>VZRS01011589.1:829592-936900 GCA_013398055.1 Ifrita kowaldi | reverse complement strand
GGGTGGGGGGAGTGGATTTTTCCAAAGTTTCATGAAATCAATGTTTTCAAACTATGCGAATCAGAAGACAGAGGCATTAAAAAATAAGAAGGAGCTCATTTTCTCCATTTATTTTTTAAAACCTCTGTCATATTGCTACATGAATCTGAAGACGTTCAAGTTTCTGAAGCCCCTACCTACAGATAGGGTACCTTCAAGGATAGGAGAGGATCTCCATGCTACAGCCCATACATGTGACAGCAGCTCCTGCAGATGCAGCCTGCTCAGGGACATCCATCCGAGTGCTGCTGCCACCTGGCACTGATTGTTGGGGGAGTGCTCAGCGGGTACAGTGCTGCACAGCCCACCTGGGGAAAAGCAAGCACTGCACAGTATTTGTCACCGGGAGTTCTAGCCAGCATGGAGAAACACAGTGTTATTACTGCTGCAGTATTCAAAATACAGATACTCATGACCTATGAACAAAATTAATGCTATCCCAGGCAAAACCACTGCAATTATCCTAGGTGGGGAATGAGCCACTGTCCTCATCTGAAGGCAAGGAAGAAAGAAAATCCCCTGCATAAATTTTTATATATCTTCCCTACCTACTGCTTTCCACCTTGAGGATGCCCAGCTGACTCTAGATGACAATGTGCATTACTTGTGACTTTAGTTTATAAACAAGCATTTTGTGTTGCTCCCAATATTTGGATAGAAGGTTCCTATACGCATCCCCCTATATCAATAGACACTGGTCCTTTAGTAAAGCACCCTGGCACTAGAATCATATCTAACACCTACCCAGAACTGGACTGGTCAAATATACCATTGGCTGCTACCGTGTCATCACTATTGGAACAGGGCCACATGGAGGAGGCTGAACACTCTCTCAGTTCAGTAAAGGTCATACTAAACTCACTTGCTATTTTTATTTGAGTTTTTCAGAAGGCTTTTCATTGCTTCTGCTCGAGACATTGAGTCCACAGTGCAGGAAGGAAAGGCCGTTTCTTTAAAACAGGGTTCAAAACTTAAGTACCAAGGAGCTATGTCATTTAAGAAATTATGAGAGTGGCATGAAGCAGAATTTTCTTTAGTGCTTGCCCATTACCATACTCAAGTCTACTTTATACTTATTTACTGCCCACTATGAGAACTACTGGTGAGTTCTAGATAATAATTCTGCAGATAAATTAGGCTACCACAGGGGCAGCATGTTAATTGGTTTCATATCCTCATAAACTGGAATAATGTCGCAGTAAAATTGTTCAAAACAAAACCAATGACAAGCCTTGCTCACAAAATAGTAGTCTGTCTGCAGATTGAGTTACTTCCCTGATATTAAAATTCAGATAAATAAACTTACAAACAAAAGAATTCTGTGAGAAAAGAACCTGTTATTTATGAAGACAGTTAAGCATGCAATTACTTTTTCCCACTGATGGAACAAAATACAAATCAGCCCTGGGATCACCAGACCATCACATGGGTGAGCAGAGCTCACTCACAGAGGCTGCACTAGTGTCATACCAAAGGGAAACAGATGGACTTTAGTCTCTTTAATTCAATAGAAAGAAAGCAGATCTTAACCTGTGTGCGAGAGATTCCTGAGCCATTAAGCTGTAGTTCAAATAGGAAAAACCCCATGGCAACAGTAAACAGAAGTTTACAATTAAAAAGGCCAATTGCAAACTGTGCAGGAACTGCTTTTTCATAAGAAAGTACACAGAAATACAGTGCCAGGGGCCTGCAGCTGCATGCAATCCTGCAGACACCATGGATACAGCCACATTGCCCAGTGCTTCCTCCAAAGATGGAACCTAAATATTTCTGTTATGATGTAGCATTTTGCTGCAGTTTTAAAGCTGTTTCATGCTTTGAAAATATGGTTCTGTTTACCCCATAGGAAGCTGAACCAGAAGAGCACAGAAGTCTTTTGGCCTTCATCAGTTACAGATCACCCCTATGTGACAGGATGTTACTGTGTTTCAGCCACAAGGAACCATGACAATGCACTTTGTACAACAAACTGGACTTACACTCCGCGAAGCAGCCAAGGTCATGCTCACCCTGTGTGCACACAGAGACCCTTAAAGTCAGCAGGAATGACACCTGCACTGAAAGTTGGACTTCTGCCTGAAAGACATGCTGAACTAGGATGTGGAGCCATAATAAACTTTTACACGTCCATCTTTCATGCATCATACAACGGCCAAAATGCACGTGCTTTCCACACATGGATTCATCACAAGCATGTTATATCAAGATGTGTCTACACTGCTGAATTTGGCAATTCCATTTGTTCTCTTCTATTGATATTCTTTCATATGACACTTTCCCACTTGGTCTCTAGATGCTGATCTCCCTTTAGAAAACAATATTTTATTGCTTATTAGATTTCCCTCATCAATAATAAAAAGCAAACCCATAGTCTGCCTTCCATCCTGCTCTAGGATGAGCCTCACAGAAAAACACAGATACTGACAAAGTAGACTTTCTACAACAAGTGTTTCTAAAGGAAGTTAGAATTACAGTCAATCTTTAGTCATACATCACATATGTTAGTTTTGGGGAAAATAAAAAGGAAGATTCATGAGAGACTGCATTTTTATTAGTAATTCTACTTTACCACAGTCCGTAACTCAACCCAGGACTGTCCTACACAACCATAGATGAGACAGTGTGGGAAGGGAGGGAACTGACTGTGCCATTTAGCATTGTATCAAGTTAAGTTCTCCTTCCAAGGGCCTCTGCTAACTGGGGAGATGAAACTCTCATCCCATCTCTGCCCCTGCTAGCGGAACCTCTTTGCCCAGTGGAGCCCTCCTTGCTGACTTGCCTTTCAATTAAACCAGGAAATTCTCATTCACTGCGAAACAACAATCTTGGTGCCTTCAGCATTGCTAATAACCACCTAAACAATACCTATTTGCTAATTGTCCACCTACAAGCGGGTATTATATTATGATTGTACTACGAACACAAGCACTGTGAATCACAGACCATGAATCCTAGTCTCAAATTGGTTCCACAGCAGCATCAGCTTTCCCCCACTCCAATTACCTCTTGCTCTGGCACACCATCCTCTGCTGCTACAATTCAGTGCTGTAGGCAGTATCTTCTACTGCTTGCATTTTGTGTGGGGAAGGAGAAGGAGATAGTGTAGAGAGTGCAGAAGGGCAAGTTTTCTCTCCGCTAATTAAGTGCACAGGGTTTGCAGTTACAGTAAGGGATGGACATGTGGGTGGAAGGTATGCACTGCCCTCATTTTCCAGATTATTCCTTTTCTTTGGTTTTGTGTCAGCAATGCTGCATGTACATCAGCTTTTGATTTTTTTGTGTTTGTGTCTTAGGGCCATCAGGGTTGCTATATACACACAAACATACAACATAGCTGTTTCACAACAAAGATTTTTGTGCATTAATGCTGCAAAGGATTTGCCATCAGAAAGTGTTACTGAAGATGAGAACACCAGCTCTAGAAGCAGATTAATACAAAGAAGCGTGATGTAAAACACAAACAGAAGAAAGAATGGGAACATGAGGAGAAAGGGAATACCAAATTCTTTTGAGGATATTTATTAAACAAAAGGACTGCTCAGATGTATTTGTCCAAATTGTTTTCTGATGTAACTTCATAGGCTTCAGAGGAGGAGTGAGAATGAAAGTATCTGCTCTTGAAATGTCTCATCTGTTCACCAGACTCACGTAGGTGGGCAGGTTACCTTTAAAACAGTAAATTAGAAATTTTATAAAAAAAGGAAACTGCTGGATGCAGCTCACTGAAGATCAGTTTGTCTACATCAATCTTATCTTCTCATAAATGAGTCACTAGAAATCAGACTAGAAACTAATTCCAAAAATTCAGGCATATTTCTAAAAAACCCCATAAAGTTTATTTAAATAAGTCAGACTTATGCCTGCAACACAGGGCTGGCCTTGCAAATGAGTTAACTTCCCTGTGATGTCACTTATCATAACAAACAGAAGTGACCAGAACTGGGGAGAGGGAACCAAAAAGTAATGAACTGTCTCAGATGCACCACCACAGATGTCACCTCTTCTCACTTATCTTCATGAGAAAAGGTACACCAGTTACTGGATTCTGCTCATTTTTTCTTTCACAATGGTTCTCTCCTGATTTCCTAGCCCTGAGAAACATGACTGAGGCTCACTAAGGAGTATTCAGATGAACAAAGTGGCACTATAAGGACTGTCACTACAGATTTGTATTTGTTCAAGAAGTCTGTCTTACAGAAGGAAGACCACAGCAAACGTAACAACTTGGGCTACATAGCCGGAGATTTGGATCCCTTTTTATTTCGTTTCCACATTGCATGTGACAATGAAAGGTTGTGACATTCTAAGTGGTTCCAGACTCCATCAGGCTGTCCACAATGAATTAAAACACAATAAAATCCAGATGCTTTCTCAAGTAAACACTTCCTTTCTCAGCAAAGGAAACCAAATGCAAAGGATACTGCTAAAGGTTTTCTTCTAGCATGTTTATTTTATATAAAGGTATCTTATACTTCACTGGCACTTAAGTGCTCTCCTTCCAACACAGTAAGGCCCCCTGGCACCCTTTTCCTGTGTTTCTGATGATGGAAGCCAAAGCCTTGAGAAAATATCTCAGTTACATGAGTTATTTTAATTTGCTTGTAGATATTTAATGAAGGTTACATCTAAAATAACACTGACAATTTAATTTGGCTCCTGGAACGTAGCTTGCAAAGAGCTGAAGTAAAATAAAAATATTAATTCTTAAAAAAAAAAAAATACTTTCAAAGCACAGAATTTGTGTCCCAAACAAGGAACATGTAAATGACTACAAGTAAAAGAAAAACATCCATATTTTTATTAGCAGACTGAAAGAAGCAAAAATTAATAAACTCACAAAAATGACAAAATAAATTCTTTGTGTTAAACCATTGTTGTCATCCTCTAAAACATTGTTCATAACACAGGTAAGGACTTCCAAATGAATTATTATTATTATCCCTAAGTAGGACTGTGTTCTTGGTAAGAACTTCAAATATGAGATTCTAATTGCAGTGCCTTGCAGTTTCCTCAAAAATCAAAACCAAACCAGTCAACTCCAGGTCCTAGCCTGCGTATGAACAGAGTGCATAGATGCTACCTTTAGTCCTTTTCTGTTGTGAGGGCACTTTTATTTTCACTGCCCTTTCAGTTCTCCTGGGCTATATTGAAGAAAAGAAAAAGATGGTGACTGCTTGCACAGCCAGTCTCTTCCCACTAAAGCCCAGCAGCACAGCAGACAGGCACATCTAGCCTTTAGCAGCAACAACACGGAATCTGCTTGTCAGGAGACAGTGGCTTCCTTCCTTTGCCGTACTCATGGCTTTCTATAGATCCATCCCTGGCCCTCTCTGAGCTTCGGCAGTGGCAACGTGGAAGGTAAGACCACCACAAAGCAAATTTATTCTAAAATACAGTTCTTGTAAGGACAGCACAAGGCATTGCTTGATCCAGAAGAAGCTCTGAGAGATTAAACAATTCTATAGCTACTCACCATCCAATATAGGGATGTATTTTCAACCTTAAAAGATTGCCAGGAAGGTTTGGGTTTTTTTTATTTCTTTTTGATTCAGGATATATATCAATCTGCCTGAGGGGAAAACCGACCTCCCCTCGTGCCCCTACCAAATCCTACCCCTAATCTTGTCATCTTGAAAGCAACAAGAGATTTCAATATAAATTGATAAAAAGTATCCAACAGTATTTAATATAAAGCATGTACTCCAATAACACTCAGACAGTAATGCCAGAAACCAAGCAGAGCTTTCTTTTTTATGGGACTTTTTTCCCCTTTGAAGAAAACAAAGGGAAAAAAAAATAAGAAAACAGGAAAACATGAAAACCAGCAATTACAAACAAGTGGAACGAGGTAATCCTTGGCAGCAACTGAAATTGTGACTGTAGCCATTGCTCCATGCTTTAAGATGTTAGAAGATCTGAAAATATTTTTGCGTGCTAAAACCTGACATCACAGTCCCATGCTTTTTTCTGATAGATGCCATTGCTCCCACTAAAAGCCGATCAGTTCCTCACACACATCTTACTCTCTCTAGCTTTGGGTAGTACTGAGACAGGTTCTCTCCTCCCATCCATCTCTTTGAGTCCACAGTAACTCCATGGACACTAGTGGAAGGGTGCTGGGTGTTTACCTCTCATGGAGGTAACAGTCCCACTATGTCTTTAGAGCAAGGAGATTTTCAGACTATTTTAGCTGTTAGACCGCCTTAGTTCTGAGAAAAGGCGTTTGCAGTCCTGCAAACTGCTGAAAACACAGTCTCAACTTTTCACAACTTCTGATAAAGTGATTTGGAAAGCCTTGAAAAAAATCCTTGAAAGGAAAAAAGGGGTGAAACATTCTTTAAAGACGGCTTAGATAGAAAGAATATAAATTTCTTCTGACCGGGCCACTTCACAGAGATTTGCTTGATAAAAGCAACATGTTGATTTATTCAACTCCTTTCCCCTGCTGTCCAAGCTGTGAAATGCAGGCAAGATGATGCAATCCCTCCGAGGAAGAAAGAAAGGTGGGGGGGTGGAGGGGGGGGAATAGAAGAAGGAAAAAAGGGAGGAAAAAAAAGAAACCCAGCAAACAGTCGAGAGATTATTTCACAGTGTAGCATATTGCTGGCATGTCCGAAGTTACATAAGCTGTTCCTGAAGGGACTGCAGAAGCTCCTGAGCTCACCGCACTGCAGGCAGGACTGGAACTAGGGTGTTCCAGACCCCTCCGTCCCAGAGCTCAGAGCCCACCCTGACAAGGCTTCCACCCGCCTTCAGCCCAGGCAGGAAAAGCATCCGGAAACAGACTGAAAATCTTAAAAACCAAACAAAGCTGTCATCACCATTTGTGTCTATTAAAATTGGAATCAAAGCCAACACTGGTGATTTCTTCTAACTAAAGATTAGCAGAAAGTCTTTTGTTCCAACGTCTGAATGCATCAAACGTGCTTGCCCTTTCAAAACAAAACACAACAAAACAAGCAGAGGCAGGAATCATAGTCTCTTCTCAAACTGTGTGTGCTCTTTACAGTTTCTGTATAATATGTTTTCAGGATTAAATCACTGAAATTTACTTGAACTCAAGACCATTCCTTCTATTTATAAATGAGATATTAATCAGACAATTTATACACAAAAAACCATGAAATTAAATTGACAAAATTAAAGCATTAAATGATTTTATAACATGATGGTTTCATTTTTTCAGTGTAAGAAATAATTTTAATATAATATGTGTATCTCTTATCTACACATATGTGACATGAATTTCCCTGCAAAGTCTGGAAAGGCTTGCTTTATTTCAGTGTGGCTTTGAATTCAACAATATCTAGGGTATTGCTAAATTCCCCCACTTCTCCCATTCTCATTGTATTGCAACATGAGTCTCATGATATTTAGCCTTTTGGAAAAATTCACTATGTTCTGCTTTGAAAGAAACAGATTAGGACACTGGGTTTTCATTTATATGATTTTAAATAAAAGCTACATTAGTTTTTTACCACCAGAGATTTACTTAAAACATGTAGCAGTCGAATCCTTTAAAAAGCAGAAGATAAACATGGGAAAAAAACCCCAATCTCCATTAAAAAAAACACATTAAGTTCTCTATAGCACAAGAATAATTAAGATCCAGATCATTCGGTTATTTCCAATTTCAAGACAAGTGCATTTATTTTAAAACTATAGTGTCTTCCTAGGTTTCATCTTGCCTGTCACAGCCAATTAGTCAAGGAAAATGATACACAAGGGCAGCGCATCATGAAAAATCGAGGGGTGGCTATAACAGTATATACACAGAAACACAGTAATATGGAGAGATCAATTATTCCTTCTTGCGGCTTCATAGACTCAGAAAATCTTCCCACTTGGTGGATATCTGAGCTGTACTGAGCAATGGCTAGATGCACAATACGGCAGCCTGCAGCAGGAGCTGAAGAAGAACTTGGTCAGATGAAAAAGCAAAGGAAAATAAGGTAGAGGGAGCGTAGTGTTCAGTGACAGTCTCGCCTTAGAGCTTCATGCTGAAAGATCATGACCAAACACATAGGTATGTCCTAGGTCATCTGAAAATACAATTTAATGCCAGCTGTGGACAAACACTTTTTTTAGTCTGTATCTTCTGACAGAAGAGACAGCCCAGAACCCTCAAAGGTCAAATCAGCAGAGGAGGTGACTCAGGAGGGCACTGGTACAGATGTTCAAATTTTACTGCCTGCTTCAGTCCTCTCCAGGCTTCCCCATCATAAGTGCTTCTTAAAAATATTTATAATGCATAGCAAAAAGCTTGCACTGATGAAACACCAGCTGAAGTTATCAGACCTAACTTTACTGAACAAATGAACACAGTGGGCTTCACCTCTGCTCTCTGAACAGACCTAATGACCAACATCCAGGCAGTCCGACTGGTAGGTGGCCCGAGTATCTTGAGGAACACCATGTTGTACCCTTTTCAAGATGAATCAAATAACAAAAAAAGTAATGATTCCTCAAGACAAAGCATGGTAGTAGCTGGACAGGGGGATTGTGACCTGTACTTGATTTGGACACTATATTCCATCAGCAGTGCTGCTTAGACATTTCTAACCCTTTTTGAGAATAGTACAACCAGAACAACTAATCAGAACTGAACAGTTGGACCTGAAAGCCTACGCCTAGACTTCTGAAACACTTTTCAGATCTGGAAAGACCAGCCCTGCCGACTCCATCTCCAGACATGGCATAAACACTGTAAATTGCTTGCTACCACCCTGTGACAGAAGCATTCATCGTATCATCACTTGCAGCAATTCCAAAAGTCTTTGGCACTGAAATGGCAGACACAACCTTAACTGACCCTGGCCCGACCTCTGCTACCTCTGACAGCACCAGCAATGAAATAGCTTTTGGTTGGTGCACTGTCTGACTTGAAAACTTGAAGAAGGAGTTCTGTTCCTCTGCAAAGTCAAAGGGCAGAGGGCACTGTGCACCCAGCCCCAGCCCTCCGGCGGTCAGGAAGCTGGTGACAGGGGCAAGGACCTCTGGAGATGAGATGTTGGCTATACACTTGCTTACCCTCTTCTTGGAGGAGAACTAATTCCCTGTCCCTATTACCTACATGTTTGAGCTGTGTCACAAAACAGTGAGCAAACATCTCTGGGATGGACCATACCTTATCTCTCAGAAGGAGCACAGTTACAAGCCTGAGTATTTCAGGTTCTCCCAAAAACCGTGTCAAAACTTAATACTGCCCAAATCAAAAGCTTTGTGTTGCTGCCCCTCTTAGTTTAAGACCTTTCCTACTTCTCAGTCATATTGAGACCAATTCTGATTTAAGCCTCCCCAAACATCGACTGCAACCCAGACACCAGAGGGTAGCTTCAAGTCAGAATATGCTGCAGTTCTTGGGCAGTTCTGAGAACTTTACATCTTATTAGGCTGATGTCTACAGCTGTCCTCGGGAACCTCTGCATGCTCAGCAGGACAAATAAATCTGCCACTGCACTGCCGCCACCAGGGTGTCACTGATGAACAAACAGAAATTTGACCCCAAATGTCCTGCCTCTCCCCCTCCCCTTACACCTTTCTAAAGTAGGATATGTAGGATACTTCCCACCTATTACAGGATACTGTCTGAGGCTGTTAGTGAATGTTATTAATAACAGGAATAAGAAAAGAAAGGAATTAAAATATAAGTGGTCGGAACAAAAGAATTGCTTGATATTGCATGCCAAACTAAAGAAGAGAGACTTAAATCCAGAATCACTTCTGCTGTTCTTTTGCAGGCCTACCACTCTCAAAGGTATATAACAAACAGCACTGCAGACTATTTAGTCTAAAAAAATAAAATAACCTTACAGGCCTGCGAAACATGGACCCATGCATTTCTCCATGTTTTTGAGACTCCCAGTCCAATTTAACCTTAAGTCTTACTTAAATAAACAAAGGAGCAAATATTTAACATTTTTATTTTGCAACAACAGCTTCAGAAATATAGATGGCTCAGTGGTGGTGAAAGGGGTGGCTGTGAGCCCCAGTCTCCCAGTGTCTTGGAGACTGGAACACCCTTGAACAGGCACTGTTAGATGTGGACAAATTCCCAATACTGCTGTGACACTCACAGGTAGTGTAGTTCAAACCAACAATTCTCCACATCTGAGAAAAACAGCTTATTGCCAAGGATTTACGTAACAGGTGTAAACAGCTGAGGAAATACTCTGGCAAGCCTACAGACTCAGCCAAAAACCCATCACCAAGACAATAAAAACAAAGAAAATAAATAGGGAAAAAAAATCCAGCAATTCTACAAACACACTGACTGCAATGTTAAACAAACATCCCAAATTACTTTGTGAATTGCCAAGTCCTGTACCACTAGGTTTCCTCCTGCACAGTGTCAGTACTGCGACCTCGGGTCTGGTTAGGATCACCGCTGTGAAAAATAAAACTTGTGGGATAGGCCACACGGTCTCTATGAACAGTAAATCATCTTCGGACTGGTTTGAACAGCATTAAAAGTGCATACAAAATTCAGCAGGGAAGTTTCTGCCTCTCTCAAAAGTCAATGATGAAAATTTCACTTGTGAGAGCACCATCAGGTTTTAACCATGACCTTACATTATGCTTGTTAAAATGTTAAAAATATGGATCTTGGATAAAGCAAGCAATGCATGCATCAAATAGACAAAAAACCTTCTCAGTTTGGGAAGGCTGTCCTTTGGAAACTGCAATATTTGTACATTGAAATGATGTTGTGCTCTACTCCCTACACTGACTTTGTACCAGTCATTGCAGTTTTCTACGTATCAGTGACCACAGTGGTAATAGGGAGGCAAAACCATCTCCAAAAGCACTTTGTTTTTAAACCTCATCCAAACTGAGTGGAGAGGAAAAGGTATATCCAGAGCTATAATATGATATCGTTAAGCGTTGACACTGAGTTTAATGACCAGAAAAACTTTTCCACTTCCACTGAATTCTTTTTCTTTCCTTTTGTTTTACAGCCTGCTGAAACAGTGACAATCCACATCTGGCTAGTGTCTGGTCCAAGACAGACACCAAATAGAAAAGCCCATGTTTGGGATGAAAGAGGCAGGCATTCACTGCACAGGGCAGAAGAGCCATTAATGCTTCTCTGCATGGCAGCAGCGGGGTGTGTGTGGGCGGTAGGAGCGCGGAGGGGAAGTGTACTGCAATTTTGGGGACACTGTTCTGCTTTCTGAACCCCAAACAGTTCAAATTTAGTTCTCTTGGTCCTTCTTTTCTCTGAACAGAGGCTGTGTCTAATAATAAAAACAATGAAATACACAATAAAGATCCAGCTGTTTCAAATGTTTCCAACAGCAAATGCGTAATGAGTATACAGGTAAAGCATGAAATGAATTCTCCAGAGATAGCTTCATCATACATTACAGCCCAGAAGACCCCTCAGTGCCACTAACTAGAGATGGTAGCAAAACCAGCAGTAATTTGTAGACAGGGCACTGGCAAACAGTGGAAATAACCCTCATACAGTCATGCTATGATAGAGGGACATCCAGCAACGGTGAAGTAGTGAATACACCAGTGGAAAAATAAACGGAGTCAACGGAGGCTGCAAATGAGGACAGAAACTATGCTTCCCATTAAAAACAGTGAGAAAAGCAGTGTTAAGTGGTATTTCTAAAATGTCCATATCGCCTACATTATCAACACATGCTCTGTAAGCATCACTATGATAAGTTTACATGTTGCAACAATAGATGAGTAATTACTTAATGCTGTGATGATTGAATTCAATCTCTTTGCAATGTGATGAGTCTAACAGCAACCTGGCATGTAGAAAAAGCATTTCAAAATCCAACATAATTAGCCTTATTGCTGGAATAAGGCATCAGAAACAAAGACAACCTCCTCCTTAAACATGGGCACAAATTACCCCATTAACACAAGCACATGCTATACATGTGAAGGAGAAAAAAAGATCTTTCAGTGACTGTTCCTGTAAGAAGAGGATGTACAAGTGAAAAAAACTGAGAGACAAAAAAAAAACCGAACAAGCCAAAGCAAGCCCCAGAGAGGCAGATGAGCAGAGGGAGCACAGCATGACTAAGCACTGGGCTCACCTACCCCACCCCCTCAAGCAGCATTTTGTTTCCCAAGTAAATAGCACCTATTTCATGGGTTCTGCCCCATTCTCTCCGCTCCTTCTCCCCCCTCCCCGCCCTGCTCCAATCCCTTAGTGCAGCAATACAGGATTCTGCATATTTTCTGTTGACATACACATGCAGGGCAGTGGCACAGATATACAACTCATGCCATCATTTGCTTATCCTCATTACCACAGCCTGCTGTGCCTTGAAATTTTGCTCAACTGTTTGAGTCCAAGAAGAAAAATGATATTATTTGGTAATTGCAGAAAAGATGCTCAGCAATTTGAAGATTACAATCAATTGAAAATGTTCTAAAGACATTATGTTAATGATTTGTTAGTGTCAGGGGCAAACTTTGATGTCGGAAAGGTAGGTCCTGCATTAAAAAACAAAATGTAGCTACATAATTCCTAATGTGCTTAGAAATGGAACTCACGATTTTAACACTTCTACTGAAACAATTTTCCCCTAGGATGTGATTACAGGCACTTGAGGAACAAATATGTGGTCTTAAGACATAACATCTCTTAAACCTTTCTAGTGCTTTACAATAAAACACGTTGCACTGTATTCACAATTCTCCATTGTACCTGCTCACTGTGATCCTGTTAATGTCACCTTCCTCACAAAAAATAGACAATAAAATGAATCACAAGAACAAAAAAATCCTGTTACAAAAGAAGTGCATTTGTAAGAAAATTCAATATTCTGCCCATGAAGACAAGAACTGGGTCAGAGTTTCTCCCAAAGATATACTTGTCAAAGCTATGTTACAAATATACAGCTATAAAATGAATTAAGCAATCAAAAGAGACAAGATCTAAACTTTGTTATCCTTGTTTCACTCTACAATAGAGAGAATAATGAAGGAAGAGATAGATGCTATTGAATAAGGGACACGTCATCTTCTCCCGCATTATTCTTCATCATGACATACCACGAGCAGAGATTAAATAGAAGCCCAGATAAGTTCAAATGATACAGCTATCAAACTCAGGTGTTTCTAACAGGCCCTTCACATGGGTACTTGGACTTTTAAAAAGAGGTAATGCAAAGACTGTAAAATGAATGAGAGAAGAGAGACAAAGAAAAAGAGATAATCTCAATCTCTCAACAGGAAACCACAGGGAAATGGGGACAAAAAGGAAGAGGCAACACTATGTTTAATTTTTTCTTCTCCCGGTCAGAAATGCACATAAGAACCAATTTATCTCTCCTTTATATCAAGGTAAATGATAAGATACTCCACAGAAGACCATAAAGTTACACCAGTATAAATGAAAGGGATTTTAAGCAGCCTTAGGTTACTTCAGATTGCCCAAATTACGTTCTTCCTGAAATGAAAGGGGTTTTTCTCCACAGGGGTGGAGAAAACTTGGCTTTATTAACACTCCTTTCCAGTCATGGTCCAAGAGACCTCCACAAAATGAAGCAGGAGGAAAGCTGGACTATCACCTTATTGGTGCCTTTCCTGACAGCAAACATACCCTCCAAGTACAACCCTTGCTAGACATCTGAGAACCCACCAAGATGCAGACCATGCCCAACATTTCCCAAAGACACAAATCCACAGGGAAGCAGTCTTCATTATTGCAAGGGCTGCTGCCTATGGACCTACGTGTCCTTTTAAAGGGGATGGTGTAGGAGCCCACCCAGGGCCGCTGTCCTTCCTGTCCCAGTCACTCTTCATTACTGCTTCCAGTCACAGGCAGCAAAATAAGGGGATGCCTCTGAGATCCTGGACACCAGCAGCAAATTAATAGCAGCCTGGTGTTTAATAGTAACCCTGATTTTAACTACAGCATTTGGTTCTTTCCCTGTGAAATGGGATTTCTTTAGGATAGAGATGATAAAGTATTGTGCTTGTTGAACCGCCACAGCCATATAAACAATAAGTTAATATAATCAAGCAGTAAAGCTAATAGTGCCTTCTAGTCACAGATCTGAAGTTTAATGACTCAAACCTGGCAGCACCCTGGAGACTTGAAAAGAAGAGGTTTTCCTAGCTGTTAGAAGAGGGAAAATGAGCATGCACAGGCAGATTAAATCATGATCCCTTCAAAGGCGAGACAAGAATCTGTGGCTTAGTGGATAAACTCACAAATTTTAGACCCATGGCTACATGCTGCCCTTCTCAGTAGAACCATTTTATCAAGGAGACTGTATTACTGGGCATCTCTATCTGTGCCACCCAGAAAAGTTATAGAAGCATAAAACAGAGAGCTGTTAGTTAGAGGTATTCCACTAGGACTCCCGGACTAAAATGATACTTCTTAATTTACTTTAGACATTCTAAGACATATAAGCTCTGTCAAATAGTCATCATTACACTGGAATAAAAGAATTTATGCAAGGAATGATGTTTCTAACCATCCTGCTATAATTATGCAAGTATGACTGGCAAAATTTCCCTATATGAACAAGCTCCTACTGTCTCTGGTAATAGATTTAAGGGATTGAATAAATAGGAATGAAATTAATTTCCAGACAAATTAAATTTTTAGCAGAGGGGCCCCAAGTGTTAAATGTTTGCCACTGTTGTATTTGCCTTCCTTGATAAGTATATATTATATATAAGGTGCCAAAAGCCACCGACACAACAAACTTTTACCCGTACTTGCTGGGAGCTGAAGCAGGTTAAACTCATGGGGAACTTTGCTTGTCCTTGGGATTCAATAACTGCTGTCATAAGCTGAGCTACTCCACGGTGAAATGACAGGAACTCATCTCCAATCCTATTACACATACTAGGTCCATAATGCCTTGCTTCACCTGCGGCTCCATCTAAACTCTTCTATTTGTAGTAAGTACCACGCTCTAACTTGAGGTGCAGCAAGTCCATCATGTGCGGGACCATCTGACAGGGAGTTTTTGTGCTTTCTGCATGTAGGAGGAAGACGTGGTAGGACATGCTACTAATAGTCTCACAGAACTATAAAATCATTTAGGTCCCAATGCATGTCACCACAATGAGCCAAATTCAACAAAAAGAAAAGAAGAAAAGATTTTCTGAAGTTATTTACAGCTGATGCGCTTATAGTCTCCCACAGCAGCTCAAAAACTGTGCATTTTACAGTGTGAAAAAAGAAATGGTGAGGGGGGTTTCTGGGCTATCCCATGCCAACGGTGTAGGTTGGGGTTTGCAGAGCTGGATTAGATGCTTCCTCCTCCCTGTCCAAAGCCACGGCAGTCTCACTGACAGTGTGCAATGTCCGGGAGACCACTACAGGGACAAGAATCCCTAGAAACATTCAAGGTCAGGCTGGATGGGACTGTGAGCACCCTGACCTAGCCTCACTGCGGGTGGGGTGGGACTAGATGACCTTTAAAGGTCCCTTCTAACTCTAACTGTACTATGGAGGCCAGGGAGGATCTGCAGCTCCCTGTCATGGAGGGAGCCTCCACATGGCCTCATGATAGCTTCAGGGAAGAGCAGCTGTGCTCTTGGGGAAAAACAGACCACAGTGCACAAAGCCAACAGCAGCGTGGGGTGCCTATTTTGCTCCTGCTTTTTCATGTCCTGCTACTTCCTTACCAAATCTCTCTGTCCAGTGGACTACAGGACAGGCAGAGCCAGACATTATTGGGGGACAGGCAGAGGCAAAATTTATAGCATTTGTAGCTCTTTTTGGCTGTTAAGTATCCTTTATGCATAATGGCAATACGTGCTGTAAAGAACTGCACATGGGCCCAACCATCACATTCACCTCAGCCATAGATTTGCAGGTCCAAGTCTCCTGCTGCTGGATTTAAACCATTTAAATCCCCCAATATCAAGGGACTCAGTGACAATTTACAGTGAAAAGCAAAGTCAGATCTCAGAGAATCGATGTGAAGCACTGGAAGTACAAGAAATGTATCTCAGCAGATGTGTGAAACAAATTCTTGTGCTTCATTACCAAGTGAGAAGAGGTTTGGTGGGCTTCTAAAGGCAGGACTTGGCTCTCAGGCAGCTGGGCACGGCGCCACACCTCTGCACCATGCCTTGGGCCACCAAACCGGTTTACACTCTGTCTCAGTGTTTCCCAGTCAGCAGGGAGTGAGGGTGTGAGGGAAAGAGGAGTTACAAACTCACTTTCACAGACCGGGAAGATGTAATGTGTGGGTCAATACGGGCATGATTGGTTGCCTTTCCCTGAAGCATATCTCTGCTTTGAAGCACCAGTGAAACACTAATAAGCAAAATACTACATCTATAAGTACCCGGCAGCAGTATCACCCCTTCTGTAGATACTGCCCTGAGGGAAGGTGGCTAAGGGTCACTCCTAACCCAGAAAATCAGCTGGCATCACAGTCAGTCAGGCAGCTGCTGAAGCCAGAGGGCCAGACTCAGTCTGTCTGCTCCCACTCCATTGCACCTTGCATCCCTTTTACTCAGAGACGATGCAGGAGCCACCAGCTACCCCCTTGGCACCAGAGGAACTGATCTCAGGAGGCTGAATCCCACCACTTGGCATAACTGCTTGTGCCAGGAAGCTCAAGAGTTGATTTTGGTATGAGTGTGCACAGACCCCAGCACAGCCCACACGTGAAGGGTCAGGAATTTGAGCTCCGTGTGTTACCTGGCAGCTTGGTCTTCAGCAATTAGATGTAATGTCCACCTCAGAACACATGGGATGATAAGGCAAGGACTGGGATTCCAGGAGTCCTGGGATTCTGACACAAGAGCCTTACCTTTGCTTTCACCACCCAAGTTCAGAGCCAACACAGAGGGAGGAATAGCTACAGGGAAGACAGAGCAAAGCCCACATCCAGAAAGATGCCAACAGGGACTTTGAAACAAAAAGATTCAATATATTAAAATGACTAAGAAAACACACCTGTAACCTCTAGCCTTCGTGAAATCTGAGATGAGTAATCATATAGACTGTTGACTACTTAGTTACAGAGCCATAGCAGAAACCCATTAAGGCAGTCAGAAAATTTCTATTCTTAGTCTGAATTTAGATGCTCCTCTCTTGTGCACATAGACTTGCTTGGGAAAGTTAAATAAAATCCATTTCCTTATATAGCAGAAACCATTTAGGCTACAAGCATCCCATGCCAGAAGGATTTTCAGCCTAAAAATTAAATTATAATGACAATTCAGACATTAATTCTTTGTTTAAGCCGAGTGGATTGAGGAATTCTTAAAACACAATTCTTTTAATAAAAATAATAATGAAAAATAAATCCATGTATATATAGAAAAGTATTATGGAAAAGTCTCCCCTTAGGAGGGAGAAAAAGAGTTGAACAGACTTTACTGAGAACGTAGAGTATCTTATAGTTTTTGTTGCATGTTTCTACTATTTTTCTTTAAGATAATCCTAGAGAATAGTGGAGAGTCTTTTCCCTACTACTGTGCATGGTTCGGAAAAGTCTATATATAGGTATACCTCGGTACATGAAAGCCAACTTAGCAAAAGAAACAAACAAGAGCTAGAGTTCAAAAACAAAGCCAGTAAATTTTCTAGAGATGCAGCTGAGTGTGGAAGGTTATACTTTCTAAAATACCAGGAAACAGAGTTACAGTAATGTTCTTCTACGGGATGTACCTACTTAAGTTCAAGTGTCAGTAAACAGAGGGAGCAAACATCCTAATTAATCTGCAGGCCACAGTCCCCACCCATTACTCACTGACTAGTTAGTCAGAGTTCTTTTTCTCCCTGACATTGATATAACTGATGAAGAGCAACAGTCTGATGAGCAAAGATCTGACCTGGCAGAGCTGGGCAATCTGAAGAGGTGCTCTTTCCTTCTACAACACCTTTATCCAAAAAACAGAAGCTCCTTTCGGAAGCAACTTCTGCAGACTGTTTTAAAGAGGAGGAATCATAAAGACACTGAAGGTTAAACCAGTTGCTCACATTTTTACACTGAATGGGTAGCAACCTGAAGCTTCATGGTCTCTCTTCTAGTCACCATACTTGCTGGCTTAATCAATATGGCAGGACTCTCACAGATATTTATTTGTATGTGTGCATCATCAATTGCTCAACAGTGCACAAAAATGTAAAAAATAATTATAATCAAACTAAACATGAGCACAGGACTAGCATCTCCACACAGACAAATGCATCCTGCATTTAATTCTGAGCACAGGAAAGTAATTCTTAAACAGTTCTGCTAAAGATGTCAAATCCACACATACAGTTCCTGTGATAATCCTGACCCAATGCTTACACAAACCTCTACAGCTCCATGCAATCACCACCAGTGCCTGTGGGTCTAAACACATTCATACTGGGAGCCCAGATCCATGATGACCACAGTGCATAGACAAAGATATTCTCTTCTAGCACACCATCATAGTGGTCACAAAAGAAGAAGCCCTTGTTTGCAGGCTAGCTTAGCAACCTTTTGCTGGCAGGAATCAACTACACAGCACCATGCTCTGTGACGAAGTTTCTCCAGTTGCCCCTGTTCAGGACAGGGTCTTCCCACATCAGGTATTTTTTGTGCCCAGGGGCATGCATGGAGAAGGCAGTAAAAAGTTGTTGTCCATGCTTTATATCCGGAGAGACATAAAGCCGGTGTTGTGGTATTCAAGAAATTCATCCTAAAATCTCTTCCTAATGGTTTTAAGAGGCTGCAAATCCGTAGCAGGAGACAAGGAGCCCTAGAGGACAAAGCAGGTGAGAGCACTGGAGCTGAACGCACTGTTACATGCTATCACCTGCCCACACGAGGGTGGAGAAAAATGGCTGGCAGGCACTGCTGTGAACCCTCCATGTCCACCTGGCAATCACACAGGCAATCACTTTTTTATCACTGGGTATAAAAGTAGTGTAGCAGGCCCAGGAAATCATCCAGAGAGCATAAAGTTAAACCACCAACACTGGCCAGCAACACAAGATGCTGAACAGAGCTCAGACTAAATGAAAACAGAGTTCAGCCCCACAATCTTCTGTAATGCTTGAGGAAGGCACATGAGAACTTTAAAGGTAGTTTAGGGGGGATTAAAATTATTTTTAGTAGTTTGCATTAAAAAACCCTAGAGTTAAAAATTAGGTGAGGAAGTTCAAACCCAACCCTGTAGTCTTATCACAGTGTATGTTAAATATATGATAAAATAATCCAGCTAGTTCATTATCCCAAACAGCATCTGTGAGTTTCTAAAACTGACATTTCTGTCGACATCTGAATTGGTCACTAGAGGTGGTAAATAAGATGATTTGCCACAGATGCGAGGAACCGAATCCCAGAGCTGTGCAGAGAACAAATGAGAGCTCTGTTCGAGCCACAGCAGAGCCTTCTTTCCTCCCCGTTTGAGGCCAAACGCACCCACAAACAGCTGCAATAAAGCCATCGCATCAGTTACGGCCCTGCCGCTGCTGGGGAACTGCACAAAGTTGCATTTACTTGTTAAAAATGATTGATTTTAGCTGCCCTCCATATCCACGCTCCACACAATTCCCCGGCACGCTACACCATCTGCTTAATTCTCCCAGGTTGGCTATGCCATACTGTGACATACAAAAATCAATCAAAATCACTCGATACATCAGCAGCCAAGGAAGAGGGGCTGCACGTCTGATCTCACCACTTGTTTTGCGGAGTATTTCTGCTGCCTGCCCAGCTAGCGTGGAGACAGTACATTTCTCCCCTTTCCAACAATGTGATCTTATCTCAGGCAGCTGGCCTGCACTCTGCACTTTCATTTTTATTGTGTGGGTTCTCAAACTCTGATGCAAATAGTCTACTGAACATCCTCCCTCCCTCCACAGCATGTAGAGGTTTTTTTTCCCCTCTTCAACCTCCTTCCACACGGCGTGATCCAGCGTCAGGCTGGCTCCGGCCAGCTCCCATTGTTCACATTGTTATTTTCATGTCAAGGGCGTGAGAGGAATATTTTTTTTTTTTTTTTTTTTTCTACCAGAACAACCATTTAAAGCCTAGGCCTTGAAAATACACTTGCCATTTGCAGGAAAACAGTTACTGGATTCTCTGCAAGGCCAAAGGTGAGGGACAGAGCCATGTAGTTAAAAAAAGTGAATGCTGATACAAATGAAAAGCTGAACCAAAGAAGGAAGCCATTTGCAGAAGAAAATGAAAACACCAAAAGTTTAATTTGTTCTGCAGTGGCCTACATAGAAGGCGAACTGCCACAGCAGATTAGACGAGTGGTCCACTGGGGCTGCCGTGCCAGCCCTGCCGTAGTTATCTCTAAAAGTGCGAGAGAAATGATGCGTGTGACCTGGAGTGACAAACGGGAAGAGGTAAGTAGCCAGCTAATTGTGCACGGCTGTGCATGAGCTCTACAGGAGGCTCCTTCCCAATACCTGCTTGTGAGCAATACCATCACTTTTTCCTTCAGGTACTATAATACAAATGCTGCATTGCACTGCAAATTTGCCAGTGTTTCAATAGTAAGTGCACAGTGCTTATTTCATGTGCCTCCATCTCTTGCAACTGCAGGTTGCAGCAGCTGACAAGGTGTTGGGAAAGGAAGTATATACTTTGATTAGCTCTACATTTACTATACTAACTTTACAGTAAGGAGTGTAAAGGGGCTTCATTCAAGAAGAAAACCTGAAAGGAAATGAAAATGTTTCACTATTCCCTTCACAGGTTTTGGGGTTTTTAAAATATTTTTAGATATGATCTCCTTCACAGTTCAGAAAGCCTCACGCCTGTCTCCTGTAACCTTGCTTTAAAATCTCCTACACACTGATCCTGCCTCCTCCTGTGACCGCTTTTATCACATCTTTTCCAACTGCTGCCACTGAAGGAGATGGCAACCTTTCACATGATATTCCTGCCTGCCCTCAATTCTATGCCATGTAGGTTTACACCTTCTAGTTGAATTTTAATCCCCTCTTTAATATAACGGAGTATCCTAGCAACTCCAATGGCTACTGTGGTGTCCCTAAATACTCCCACCAGGTTACTCATAAGAAGCTGTAAGTGTTTGAAAGAAGGAAACCCAAGAGAATTCATGGAAACCCCTGGACATCAGTAGGGTTTTCAGTTTACATGGAATCTCCTACTTCTCTCTGTACCTTCGGTGTTCTTCATGCTCAGAGAACCAGTTCCCAATTTACTTTCTACTCCCTCTTAGAAATCCTTCAAATCCTTACAATGCTCTTGGTCCAAGTAGCAGCTTCTCCTAATTACGAGTTCCCTCTTAACTTTTCTCTGCTCTGAGATGCCACCAGTCATCATTTGTTTATTCTGTGGCCTCAGAGCAAGCCCCTTGTTTGGAACAGCAGACAACTGCACTTCCAAATCTTACCTCATCAGTTCAGGATAGGCTCCTTGCCCAGTAGCTCTGTACTTGCTTTCAAAGTTTTTATCAAAGAGGTACACTAAACAGGTCTTAAAAGATAGAGGCACTTGGCCAGGCACTGGTTCTCCAGGACCCAATACTGGCCTTTCATCTCCCTAATTACGCTCTAAATGACTCAGCAAGCAGTCAATAACAGGCACTACAATAACAACAACTTCCCCTCATCACAAACAGCTAGTTAAAACTGGCTAAAACACAACAGTTATTCATAAAGCTGTCTGGTCCTTAAAAGAAACCAACTAGTCTATTTCTTACACACTTGGGATATCATCCTCCATCTGAAGAAGCATGTTGAGACTCCTCTGGACTTCACCAGGATTGCGGCGAAGCCCATAATTCATTGTTTTTGTGACTCCACACTATTGATTCAAAAAGCCTTAGGTGTTTACTGGTATCTTTTAGTCATGGTACTTTTTGAACTTCAGGTTCTCAGGAGGCTTTAAATTTTCCCCCTTAGATACTTCAGTTTCTGTTGAAGAGACACAGATAAGTAAAAAATTTATTTGCAAAAGTCAGCTTTCCTCTCCTGTACCAAGCAGCTACTGATATGGTACTTGGAGTTTTAGCTCATTTTGAGCCACCCCAGGTTTCAATCATGCTCTTCTGCATATTTCTAGCCAGATTCCTTCATGTCACTTCGATGGTCATAGAAGGTCATACTATTGACCTTTCTCACCTCCGCTGGCAACACAGGCATCTAAACTACTCATCCCTTTCCAAAACAGCAGCTTTTTGCATGCTCTTCCCTCACCACATCCAGCAAACCTTCTTCTTACACTCGTGTTGCATACATCCCCACTCATGTTTTCTGGATGGCAGCCTACAGAACTATGGCAATGGTACAAGGGCTGGCAGCAGAAGTCAACACCAGTTCTGACAGGACACAATGAGTAGATGGGTCCCAACCGTGCTTACCCTAGGCGAACAATCAGCCTTTTTTTCACCCTTCCAGGTGGGATGCTAGGAAAGGAATGCTAGGTACCTCCTCAGTAGCACAGGATTGGGAAGGTAAGTTTGGCATAACTGTTGGGTAAGCCAGATGTGATGCAGACAAAGACCATTCCTTCCTCAGAGGAGCTACCCACCATCAGTGTGCAGTCACAACTATTGCTACAGTCATGTCTCTCAGGGAAGCGTCCCTGCCTATCCCACCCTCTCACCCCACAGAAAGCGTGTGGAAATTATGCCATTTGGCCCCAGAAGCATAAAGGAGTCAACACGTGTGCACAAGTGCATGTAGGAGTCCAACATGGAGCTACCAAGGCTCTCTCCTAAAACCTTCCCTCATGCTGGGGAGAGGATGACCGAGAGACTGACTACAGGGGAGGAGCAGTAGACCTTGGCAAAGTGCTTTGCTACTGGCTGCTATTAAAAATAAGACCAGTAATGTTATACAGGAAATTTAATTCCCCCAAATTTTGAAGAATTTATCTGATGTGGGAAGAGTCAGGGTCATCTCCCTCAAGTGAGTATGTGCAACACAGCCTTTGAGTGAGATGTACTGAGACAGCTAGGGAGGCACCTCATTTTAAACAAAGACTATAACCACAGTTTGTTCTTACAGTCATCAGCCTTCTAGGAACTAATACTTTTGTCTCCAGCTTTGATTAGTATACCATTGCTTTATTTTACTGTTAGGCCTACCCAGCTCTGTGGAACAAGATTAATTATGTCAGAAAAACAATAAGGGAAGAAGACAGATACGGTGAGGAACAATGTGCAAACTGAAAGTATGCTGCAGGAGTGAGGGGCAGGTGGAGCAGGATGCTTACCCTTTGCTGTAAGAATACAAATCTCATCTAACCTGTGCCTCCTCTCCACATTCTTCCAGAGCAGCTACTGGTGTACAGGCACAGAGCTCACAAGGGACACCTCCACACCCCTTCCTTCATGGTACTTGCCACAGCACTGGCAGAGGCAAGCCAGGACATCAGTTCATTTCCAAATCTTAAAGAGGAATAGATAGGAATTTTGGTAGGCATGAAAGAAGCTGTCCTTCATGCACCTTGTCTAGCTGACACATTTCTCTGATGGATGTCAGGGACACCAGCTCTCCCCCACACCCTGAACATGTCCAGAGGAGGTACGGGACTCTCCCACCCTACACTGTCTTAATAAACTTTGCTGCTTCTTTTAGCTTTACCCTCTGTTGTGCTCATAAAATTCAGTTAAGGCCACTATTGAAATGTTCGTAATTACTTAATAGTAATTAGCCACGCTAGCAGTGGGTATAGGTCCCCAAAGAGTACTCTAATTTTTCTTCCTTTTGGACATTTTGGACACTCACTGAGTAAGAGTTATTTCTCAATAAACCTGGAGCTAATCTTTCCTGCACTTTAACTCATGCCCCTGAATTTTGAGCATGCAATTGATAAAACTGGAGGGAAAAAACACCAAAAGAAACCAAACAGAAAAAGGCCTGAAAGGAATCAAAATAAACAGAAAAGAGCACTGGATTACATTTTCAAAACTGCTACTAAATACTCCCTGGATTTGTCAGCCCTCTAAAATAACTTGGGCTAAAAATTTGCATTCCTTTTATGCCACTGAGGAATTGTGCCTTGACTACTCTCTTATGTATTTGTTTGGGGGGTTTTTTTGGTGAGGATTACGTGAAGAATTAGACAAATTTATGAACTACCCAGAGAACACAATCATTTACTCACAAGCAATATAAAGAACACATGCAATCAATCTGATACATTCACTGCAGACCTATTCCTGTCTAACTAGCTCTTGGGAGGCCTAATTGGCAAGGGTTCCCTAATGAGCTGGAAAAAGAGAAGACTGGGGATAGAGTGGGGAGCACTACCCCATGCTTTGGAGGCAACCACTCTATTTCCTTGGAGGACTGGGTTTCTGACCCTTAAAAGACATAAGAGGGGAGAATGTTAAGCAAAATGAAGAACAAGAGTGGACCTGACCTGCCAGATTAGGAATTTCCCCTGGGAAGCCAACAAACTCCCTGCAGAGCATTTGTGACTTCACCCTGTCCTCTCAGGTAACACAGTGCTACCAGAAGCACAATCATGCATCTCATTAATTTTCTTCTTCTTTGATACAGAAGACTTACATTCTCAACCTCTGTATTTTACTAGCTGCAGAGGACAAAGCACGTTTTGTGCCAAATAATGACTTGATTTGAAAGGGTTAAGTTTAACAGATGCCAATATAATTCTTTAAAATCACATCCAATCCTTAATTGCTGGTAACAAAGACTATTTGCAGCACACAGAGCTGCCGGGAATACTCTTCTGCTTCAGTGTTGCTGGCAAGGAAAAGGCTTGTCGACAATGCTCATTTTTCTGTGGCACACTTGGGTTTGGCTGATGCTGCCGGCATGGTAATACTGACGAGAGGGGCACACAAAATGCCTAGAAGGTATCACAGAAGGCTACCTAATCTAATTATAAAAATAACAAGACCATGGCCAGAATAACCACCTCCAGACACTCCAGCCCCATGACACTGTGGGCTGAGGAAGGCAGCTAAGCAAACTGCTTAGTCCCACTTTGACAAACCAGTCGCTAGTTAAGAGGCAGCTATGGAGATGGAGAGCGAAGGGTAAAGAAATGAGGGGAGGTATAATAAGGTATGCAGACCAGGTGGTGGGGGCTGTCTGGAGGTATCTACTGAGCAGCGCTACCCTTGATTCCTGCAGCTTGGGCAGGGCAATGCAACACACCAGACCTGCTGCTCAGACCATACCACACTCATCAAACTTTCTGTGCTATCATGAGGAGCAAAGGGAGGCAGCTGACTTCTCTGACTAGCAGAGCGACATCCAGGATGGGCAGAGCAAGTGTGCCACGGCATCAGCGCCCATCCAAGGCACCTGTCTGGCAAGCACCCCTGTCTTCTGTGCCCCTACTATGTACAAGGGAAGCTGGCCACTGAACACCTTATCATTCTCATCTTCTCATATTCTTTTGGCTGAAATGAGACATCTTACCCAAACAGCAACAGGAAATTTTGGGCAACATAGTCTCCCCACAGAATAAAGCAGCAGGTAAAAATAAATAAATAAATTACAAAATCAATATTTTGGCAGCATTCATCCCTTGCAAATTTTTTTCTCACTGAAGAAGTTTCCTGAGAAGCAGAGACATACACAGGAGCCGTCACCTTTCATCTGTCACCACCACTGCCCTGCAGTCCTGGTGCCACGTACCCCAGCCCATACACACAGACACTTCTTTTCAGAGCAAGGTAATGCCTTGCTCCCAGGAGGGCACTCTATATACTTGAAGCCTTTGGAAATGAGCATTAGCCACCTTTCTTTCCCCTAGACAATGCTTGTCCTCTTACATGCTTTTTCTTGCCCCTCCTTGCTCATAATCCGCATGGCCTTCACTTTCCTCACCCACAGCTCACCAAAGAGCACCCCTGCCCCATGTGAAGGACTCCTGTATCCCATTACTGAGCATGGGAACCTCCTAATCCTTTGTACTCAGTTTTGAGATCATTACAGATGCAATGCAGATTGAGGCCTCCCAAGGCATCACACTAAACACATCCTGTGACTTTCAGCTAACCTTGCGCTGAGCTGCACTGTAATACCCACTTACAGACACTGTAAGTGCAGAAGCACTTTTTAATAGCAATAAAAATAATGTTCTTTTCACTCCACTGAAAACATGGAAGATTTCCAGCAGCAAGTCAGGCAGTCAGCCTCCCCTCAACACCCACTCCTGAAGGCGTGCGTAGGGAAGAAGTTCACTTTCTGACATGGAAGCCTGTCATTCCTCCAACCCCTCTTCTCTGATGCCCACATACACACTCTTACAATTTTTTCCTGGATACCTTCCCTCCCTCAGAGATTGACTGAACCACCCAAGCAGATCACAGGCCTCTGTACTCAAGGTGCAGCTCAAAAAGTAAAAAGAGCATATTTTTATAAGGCCACGGTAACACACTAGGGTCTGGCTCAGTGAAAGAACAGATCCGTCACCCTCTCCACACCATCATAAATTAACTTAAAGTGATAAAATTATTCATTCAGTCTTTACTACCTCCTCTGATGAAGACTGCGTTGGCCAATTATTTCAAGGAATGCCACATTACAAATGGGAACTCATTCACTGAATTGTTTTATAGGCCAGCGTTCATCAATTTTGCACTGGCTGCTTTGTTTTTAGAGCTAATTTCTAATCCTAACTCACATCACAGACACACATCTCTGCTTGGATTAATTAAGATCTCAGAGAGAACCTTCTGCTCCATTACCCTCCGTTACTGATTTATAAAAGAGGCCATGAAGCAATGTTCTTAATGATAATGAGGAGGATATTTTATCCCTTAATTCCAGTCCTGGCTCCTGTGCTTAAAATGCAGAGAGACGTAGATATTTCAGGGAATAAGGAGAAAATCTTTACTAGCTGTATGGCATCCTTCATTGGGAGATGCAATCCTTAATTTTTCTCTCCATAACAAGCATTTTGGTAAGTGAGCCTTCACCCTATCAAACAGTGACTGAAAAGAGGAGAGAGGTCACCACTACCCAATGCTAAGGGGACAGACCATCAGGAGCAGGAACTAATTTTTAAGACTAATGATGTAAAACAACTCCAAACAGGAGCAGAAGTAAAAGTCATAAGAAACTAAGGCCAGTACCAACACATGGAGACAGGATGGCTATGTAAGACCTGAGAGTAGGGATGAGAGGAGTGTGGAAAGCACTGAGGAAAGCCACCAGGCTAAGTGAGCTCTCCTGCAGGCACTAACTGAGCTGCTTAGTGTCCTCAGATGAGAGAAACCACCTAGGTTTATTTTACACAACCAAAGTAAAAATGTCCACATCAGCTGTGAGCCACAGACCAAAAAAATTCAACAAGGTGGGTAGCGTAATATTAAGGATTTGCCCCTACCAAGCCTCCCACTGTTTGATGGGACAGAAATCCAGCTCCTGGCAGGAGACAGCACCAAAGGGAAGGCAGAAAAACTGAGTTACATCAACAGGACTGGATTACTGAAGTGGCCAAAACAGACACAATTCTCACTCTCAGGACTTTTCCTTCGACTTTATTTGAGCTGAAATCCAAAACAATCTTATTCCGACTATGAATTTCCCATAAACAGGAAGCAGCAGTGACATTGATAAAAATTACAGCTTCACAGCACCATGGAGAGGAATCCCAGGATGTTCCTCTCACAGGCAGTCACTGCTCTGCAAATGCGGGAGAGCTGCAGACCTTGGGAGGACAGTTTGTATTTCCATGGGGTGAGACCTTGGTAAAGAGATACACTTTTTCCCCAGTGTGTCCTTCATTGCCTGCTTCTCTGCACTTCCCAGCATCCACCCACAGCTACTTTCACTTAGAAAATTAGACTATCAAAAAACATTATCTTCTTTTTAAATGGTTTACCTAATCTCGTCCAACCCTGCGTTATTTTTGTAAAGATGAACACAATTGGCAAAACAAAAGTTTTTGTCTTTTACCTATCTACAACATTGTCACACACAAAATACACTGCCAAAAGCAGGTCTGCTTCTTTCCAAAACCAGCAAGCTAGGTGGGTAGCCCACAGAACCCACTGGAGGACTTGCCTGGACTTATCTCTGTAGCATCCAGGCACATCTGGCTCTGCATTTTATACTAATTGGGCAGAAATATAAACCAGAAGGGATTTCCATTATATCATACAAAAAATTTAACAGAACAGAGAAGCCCTGACTCCTTCAGAACCTGTAAGTGACATCAAAGAGGTAAATAGGCTGTGTAGGTAGTTGTGTGCACCATCAGGCCTATCGAAACCATACCCCACTTGCCAGTTTGTACAAGTCTGCTAAAAAAGGATGTTTATCTCAGAGTGAAAACTGATATTTGGCATTTTTGAGAGATTTTAACAAGAGACTGTATACCATGACTCAATTAAAGCCCTTGTTTTCAGGCTCGGGGATAAGAGTTTTTATGATGTTTGGATTAAATACTTTTGGTGTACAGAGAAAATTATTCTACTCTGCTACATGTTGTTCCACATTTTTTGTTTCTTTATACCAGCTTAATTTCGGTAAGTCATGCTAAGAGAGGCACAAACTGAAGCACACAGCATTTACCTTAGTAGCTATAGAACAAGAAAGATATAATCCATGTTGTCTAGCATTTCTCCACAAAACTGAAGGCCAATTTTACTCTTGCTGAAGCCCTAATCCTATCTGTTCTTCAAAAAACAGGCAGAGTTGCTCTGTCTTGTACCATGCTGAAGACATACATATTCACAACTAATTTGATAAACAAATTATTTTGCAATTAAGATGAGTTTGACAGATACCAGTGGAATCCGACTAATTGTGTCTGATTGGGACAAAATAATATTCCATTTTGGCCGCTAAAAGAAAATAAAAGGAGAAGCTGCTTGCATTTTACAGAGTACTGCCTGAAGGCCAGACTTCCTTCCCACCAGTGCCAAGATGCAGAGCTCTGATTCCATAGGTGTGCAGAGCCAGACAGGACCTTTCCCTCAGACTGCTCCCTCAGACACAGCTTATGAGAGCACCACTCTGCTACAGAGGGGACAGAAGATGATGGCCTTTATTCTGCAGGACTGTTTCATTGACACTGATGGCTGCGACTTCGGCAGCTGAGTAAAGACAACAAATATATGTACTTGTAGAATACTTCTGGCATTCATTTGCCCCCACACACTATTATTTCTTATCCACCCCATGTCCCTGCATCTTAGCCAGAACCTCTCAGGTCCCAATATCCAGGCCTTTCCATCTGTTGCTAAGAGCAGCAACTTCTAAGAGAGCTGTTGAGTAACCAGGGACCTCACAGCAAGGAATACATGCAGGAAGTACCTGCAATACAAATATGCACACACATGCAAACAGGTAGATGGTGAATCAGTGCACACCCCAGGAATCCTATACAGCCCACATGAAGCATCACATAGCAAACACTGAGCTACCTAAGCTGTGCATGGAAGTCCTTTTCCAGCTTTAGGGGAATGCCTGGGTAATATGAGGTGAGAGCTGATTCTGCATCAGCGCCTCAAACCTTTCCAGGACAGGAAAGGCAAGGCCAGAACAACACATTGGAGAAACCACTTCAAGGGATCAGACACAGCAGCTCAGTGACAGATCTATGAGCCAAACACCAAATCAGACCCCACCCTGGCTACAGACTCCCAGAGACCTAAGGACTGCCCAGCTCCCTGGGCACAATAAGCCCAGTGAGAGAACTGCACCTACCTTTTCCAGATTCACTATAATGATGGCAATTTCTCCCATATACTCTGCCATGATAGCTCAAAAGTCATGCCGCAGAGCAAGCAGAGCTGAAAACACCCTTCCTGGCTTTATTACTACATTGTAAACAATCACCTTTGCTTCCATTATATTCCTACCCAGACACTCAGAAGTTTTTTTATTATTTTAATAGGAGACACACACATGCTCTATTTTCCATTAAATTCTTTACACATGTATTTTCCAGACTCTTCTGATTATCACGATTCAGACCTTCCTTCCCAAAAACAAGGTTATTAAAAAAAAAAAAAAAGCCATTTACTCTCCCCATATTTATTGCATTTCTAAAGCTGACAGTTTTTTTTCTTCAGGATTGATTGGCGGTGAGGGGGGTAGGGAAGTTATTTGTTTGTTTTAAAATGAAAACAGGCAGACTTGGAGAACAGAGAGAATGAAATCTCAGAGGGCTCAAGCAGTCTTTAAAAAATTCCCCACAAGCAGTTTAATAGCACTAAAGGTTGATTCACGCAAGACATGATGCATCAAAGGCATACAATTTTTACTGTTATATCAAGAACTCAGTCTACATGTATGCCCTCATGCATAGTCAAGGCCTGCAATACAACTTAAAGCTGAGTCAGACTGAAAAAAGGCCTTTTCATTCTCTAACATGAAACATATGTTAAGAGCATGCTCTCTTTACAAATTTCAGCATAAATTTGGAGTACATTGATTTAGATACCAACATGAATTATGACATGAATTGAAGAAGATATCTCTGAATCTTTAAAACTTGTGCTTTAAGTGGCTGCATCCCAGCAAACAGAAAACGCGTAGCAGAGTCTAAATTCTAAGGCCAAAAGCTTAAAAGTATTTAGTAATTTTAGATGCCCACTCTGAGATGCCTTGCGTGTGCCAAAACGGCAACAAAATAAAAGCTCATAATTTTCTAAATGTCAAACTCTCTCCAAATTCAGATGTAAAAGCTTAGGTCCCCAGCCCTGTATTTGGTCATGTACAAGTGTAAATACTGACAGTTTCAGCACATAGTAATAATTCATACTCCTTCACAGGATCCTGATTCCTATAGTCAATACAGTTAATCACTTCAATGTACGCAGCATGATGTCCTAGGTTTCATTTCAGCTGTATTTGCTCCCTATCTCTGAAAATCATACTATTTCTATTTAGGAGTCCTGACACAGAATTAAGTGTAGCATGATATTTAAGAGCCAGACAAGTCCTGCTGTCCAGAGGTGTCAATAGCTTGTCACAGTAATGAAGTATCACAATCCTTTCACGCATGAGAAAAAGTGAGAAAGAAATTTTATTGCAATGGAGATGGTCTTTAAAAAGAGTGCTGCTTTAAATGGGAAATGTGCAGACTGCAATATTACAGCCTTCTGCAAAGATAAAACATTAAAGACCCTTCAATAGCCAAACATGTCGCTGAAGGTAGGCAAGAAATTAGCCAGATACTTACCAGAAGCAAGGCTTTCTTGGAAAATTAAGAAAGCCGCAATTTCATAGCAAGAGATTGGAATGCTATCAACTAAAAGCAAAAAACCCAAACGTTAAACAACTAACCTTCTGACAAATAGTCCTAACAGGGAATTTCCGTAACAGAAAACATGTGGCTCAAAGAAGCTCTGCACCACTTAAGTGGTTCATTTGGGAAATTTAATCCTTTGACAGTACTAGTATACACCACCAATCCTAAATGGTGGCTACATAGTGGCTAAATTTTAGTAAGTCCTATGCACCACTAAGGACTCTGACTTAAGAGTCTAAGGATAGAAAGTAACACTGGGGACTCCCTAGAGGTGGGCACTCTTCACCTCCAAGCAAGAACCCCTGAGATAGTCACGATTCAGAGAACAAATTTCCATTGTTGCATACAAAATAGCAGGCAAAGCAATATCTATTTCAGATCTTACTTAAAGTTGTGCTGAAACAGACAAATACCAGTTCACTTAGCTTGCTGATTTGCCTTCTGCATTTCCACATTTCCAGTTGAATGTGAAGATGTTCTTTTCCCAATTTCTCTGCTGCTTCATCTTCTGCATAAAGGTGATGCTGGGCAGCACATCACAGCAGCTGCATCCTTCTTTTTTTCAAACTCCAGGCCAAGGTTCTGTTTACACATGTTGATAAAAATCTTTTGATAGGTATAATTTGCAATATTAAATGAACAGAAGCCTGCCATCCTGATGAAAATTTGCAAACCATAAAACTAACTAACAGAACTTGGCCAGAGAATCAAGGCTTAACAAACATGGCTTCAATAACAGCTCCATAAGAAGTTGTTTGTTTTGGTTGGGGTCTCTAGAAAGCAAACCCATGAATTTGAAAGTGGCATATTTTATGTAATTGTCAACAGTTTTCTGTTGCTTTTTGTTTTGTTGCTGTTTTGTATTATAAAAAATTATTTGTCAGGGAAAAGCTGGACTTTTGGTGCAAAAGAGGTACCCAAGAGCCTGCAGACTACATAGGATGGGGAAATACTTGTCTAACTTGTAACTCTGTGGAGTGAGAGATTAACGGGTGGTTCTTGTTTCTGTCCATCTCATTTCCTGCAGCATCGCCACGCCAGTGCAGGAAGCCCTCATCCCTTATGGCTCCAAACAGCTCAGAACAGGAGTAAGTTTCTGCAGTAGGAGACCATCTCCCCACACAAATCAACATACTCAGTTGTTACTTCGACTATTTAAATCTAGACTAACTCTAGGGACCTCAGCAGACATACTGAAGATCCATGTTAACAAACATGAATATAAGATCTCTTGTTCTACACAGGTGAGCAATTTATTAGAGAGAATGCAGCAAACTAGACATAAAATCTTAATTGCATTTTTTCCACACAGGTCTCCACCCTTCACACTAGATCTAGCCCTGACAACTAACTAAATACTTCTACCCTGGAACCAATCAACTCTGGTTGGTTGGTGTCTCACTGGCTGACAATCCCTCTGCTGTATTTAAAGGCCTTTATAAATAACGTCAATATTCCACATAATTGTTTTTTCAACCTGGTCAGGTTTCTGTGCACTCTAATTGTTCTATATCAATGTGGTAAACACTTCCTGCAGACAATTTGTTAGGAAGTTTGGATTTTATATAACCCAGGAAATGAAGTCACCAGACCTGTGGGCTGCCTGTAGTGATTCAGCCCCCTGGTTCCTGCAATAAGCAGGCACTTCAGACACAAAAATCCAGAGGCAATGACAAACTAGTGGAAAGAAAAAGGGCACATACTAGTTTCTCCATACACTCTATTCATACTTAAAAATTCAGAAAGTTGCAAAGAACTTCCACAGACTTTCAGCCATTTATTTTTCTCCATGGTGCCAAAATTACAAATAAATGCTGAACCCTCTTCTCCTCTTGTCTTCATTGCTTTGGGGAACAGAATGGGACATGATGTATAGGAGGGGATTGAAGTTTCTGTCTGTATCTTTTCACTAAGAGAGCAGTACTTTTTCTTCTTTACTTCATTTTTCTATTGGCTACAAAACATGTCACTTTCTGTTAACTTCCCTGGTTTTGCATCATTGATCACTTGTCAATGCTCTGGAAAAATGCTACATAGCTACGGCTAACGCAGCATTCCCTGAAACGGCCTAAGGATTCTGAAAAATTCATAGCTTTTAGTTCAAAATCAAGTTGGATTTGGAGCTTTCTGTTGGTTTTGATTGTTTCAGAAAGTTGGTGAGGAAATTCAGGAAAACATAATATCTAGACAGTGGGACAGGCTGCCCAAAGAAGTCGTGGACTTCCCATCCCTGGAAGTGTTCAAGGCCAGTTTGGACGGTGCTTTGAGCAAACTGGTCTAGTGGAAGGTGTCCCTGCCCATGGAAGGGGACTTGGAACAAGATGATCTTCACAGTCCTTTCCTACTCAAACCATTCTATGATGTAATCCTCTTCCTTGAAAGTTATTTTACCAGTCTTTCTGAAATGTACAATTTGTCTCCTTCACTGTGAGTGAACCTCCTGAGCCATGCTCTTCAGCACCCATGGAAGTTCTTGTCTACCCTTCACCATCATACAGCTGTGATGTGTGACATCAACACAGTCTTCCACTAAAGTCCTCTAACTATGCAAGAGGAACCAAAATATTAGCTAAGCAGAATAACATTTCCTTCCAATGGTCATAACAAATGTCATTGCAAAGAAGGAGGAAAAAGAGAGACAAAAGAGAAAATGTAAAAAGTTGAAAGGAATTTCACACTGCAGACAAAGGAAAAATCCTTGGCTCTACAATATGCTGGAAAATATTCCCCATTTAATAAAGGTTTAAATCAGGAAATCTGTTCAACCCATACATGTTCCAGTGGTAAGATCAAACCACAAAATCATCTTCTTCTGAACTGACTGGCTTTGGGGACAGCTGCTGGAACATGAGGACTTCTGCATGTCTAAGGTTTCTACAGAGGACAAATTACTCTGCAAATCACCATCTTCCTATATGATCCTTATTGTTGATGTGGGTGGGGACACTTAGGTATCTTTTCCTTTGTCTTTCCAACACATAGTCAGAGGGTTGAATTGGTACAGCTCCCACCACCAGCCATCCTGTTGCTGCTGTTACGGCCTTCTCCCACAAGTACACCACAACTGCAAATCCGTGTCTGTTCCTGGCATGCATAGCTTAACAGTGTTAGATTACCCTCACACTGCTGCAAACACTATCAGGGACTAGCACAAGTCAGTATTTACCTGTGAACTCTGACTGACTCCAAATTCAGCAAAATGTAGCCATATCTGGCACATTTCTTTTCTGGCAAGGACCACAGAAAAGTCTGAGTTTGAGATGAGGAGGAGGAGAAATCCGAATGATCACACAGGGGCTAAACAACCAGAACAGCAGCAAGCAGATGAGAAGAGGTAAGGGAAGGTCCGTGTCTCCCTTTGCGCACTTGAATACTGACGGGTTAGATCAGGCTTTGTGCTATCCCCATTTCAATACTGCATAGGAAAGGAATTAGTAGAAGACAAGTACTTCTGAGTTTCTTGAAAAACACCAGTAAAAGCAAAGAGCAGAAAAAAACAGGTGGGCCTACCATGTGTGGAGATAGAAAACAGGAAGTGAAAGATACAGCACCAACAGTCTCAGGGGAATAAGGAAAACAAGAGGACTTTGGCTCCCCCCATTACAGAAAATTATCATCTACCATTAGGTGCCATTTAGATGTGCTTACCCTAATTTCATTAAATGCATGTAGCCACTTTCCTTTTACTGTCTTCGGTGTTTCAAAGCTATTAGATATACTGTAGAATTTACTTTATTTTGTTCACTTTTACTCTCACTGAGGTTTTTCTCTTTAGAGGTCACTTGATCCTGGAGCCAATGATAAAATTCATCTTCAAAAGATGTGTGGAAATAAAATTTGAATTTAAAAATAAAATAAAATCCTTCTGGAGACCATCCAGCTGACAGCCTGTCCCACTGAATGTAATAGGAATACCCCTGGAAGTTAATGAAGCCTGGTTTATCCTTCTATTATCCTCAAAACTGGCATTTATTAATTCCCAAGCATAACAACAATGCTGCTAAATGTTTTTACATATTATGCATGCACTCACACTGCTAAATTCTTCACAGTTGGAAAAGAGATTCAGAGCTTCAAATGGGTAAGAGAGGCAACAGTCATAAGAAAATCCCAAGGGAGAAACAAAAGGACTTAATAGCAGGCTATTATTAAACTCTATTTGACATATTAAAAAATCACAAGGAAGCCTGTCAAAAAAATTACCATGATCAAATAAATTGCAAGGCAAAGCTGCCAGTCATGTCTTGCGAACTGGTATGGCAGAGACATGAAGGGAAATAAAATGCCCAGAGCCCAACACAAAATCAGGTTTGCACTGACAAACACACTCCTGTCCTGCTTGTGGCCCCCCTGCCTTCATCCAGCCTGCACCAGCTGCCCCCTTGGCACCTCATCCATCCCCACCTGGCCATGCAGCAGCTAAAGGTGCTGCAGAGGCTCAGCATTGGGGCTGGGAGCCCCACTCCCACTTCATTCCGCCTCCTCCCCAGCGAAACTGTTCTTCTCCTCAGCTCCTTGTTATCTCCTGCCTACGCACACGCTGTATTCATATGTACTTTGCCACTTTGCAAAGTGCTCTTGGGATTACTTAGGTATTGCACCAACCCAAAGTTGCTCTATTTTACAGCGCTACAATCCTGGCTTCATAAAACTCAACCTCAAACAACGGAGAACTGCCAGAGAGATTAACTTCAAAATGTTCCCTTTAAAGTGCACAGTGTCAAAACTCTGCACAGTGGAACGCAACTAGTGTTTCTTCAATGCAAAAGCCATTCCTCCTTCAAGAGGTTTGGTTGCTGAGGCACCTAAAGGGCAGACACAGGAGAAGCCAAGGCTGGATGGGCAGCCTCTTCTCTCCCCTTTGCTCTCAGTTGTGCCAGTACTGCCCAGGTGTAGATGTATAACCTGTGTTTTTCTTTCTGCAGTCCATACATTCATTTCCCAGGGATAAGTGACTATGAGTTTAAAACAGCAGCAGTATTAGAGTCTACTGATGTAACAGTATAGCAGGGCAAGGTTTGCAGAAAGAACGAATACTTTTCCAGGTAAGCTGAAAAAGCTGGAGAAAAAAGAAAAGCATTTGGGCACTACGGGCCTTTTTTGGATTTTAGAAAGCTAAAGGCTGCACCAGGGGAATTTGAGAGCTAAAATACATTTTTTATCTTCCATTTGTAATATCAGTGTAACATTAAGTAATTTGTTCCTCTTCATTGCATTTACTAGACCTTTAGTTTGCATTTGGCAAATCCCAGTCAAGAAAAAGCAGCCAAAAGCCTGGGTGGCTTCAGGAGGTGTATGCTTGCACACCTTAGTGTCCCCATTCACTTCTTTAGTTATTATACTTAAATAGAAGTTTAGAAAGCAAATCATTGCTCTGCTTACATTTCCAGATTCTTCTTGTTCCCTGCTTCCCCCCCTTCCACCGCCAAAAAAGCCCAATAAGCACTGCCTCAGTATAAGGGGTATCAAGAGCTTCTGTTTGGTTGGGATTTTTTCCCCCCTCAAACAGTTTAAAATCTTGATAATCTGTAGCCTAGCTATCAAATCTAGTATGCTTAAGTGAAAAAACCCAATGACATCAACGGAACTACTCACATGAATAGTTACAGCTTGATTTGGCCTTAAGGCTTTAGATGTGTTTAAACCATTTAGATCAATTCTACACTTTGGATTGGTTTTGCAGTTTAAACCATTTAAAACAAGAAGCAGCCCAAAGGAGGCCACAAAGGCAGCATGGGAGAGAGAGCAGAGCTGCTACTACTTTATTTACCATGGAATGTGGTTTGTGGCAGTCCAGGGGCAGTAACACCAGCTAAGGCTTTCTGCACCTGGCTTGAAAAACCTTTCTCCAAAGGCAAAAAGTCTGACAAACTGCTTGAATGTGGCTCCTGGATTGAAAAGTAATAGGAGATTTACACAGTGAAAGATAATCTGAATTTGAAATTTTTTTTCTTAGACACCCTCCTTGAAATTGCAGGGACATTGTAAATTATCCCCAAACCAAACACTGCAAAGCTGAGAAATACTCAGTTATTACACTGTATGTTCAGCTGGAATTATGTAGATGTATTTGACAAATATATAGTAATAAAAGTGCAATGATATCACTCAGACTGTCCAAAGTAGGCCCTGAAATGATGCTAGGCAGAAAGTCAGGGACAATGATGCTGACATCCTTGTGTCAGTACAGGCCAGGTGACAGAGGGGAGTACTGTGACTACCTCAAAGAGAGTACAACAGCATTGGCTCACAGTTGTCTTTGACTGGACCTATCTATCATCACAGAAGCCAGGCAATGAAGCTCTATTTTAATAAGGTCTCACTGAAAGGCATTCTTTTATCCACTTCCTCTTGTTTATTATTCTTTCAAATATCTGATAAGATACTTTTCAACTGTGGCTATTCACTTTCTGTTTGCGTAGGTCTTGGGTTCATCACAAGTTACAAGGTCAGCATTAATCTAAACAATGGTTGGTTATGGGCGATTTTGCCAAGTAGAAAACGCTCTAAAGGCTAGATTGTTATCATCAATAGGGCAACGCACAGGCAGGAGAAACAAGCCCTACTTACATGCGTGTGGATTAGGCAGAGCTACTCAGATGCCAGGACATGGGTGTAGCACATGCACGAGAAGCCACAGCTCCCGCCCAGGGCTTGCTAAGAAGAAAAAGTAGGGAAGGAAGGAGGAGCTTCTCTTCCTTCTGCTCCACCATGTCAGCATGGCCAGCTGGGCAGGTACCTGTGAGGAGCATGGAGGAGCTATCCAAAAGGTGCAGAAAGCTATCTTAAACCTGCAGAGCTTATTTAAGGCAAGGAAAGAGCCTGCAAAGTGTGTCTTTTCCAGCTGTGGTCTGTGCTGTCATCTAGCCCACAGCAATATCATTTATAAGCAACATACTGATAAGGTGCCCTGCAGAAAATTCCAAAACAAAAAACCAAATTCAGTAAAACAAGGGAAATAGTAAGTCTTTGTGAATCCTTTAGAACTGATTTCTTTAAGGACTGCTGATTGATAGCTGACACAAAAGAGTAAAGCTCCAGTGGCTTGTTATACCAAAATACGTTAACTGTATTTACAGTTTGTCACTTGTAGAGCCAAAACCTTCCAAAATATACTCCCTGAACCTGGAATGCATGCAGCTTATCTTTTGGCCTTTATATCCCTTTCTTCAAAACACACCCCTTCCCACACTCACCAATAGTGACTCACACCAACCTAATGAAAAAAATTAAAACCCCAAGAGTAAAAAAAAAAAGACAACTACTAATAAAACCTTGCATATGCAAGCGATTTTATAACTGTTTTACACAAATCTGTTTTCTGTAGGTCTCCTGTCCATGAGGTACAATGTATTTTCAGACTGGGTCTAGGCACGATGAAGACTGCAGCACTAATACCCATCTATTACCATTAATGGAACCAACTGCAAGGTGATATTTGTTCTCCATGTCTTGTTTGATCTCCAGATTGGCAGATCAACCTTTCTGGAGCAAAAGGGAAGGTAGATACAAGCACTGGCAATTGGTAGCCCAGCCAGAGTGTTAACCCTGACTCAGGAAAACAGAAGCTCAAGAGGATAAATCTCTATGGTGATGGAATTGCTGGTCTCTCGAAAAATGGTAGCGAGCACATTTTCAGGGCTGTTATTTTGTTATGAGAGCCAGAAATCAATTAAATAATTTCTTTCCTCTGCTAAATAGTCACAGTTTGCAACAGCTGCCACCTTAAGCGAGATCTGATTTGGAGGCCTTCAAGGGAACCATTCCTAATTCTCTCATTAAACACCTCTGAGATATCCTGTTCTCTATATTACTTTTATAAACACCTGAAGTAAAAATATTTACATTATGACTTAACTATTCACTCTGATTGTGCAGTAACCTTGGGCTGACAATCCATATTGTGTTTTTTTAAATCACATTTTGTTCAGCAATTGTTCAACACACAATGGTCTGATGGTCCAGCTGCAGCCAATAAGCACACCACAAAGCTGAGGAAAAGTGCAGGCACCCAGAAACTGATCCTCTGGCCACCGTCATGCCACAGCCCAGCTAGCAAGGCCAGTTATCTAGTCCTTCTCAGTCAGACCAGCTGCCAAAATCTCCAAAAGGTCAAAAGATCTGCTGGGAATGGCAGGGCTGAAGGGAAGTCTTCATGACTTCAGCCACCATGAAGAGTGGAAGTACAGCATCTGTTGAGTTAAAGCTTTACAACCATGGAAATTTTTTACCTGCTGAGATAAACCTCCAAAGCAGCCAAGGATGAGAAGTCACCTCTCGCAACATCAAAGCTGTTGTATCTGGGGTCATTCCTTTGAAATAGTGAACTTTGAAGGGAAAAAGGTGAAGGGCTAATTCAGTCTGTATTACAAGTAGCTCGCTGCTCTTCACTGCTGCAGCTATATGCATCTTCACATACTTCTAGCACACTCACTAAAGCATATTTCCTACAAGGATATTTAATACTGTTTATCAAGAACAAGGTCAATGAGAGAAGCAAGATTAGATATTTCAAAAGATATGTTCCCTTCTGTTGCCATAACAAAGAAAGGTACATTAAATCAACACTGCTAAGCTGAATTCAGATTTAAGCAGCCCTCCTTGCCGCAGAATCACACACACATGCATGCACACACCCTCACCCCACAGTGCCTCTCTCTTTTTACAGGACGGGCTGTGGCAGTCAGGGCTACATCACAACTATACACGGCCTTCCCTTAGCAACCACCTTAACTCTATTGATTCTATAGTTTAGTATTATGGCAACAAGGCTCAATTCTGATTGTTCATAAACTTTTAGAAGGTCATCAAGAAAACAGAAATAAAAGCTGGTTTTCCTGACTATTTTTGTGCCATGCAGACCCATGGAAGCAATTGGGAGAAAACCAAAAATGCAAGAAAGAAAGACAAAACTCAAAAATTCCAAACTAAAAAAGGGAGGACATGTCTGTGGCTGTGGTGGGGTTACTTGTATTCTCTTCTCTGCCATAAGCTTTCTCAGTGACTTTGGATGCAAACTGGGTCTCCCACTAACATGTGCTCTTTGGAAAAACTCCCCACCTCCAGTTCTGTGGACCTGACCTTAAAATTTTTATTTTATAAGCTGTTTCATTGTTGAGGTTTATTTAATCCCAGGAAGAGGTCATGGATAACTTCTTTAAAAAGAGTGAAAAGAGAGAGAAACAAACATGAGCTTAATGTTTTTAAAAAGTGCATGATTTGCAAGCAGATGGTTGCAGGATTTCATCATCAGCTGGCAAGGAAACCTTTCCCCCTGCTCCGTAGATGTGAAGATACCTGCGTTAAAATACATGTCCAGTGGTACTATGAAAAGCAATGATCTGGCTTTCTTCAGGTCTATTCCATTGGGGAACTACAAGATCACATATAATATTCCTGTTCCGATCACTCAAAGCTGATATTCCTTTAACAGCACTGCTGTATTGTATCCTGGTCCCACCTACACACACAGAGTCCTTCTTAATCCCACAAGAAACACAACAGCTAGTTTGCAGTGTAAGCAAAGCATAGACTACGTGGTGGCCAATTTCTTGTTCGGAGGTTTTTCTGGGAAGAATTCCAACTCATGTGATGCACAGGACTCTGTCTTATCATTAAAAGGAAATATCACTTAGCAATATTTTACATTTCGAGACAAGAAGCAGCTAACTAAATATCAACATTTTAAAATAAAAGACCAGCATTTCCTCTGCTTTACCTGAGTTAGCCAAAGGTATCTCCTATCCCTTGTGTTTTCATATAGAGTTCTCAGAAAATTATTTGATACTATTTTAGAAATTAAAATAACAGATCTGTGTGAGCAAACTACTGCATTTCCTGAACAGCAAGAATATTATCCTTATGAATGAATCAACTATTTCCAAATATGGATTGGAAAATATTCAGCTACCAGATATTTGGAAAAGCAAGCACCAAAACAGGCTCTGAAGTCCGATACAGATGTCTAGGACTCAAGAAAGCATTCCATCCAATCAGCAGCTGGATTTAGAGTCAGTCATTTCTCTGAGTCACCCATTTCATTGCTATTCTTCACTTATTTTGGGTGTGGACTGAAAGCAGTTGCTCTTAGTTCCTGAAAACTCAATGATGTGAAATTCTCACACCCCAAAGCAAAAGAAAGAAAGAAAAAAGATCACAGATTCTGTCTGCAATGAGCCTATGTCCTTTACGCAGCACCTTCTTTTCCAGCTCCCCTTTTGCTGCTGATGTACACAGCAAATGCCTGCTGCCAACCCATACTGCCCATCTTCCAAGCTTTCCAAGTTCCCACTTCTCTGCTTTCATCAGCAAGAAATATTTGTTGCTGGGTTTTGTACTGATGCCTGCCACCATAGACTTTGAGGCCTTGCATCTGTTAGCCATGTTCTCTCATTAAGGTTCCCACAACAAACAAAAGCCTCAAAAGTCTCTTTTCTTCCTGCTCTTTTCATAATGATGCCCTTCATTCTCTGTCCATCACAGCTCATACTTCATCCATCTCATTTCCATTATAAGTTCAAAATCTCAGCATTCCAAAACAGCATCCAAACAAAAGACTCTCCAGATATGAATGCCATCTCAAATCAATTACCAGGGCATTCATCTCTCACAATAATATTTCTATTATATTCCCTTACTATTGAATTCAAAGATTACACTGCTGACATGCTTTCAGAGTATATGGAGGCGGTAACGGGGAAAGAAAAAACACCACTCTCACAGCTGGTCAAGAGAATCATGTTTTTCAAGTTCCTTAAAACTTGAGCAAGTTTAAAATCCTGAGCAAGAGGAACAAGGAGCATCTTTCCTATTACATGTGTACACTGTACATAACACAGAATAAGCTGACACACCCACAAAGTGTTGCCAGAGTGCAGTCACCATCAGGCAAAATCAAATTCAGTGTTAGGAGAATGACATTTCCGCTGGAAAAAATTAGAACTGCACCTGCATTTAGCCCTCTTTGAATCACATTACTCCAAAGCAAATGGAGACCACAGAGAACACTTGCCTCTTAAGAAAAGCAGTAAGTTCAACAAACCATCAGCAACCAAGTATTGCTTATCATAATTATCAGTTTTAAGATTCTGAGGTTTTTTAATTAAGGGGTGGATAGTTTCACTTATAGAAAACTAACTAGAAGATTCAATGAAAGAGTCTAATAACTGTTTGTTCCAGTAATCTTCATTCAAGTATATTTTAACACTCTGATTATGCTTGAAAATATGTTATACATGATAAATGTTTAAAGCGGTCAAGTGCAAGCATGAAACCATTTTTGTATCAGATTTAAAATAATCCATCCCCTGCTATAAAACATAAGCAAGATTATGCAATAGCTCAACAATACAGGTAACACTGTGCTGACAACTAAACCCAACTTGCCCTTTTCTAAATACCTTCAAAAATGTTTAACACATTCCAGGCTGCACAGTCGTGCATGTCAACAAGGACCGGGTATACTAAACCCATGAAGAAATATATGCAGCCTCCAAAAACCACATGCTTCATGATTCATTCTCCCATATCAAACTTTATTTCATTTCTTGCCTCTTCCTACTGTTTCCTGCATCTTAAGCCAAAGCCCTTCACAGCCAGGATTCTCCCTTTGCTTGTTTTGCACTCCTAATAAAGTCCTTTGGCACCATATCAACACCAACAACATGAAAACAAGTAATAGAAGGTGCTGATTATAGGCATGCTTATCAGACCTCTGAGCCCAACATCCATTAACCACAGTCTTCTATGACACTGTCAGTATTTCTTTGTAGGCAGCCAAAATGATATGACAGGGGTGCTGCAAAGACCATGCCATGAATTATTTTGCCAGTTCACATGGCTAATGTGTTTGGGAACACGGGAATGTAGCAAAAAGTCCTGCAGTGAACCAGCTGACACACGGCTCATGAAGCTAGTCTGTGTTAGAAAGGCCTCGTGGTTAGCACCTAGCAGTTAAGCATCGATTTATTCTGTTTTAAGTCTGTGCTCTGGATGAAAAAGCAAGCCTTGAGGAAAGGACCACGGAGAATTTTCTGAACAGCACTTTATACTTCCCTCCTTAGCAGAGGAACATGTTCAGCTCATATTGAGGATGGGTGCATTGTTCCAAAATGTGCTAACAAAAATTCACTTATTCATTTACAGATTGTGTTATTCTTACTACATGGAAAAAATTATAAAGGAGCAGGAAGTATTCCAAATCTCCTTCTGAAATTTAACCTTTCAGGGGAACTCAGAAGCAACTTTAAATTTGACACATGGTATGTCCTATATATTTCAGGTATTCAAATTTCACTTACGTTCTAGACTAGAAGAAAAATGATTTGTTAACCCAGCCCTTCTCCCTACCATAGTTTAACAAATAGTTTTAATATATTAACTTTATTCGCTGTTATTTAGTATTTAAGCTGTTATTAACTTCTATAATTTAATGTGGTCTTTAACTCACATTTCCAATACCAGCTAGTAAGATGTAGCTCTTCTACGCAAGTCACATTTTTATTCCTGCCAAATTGTAAGTTTTACTACAAAATTCCAAAGAAAAAACAACTTTCTATGAGAGTCAGGAAGAATACTTTTTTTTTCAAAAAGAAAGTTGTAAAGAGCAACAGCCATGGGCTATGATATAAATAGTTCGAAAATTTTTCAGGTGGTATCATGAATTCTTTTTATATGGTTTGATGGATGTTATAGTCTACTACAGTTTCTGTATTGAATGTCTACCAGAAACTCCTCAGGAATTAAATCAGAACTTGATCCAATTCTTGATGAAGTAATACAGATTATTTTTGAAGACAAGACAGCTTTCTACACCCTTGAAAAGAGTTCAGCGCATCCCCAATGGGCAATATAAGCGGTAATAAGCTTAAATTTTAGCAAGAAAGATTTGGTCTTGACACTAGGAAAAACTCCAAGGCTTAGGCTAGTAAAACACCAGAGTAGATTGCCTGCAAAGGCCATTGGATATCTGTCACAGGAGGCACTGAAGACAGCCCCCCAGCAGGATTCATTGTTCTCAGCGATCAGAGAGGGCCCTGATTGCCTCCAGCAGCTCCCATGGCTTTCTGTGAGCCAATCTTCCTGTGAAGCTATGACCCCAAGAAGCAGTTTTACAAATAGAATTACTGCAACATATTATCTGTGGATTTCTAACCCACAACTCCTAATGCTTCCCTGCTCAGCTGACTCTCTGTCCTGTGTGCCAGGTGGCTTTTCTTCTCCTTGTGTTTGCCCCAACACTCCATGCTGGACTAGCCAAGCGACAGCACATGTTTTGACCAGTCTGGAGCTACCTGCGCACACTGCTGCTGACCAGATGATTGATTACTACTCCTGGGAAAACAGAAAGTGCATGATTACAACCTCCTTCGCAATTGAGAGATTCTTTTGACTCTCTATAGCTATCTGTCTTCTTTTTTCTTTTTCTGTCATCTCTATTTCTGCTAGCCATTCACTCAGACATGTGGAAAAGGGCTTAAAACAAATAGAAAAGTTATCTGTAGATAAGTGAAGGAACTGAAAGGCAAACGTAAAGACAAATATTACATTAGCCTTGTTTAAAATGGACTTTGGATTAATCCTCACTGGGAACAGTTTCTTAAAACCTTTGAGTCTTTCCAAATAAAAATTAAAAACAAAACAAAACAAAACAACAAAAAACTCACAAAAACCCAAGGAAATTTTATAACACTAGAGTTCCTTAGTGAAGTTTCTGTAAAACACAGAGCCTTAAGTCATCACATGAATCACTGACAATTTAATCAGCTTCTGCGAGTTTGTCATCCTCATCAAGAGTTGAATTTAAGACCTTCAAAAAGTTCTTTTTCTCCATTTATGAACTGCTGCACCTACTGATTCAGCCACCCACACTACACTTTAGACTACCAGAGATTCAGCTAAGAATCCAGAAAGCTAATATTCAACTTAGAGGCTAAATGAGCTCTGACCTATGTAACCCTTAGGTCTCAAGATGGGAGAGCTTTAGGAAATCTTGCTCTAAAATGGAGCCCTATCAAGTGAGAGCTCCTTTTGCCCAAATGCAGCAAACTCCACATACATTTTTGAAAACATTTATGTCAACAGCAGTGGGAGAACCCACACATTGCAAGAGGCGGAGCAGGTATGAAATCCCGTGCTAGATTCATCTCATCTATCCTAGAGGTCTCCTGGGAAAAAAACTTTAGCCTGTTAACATGCTCAGACCAGGAGCTATTTTTTAAGATAAAATTACTTTGCAAGAATGTATGTGGCACATAACAGGGACAGATTTTTAAAACTAAAGCTCTATAGGCCACAATCTGCTCTTTTGCCAAGTTAAATTAATACTGCCATCAGTGGTAATTAACCCTACAATTCAAAGTTCCTGGGATAAGAAATCTTCAAACCTTATTCTATTAAGATCTCAGATCCTCAAAAGCGAGCAGTGCAGATCCTGATTTTTATGCAGAATGAAATAATAGCACCAGCATTGTAGACACCCTGGTTTTAAGCCTCTTTATTACTTACGTAATTTGCAATCTATTGGATGATGTCTTTGCAGAAAAGCCAGTGTTCAGATTTCTTAGCATCTCTAGGTAAAGAATCCTACTGAAGTACAAAAAAGTGCAACATTAAATAGCATGTTAGCTATTCCTTCTGGCTTCTTTGGAAGCAGTATTTTCTATCAGCTTGAAACAAATGGTGACCCTTTCAGGTGAAGAATGCCACAGCTGCACGACTTTTATGGTTCAGTTTTGGCTATAGTCTAAAAAAACCTTGGGGTTTTTTCTAAGAAAAGGAAGGATTTGTCTGTCATTGAAAAGACAAGGGCAAAGTGTTCAGTACCCCATAATTCGAGTACCTGGTACAATGTCATTCATCTGCCTGAAAATTTGTGGATAACAATTGATTGACATTTTTGAAAATGAGATCAACATATTTGCAATACCTCATCTTGTTTTCTGTTCCTTGACTTTTACTGACATCCAGTGGAGACACACTCAAAACTTCTTTCAGGGGCTAATACCGACTCCTTTCTTGTAAAACACCTCTAAGTTAAGTTACCAATAGAATGGAACACCTGCCTTGAATGTACCTGGTTTTCAGAAGGCTTGTCCATGCTATGTTCACAATACACGTTCCTTTACAAATTCAATCCTTAAAACTGTTCATTTCAAACATTTCAAACACTACGTACTCCCAGCTCTGACAAAACCATTTTCATGGTTTAGTTTCTGTTGTACTGGTACAAATCCATATTCTCCTCCTTCTTCATCATATCAACCTACAAATACAGGAAAACAGATCCGAAACAAGGCCTGCTTCAAAGACTGTGTCCTCATCACTGTCAAATGAAGCCAACTCTGTGTTCTCATCATAATTTGAAAGAAGGCCAGCATATTATTTTTGTATGTGTGAACTCTGCTTACCGACTGGAGGAATTTGTGAATACCACAATTAAACCCCACATAAGTACATATAAAACACAGATCTTAACAAGGGAGCATGTGGGATCCATTAACCAGAATCATTTTAAGAATAAATGGAAATTAAACTATGTTACCTGAGCTTTTTTCTTATACTTCTCAAATAAGAGTAGCTCCTAGAATCCATACTTATTACTGACAATTTAAACCCCAGCAACCCAACAAAGTTCAATGCAGTGGATTCAGTCATGCTGAGATGCTCAGCAGCCAAAAGCAAACCTAAAGCCCACACTTCCATATCCTATCCACACTACTGACTGCTACTCAATAGTCACTCAAGAAAAGCAGAGGTGCTCTGAGATTTACATCACCCAAGATGTCTACAACCCTTTCAAGAGAATGAAAAGGGAATCATCTCCAGACTGGAGAACATATGTTTGCTACAAACTAAAATACCCATATTTAAAGGTGCAGCATGTTCTTCCTGAATACATGCATGCTAATCCCACTTAGATTACAAGGGAGCTTGGACAAGGAAGCTGGAAGCTAACACAGCCTTATATGAAAAGTCTTAACCATCTAAGAGGGAAAAGCACAACAGAGCTCATTACCTATGGTGAGTCACCTTTTACCACGGAGGTATGTTCTTTGCTTAGGCAATTGTTAATTAACAGCAGGAGTGGGAGACAATTTTCTTTCAAAACACTTTTTTTGGTTGTCAAATACATAAAATGTCTGCATATTGGAAACGTAGGTTCAGCCCTGAATTTCTCGGGTAAGCATGTTTCACCTGGAAACCTAGGTTTCAAAACATTCATACAGCTTACAGTGCTACATGAACTGTTGAAAATCTGGATCAAGTGGCTAGCAACAACGGACATGATAGCTCCCACAACAGTGCCTGCAGAACAAGAAAGACATGAGCTCACATTGTGAGAGATACAGCTCTGGTAAATGAACAGAAATAAGAAACCTGCAATTGCCCTTACAGTGAAGTTGTAAGGCAAACTGACAACAGTGGGTCCTTCACTCTTTCTCTCTTAAAAATATTAAAATATGGAATAGCAATAGCAATATCAAAGGTGGGCTGAACCAATTAAATACTACTGATAATCTCCTCAAATTCAGGCAAAACTGATTTATGGCCATGTGTCCAATCTGTGAAGTTCAGTTGCCTCTGAAGAAAAAGTACTTCTGCTAGATTCTCCTCATCTCAGTTCCAGCAAGGAAAAACAAGTGGGCAGTATAATTATTCTTGTGTGTGTCTGTGAACGCGAGAGCAAGAACATGTTCCCTGAAATACGTAATCACTCCCAAGACAGTGTCCTGGCACGTCTCAGATAATCCATATGACCTTCTGGCCTGTACCTCAAATAGGAACGCCTTCTCCGTTTGTTTTCTTTGGCATGGAGCTCCCTCTTACTTCACCTCCAGTTTAAGCTTCCTGCTTTCAGAAACAATTTCTCTGACAGAGTGTACTATCTAGCAAGGTTGGATGACAAATTTCTCTATGGGCAGAAAATAATACTTTCTGTAAAGCCTGGGGTTGCTGAACAAGGTATCTCCACCCATCCCATTTTTCAACAGAGAGAACTCCTTTCTAAGAGAGTTTCAGTGGTTGTCAAGTATCAGAAGTATCCTGATCTGTAGAAGTGCTATCTCATACCTATTAACGTCAAAACAACAGCAGAATGTGGCCTTGACAAGGACGGGTCATCTCATTAGTAGTCACTAATCACATCATTAGTAGTCTGTGCACACAGTCCTGTCATCCTCCCTGGGGTGCTACAGCTTGCATTCCTCAAGGGAAGAACTGATAGGAAGCAGGCCACCAGGACAAAATTCTGATGAATTCCAGTAATATCCAAGTTGGCTTTCTGTGCAACTGAGGAACGAGAAGCAAGCAGGAAGCCATTTTTGCTGCACTGCGAGAGATCCAACACCACCTTTCCACAGACATTTCACCCGGGTGCATAATTAAGAGACACAGGTTTAGAATCCACATTCAGTTTCTGCAGTTCTCCTGCTCCTCCTGCTGCCCCACATCCCAGCTACAGATCCAGCCACGGCCATCTCTCCAGAAAGAACCAAGGTGGCCATCAGCTGTTTTTGCGTTGGGCTGGGTTGTGCTGTTACATGCTGCTCTACAGTGGAACATAACTTTTACACCACCTCATAGCTTGAGAAGCTTAAATGATGTTTTGGCTAACAACAGGTAGGGGTGTGACAGCGAAAGGAAAACCCAAGGAAATCTACACAAGGCTTTTACCCAAAGCCTGTAGATTTAAACAGAAGTCTTATTGAAAGGCAACAGACTTGATTTTAAGGACCTCTACCACTGACTATATAACATGTGATGTACTAACTGAGTTAAAATTCTGAACAACTTTTAGGAAGAGAAACCACCACCAGAAAGCAGTAGCATTTCTCTAGTTAAAATGCACAGAAGCAAACAGAAGCAATAACATTCAGGTTCCAACTTCAAGACTCCATTTTCCCACACTCTATGCAAATAATTCCGTCAACTCCACCCTTCTTATGCATTTCCAAGCCCTAACATGGATATACAGACAGGGTAGTCGAGTTTTCTTTATAACAGAGATGTAAACAGTTCAGAAATGAAAGCCAGGAGACTATCACAGACGGAGAGAATTACACTGCTCTAATGTGTTTGTTTGCATACTAATCACATAATACTGAAAACAGATGACATTTGGTCATTTTTTGCTTTCAACAGCCAGTGACTAAGGTAGAAGATGGAGAAGTTTAAAAAAAAATCCCAAAAAAACACAAAAAACCCCTCCAAAATAAAACAGGTAAGACAGCAGGACTGTCAGAAAGGACAAAACCAAATAGTTATTAAAATACTCATTTTACACACAAACTGCCTTGATGTGTACCATACTTCTCTGTGTTTCAATTAATTTCAAATGCCAACTGTAAGCAGCATGTTAAATACATTGCCAAGATGTCTCATTTCATCTAACAGGCAGTTCTTTGTCTTTTGCAAGTACAGTCTTTAAGATTTCCAGCAATGTTCTCAGTGGGCTTTTGTAAAGATTGTAAAGATGTCTGCCCTTGCTGGAGAAGTTCCAATGTGGCACAGCCTAAATCCACGAGTTTGTTATAAATGATTAATTAATAACACCTCTCTCTCCAGGCAGGCCTTCAACACAATGGAGTTGAAAGCAAATTGTTAGTAAGTGCCTCAGTGGTACTCTTTGAAATACAAACTGACATTTGAATTATGTTCTGTGAAATTCAGAGCACAAAAGGATTCAACCTTGTGCTGGAGTTTAGATAGCGGAACATCACATGAATGTAACATTTTAACAGTAATTGTTCTGTTCATGTTGGATTTGGGGTCCCAATTTATGAACCACATCTTAGAACAGAACCTGCCTGCCTACCTAGCTGAAAACTTCAGCTTCCCAGCTTGCCTAAGCATCATGTTCTTAAACACTAGGTACGCCAAATTAATGCAGACACTTCAGTAAGCATACACTCGGGTGCCCTGGACAACAATGTGCAAGTTAGGCACTGACAGAAGGAATTCTGAACAATCAGTTCCCATTTGATCAGTCCACAGGCTGATCAGGGATTTGGCAATACCTTATGCTCCCATACTGGAACTATGTATGCCGGGTGCAGCACTACAGCTTCATGCGAATTATGAACATCAAGATTTAAGACCAGATCCTTTCTTTAAAGAACATAACAACAATGCATCCTTAATTCTTGGTACATGCAAACTGTAGTGGGATGCACAAGGGGGCTAAAAGGAACTCACGGCTGTTCCACATCCTTGGCAGGTTAGCTGAGGAGATATTAAACCAGCAAAAGACTGCTGAAACATCTGCCCGTGGGATGGCAGACTAGGGAAGCCATAAGATCCACTTCACCACATGCCTGTTCTGGCTCCTCCTAAGAATGAGGCCACAAGAGGAAGAGGAAACAAGTTGTCATATGAGACAACGAAGAGTTTACATCCCTAAAGACTACTGTGATAAACTTCTGCTGAACAGCATTGACCTCTCTCACTCAACACTGCCTCAGATTGGGCTCAGGAATACTTTGGCATGGGTGGCACAGCAAGGCTATTTTTTTATATAGACAGCATAGGTCCCATGAGGTAAAACTATCTCAAGTCTACTGAAAACTGTGGGCACAAGCAGCTGCCCCACCAAATTCTGCTTCATGACTGTCTATATCTCTGCGAATCACTTGTAGTGTCATGGCTCAGATATAACTGAGAACCATTAAAAACTTCTCATCCATGCAAAAATAGCACAAATTATATTAAGCAATATATCTCATGATCAGGCTTTCTTAAAAGAAACTAATTATACACACAAGATTATAAATTCAGTAATACCTTAACACAATAGTGAAGTGTCACAGATGACTTATCTATCAGTCAGTGTCTGTTTTACTTGGGCTGTACATTATGAACCATATGTGCCATTAGTTATTAGCAAAAAAAGCACAATTTTACTCTCTCTTACAATGAAAGTATAGACAAGTGCAGATTTCCCAGGAGGTTTAAGCAGATTTGTATTACAGAAGTGTGCAAGGAGTGTGCAGAAGTGTGCAAGGAGTGCATGCCTCATGTCTGATGCAGGTGCAGCCATGCCTCTCCTTCACATAGATTAGAGGTGACCCTATCCTTGAGAGATTAATATTATCTGTTTAAAATAAATTATTAGACTTCAAGAGAAGTTTTTAAAACAAAACTAAATTGCTTTAATCCGGGAGTGAAAAGCCCCTCACCCTCTAGGGAATATTCTCATGCAGGATGTGTGGAAGCAAATCAAGTGATGCAGGAAATGCCTTCCTGACACCTAGAATGTATAAAAAATACAGGACAGCAAGTAGTAACCAAGAGCATGCAAATAAAAAATGTAGTCTTTGTCTGCATCTGGAAAGCAAACAAAGAATGAATCTTCTGATGAGTCAATACAGACATCAACTGCAAGAAATTATACAGGCAGTACAAGTCAGCCAAGGGCATGTCCTACAGGTTTTGTAACATACACAAGCAATACCATTAAGATACACTTGGGTCAGATTCATATTTCACCAAGCATGTGTAATAAACCCTCAACAGCAAAACCAGAAAAATCCCCATTACCCTTTCTCTAGAAACAAAAAGCAAATGCTGCTTTTAATTATCACAGATTAAAGAAAAGCCTATTAAATTACTTTTCCATAATAAAACCATTCAAAGATAGGCCACAGCTGGTCTTTGCACATATATACAGTAGGTGGGAAACAGAAAAAATACAGGTCTGTCTCCTAACCTACTGCAAGGAACATTTGATTTTAATTCCTGCTTTAAAGGACAGCAACATTTGCTCTATCCCAAAGCACACACAGGCATAAACACATCCCACCAGGAGTTTTGAATGTATGCAAGAGCAGGAGATGGTTCACCAGAACCACTGAGATGGTTCATGGTTCTCAGAGTTCAAGCGGGACAGCTTGGGCAGCAGAGAACCAGCCCTGAGCCTGAAAGCTGAAGCCAGATGCAAGTCAAAAATAAGGTGCAAATTCTAAACAGAGGAGATGATTAAACACTGGAATGAGCTACCAAGACAAGCAGCAGACTCTCCACCCCTTGAGATCCTTGAATCATGTCCGAGCACTTCTCTGGAAGATCTGCTTAGCCAAACAAATGTTTCTCGGTACAGGACAGCTGAGATGGGTAACATGAAACCGCTTGTATTACAAAACAAATCACGAAGGCGATCCAATGTCCCTTCTGGCCTTACGTCCTGGATGATTTCGTGAATCACACGTAAGCATCTCCAGGACCTTGGACTGCACGTTACTCATGGAAAGAGAAATACTTTCATATTTTTTTTAACACACTACATGCATTAACATGAAATATGTAAAAAACTTAATTTCCATGGCCATTATGGAAAAACATGGTTAATCTATTTAGTTTTTCTCTGACTTTTAAGAAGCATATTGGGAAAAAAAAAAAAGGTTTAGATAACTCAGGGGAAGATTACTATTCTCAATTCCACAATTTCACTTAAAATTCATTATCTCTATTTACACATAACACTATTGAAAAGTTCATTTTGCTGCAAAACTTTAAATTACTTCAACTATTGAAAGCTACACAGATATCTCCATTCCTCTGGTTTTGTAGTGCTTACACATCATACGATTTTAAGCCTTCTATGTAAAACTTGATGCATCTAAATTCTAAAGGCTTGGCAAACCTATCTTCCGACATTAGCCTTACAAACTGGGGCTTCACATGGCCGTTTTCAGCATAAAAAACCTACCTTCCTTGTCTACCAAAAGGCTCCTCTCTTAAAATCATTAGATACTCTCGTACTATAGCAATATTTTCTTTCTTCCCAGAGCATAGTCAATAGTCATCTTCTCCTGGCAGGTTGGGCTTTTTTCATAATGTTACAATTAAGAACTTAATCCTGAATCCTTAATTCACTTGTTGAATAATAACAAATATTTTTGTCCTTGGATTAAACCAACTTCGAAGTTTATTTATTTTTTGTGAGAGAGATGATGAGAGACAAGGAAGTTGCCAGTACAAGAAATCCTCTTTCTCATTTCTAGTCTGTCCTTGTATTGAAACAAAAAATATGCCGCTCACACCTATGATGTAATTTGTTTTGAACCAAGAATGAAGGGCAATCAAGGGCTAGACTCAAAACTTGTGAGAAGTTGTCATCCATCTCTTCACTCAATATCAAACTGGCTTCAATCTCAATACCCACTTGAAATTCTTTTTTACTTCCCAAGGAGAATTGAATGAATTTATTTTCTGTTTCAGAAAAAATGTCCAAGTCTCTAGTCTTGGAATATCTATGAAAATGTCCCCTACTAGAGCTATCCTAAAAAAATTAAATACACACAGGAAAATGTTATATATTATATCACTCAGGCATGGGAGCTGGGATCTATGGTTTTCAGATCACTGTCAAACTAGGACAGCGTCTGCACAGGAGAGTGCATATCCCTCCAGAGCACCCTCCACTAGTTTGGAAAATACAAATTTTCAAACCTTTGCAGCAGAGAATGTAAGTATCCCATTAGACTTAGAGATAGAAAGGAAATTCTTAATTAGTCCTGATCATTTTACCCCATCTCCTTCCCCTCCTCAGTTCCAGAGAAAACCAAGTCCAGCATTTGACTCCAATTTTCAAGGTGTCTCAGGCCAAGAACTTGGAAGAAAGTAGTTTAATTTCACAGAGATGAATCTTTGAAGGAAAGAAGTCACTGTATAAAAAGCAGAAGGAAAACCTCCCTTTGACAATTAAAAAAAACAGACTTTTTTTCAGCTTTAACACGATTGCTGAAAATGTACATATTTTAAAATGCAAACACATCTGGAACACTCAAGGTTCTAATTTCCTTCTTGCTATCACCAGTCTCCCTCATTTTTTTTCTCCAGATGCAGCTTGGACATCCTAATCCAACTCCCATTTCAGTAACATTTAAACTCACACTTACTTCGGGCCGTGGGTTTTCAAACCCATTTGTCCGAATGGAGGGAGTAAATTCTTTGAACTCTGGCTTAGCTGTACTGAAGCAGAAGTAGAAGTAAACCTTCCTAACAAGCTTTTTACATAAATAGTCAGCTTTACAGTTTCAGTCTGCAGACTGAAGGCAGGATGGATAAAAAGCAACAGGGAAGGAAAAAGAAAAAACCTTTAGGCTGAAGTTTATACTCTTATTTTAGACTTTTGGCAAAGTCAAGGTTCAGGAAGAGCATAAAACAGACCTCATGAAAGGTGTACAAACTGTACTGGAACATGACAGGAAAGTCATTTGTCTCCATCAATATTTTTCTTTTGCTCATATAAATCATGCTAGTTCCTTTAGGACACTACAGACTCCAAGTAATTGCATACGCCACCAATCCACACATGCTTCAAAAGTCAAAGGAAAAATGCATTGTAGAAAAAAAAAAGCAAGAGAATAACAAGTCTTGAATTTATCACAACAAATTCTGGAGAATGGAATATATCCCTACATAGTATACCTCAAAACATGGACAACTTAGGTACACATCTGTCTTTGAAGACGCTGAAGAATTTAAAACAGACTAGTAATGATCCACAACAGTTGTGCAGCATATTACAAATATTTCTTTTAAATAGTTCAAGATTTTGTAACAGAATAGTCACAAAAACTGGTATGTTCTTTTGTTTAAAGATTTGTTCCTAAATTGCTTCAAAAAGTTGAAATAACTTTATAGTGCATCATTGTGAACTGAAATCGGTATGATAAACACATAAATTTGCAATAGTAGGAAAGAAAATACAAAAATAATTGTTTTCTTTCTTCAAAACCCAAAAGAAATCCAAAATTTTAAAATTTTATTTACAAATTTTCAAAGAGGAATGCTGCCATGAAAAGTGCTTCATATTGTTGCCTTGTAGATTCAGTTTCCTTTTCGATTACCTAATGGCAAAATATACTATTTAGAATCACTTTTTTATTTTGTTATAATTTTTTTTTATTTTGTTTATGCTATGCATAAATATGCAAAGCATCCTTGATTTTGAGGAAAGCAGTCTAATTTAAAACAGAAGATTTAACTGTCACTGCCAGCCAGTGAGAAAAGTTAAAAGCCAAACAGATTAAAAGGAGATAAATAGCTAAAAGTATTGCAATTGGAAAGTAATTTTCCCCTGCTGGGGACAATAATCCATATGTCTTAAATTTCTTAACAGACGTTTTAAATAACCTGCTTCAATACCCTTCTCTCAATGTATTGGTACACAGTGCTGCATTTTTATCATAGCTGTTATAACTTTATATTTATAATCAAGTCCCAGCTCTCAAAGTCAGGTGAGTCAGGTGATTGCATAAGATTGAACAGTCTCTTAAGAAAATAGTAATTTCTAGTTCCAGTAGTTGCAGAGAAAAAGAAAAAAAATCCAGAAGTCTGGTTCTGTTACGTCCTAATGACTCAAAACTTCAAAATATGTTATCACACACACTGTGTTACTCTTAGGTCATTTTGAAGATCCCTCTACTTAGCTACAAGCTCTTGGACAATGGCAAATAGGCACATGGCCTTCAGCCTAATTCCCAAGTGGATCTCCCAAAACCCAGAAGATTATTGCCAACACACAAATGAAATTTCCATAAAGGACAGAAATACTTATAAGTAATAATTTCTACGTATAACTAATACCTTATAATCTTATAATTTCTCTAAACGTTTATATAAATGTGCAGAAAAAAATTGGAAAATAAAGGTCTTTGAGACTTGTAACAAATGAAACATTTACAATTACTGCAACTCCTTTTTCTGACAGAAGTAATGCTCCCGAGAAATTCCTGTATCAGAACGGTTTGAGAATTAAGTGCATTCATCTTGCCTATTTCCTTGAACTCCTGGAAGAATTACTTTAGGTACTGGCTTCCCACCCACATACCAGATGTTTCTTCCTTTAGTTAGGGATTTGAAATCCAACAAGATTGGTATTTGACTCAAATGTGGTCACTGCATATTTTTAAAGTTACTTCATTGAACAATAACAGCATTAGGCAAAAAGAAAGTGACAGTAAAACATGTTTCAGTCCCTAAGTGTTAAATAAAGTTGGTTTCAGTGTGCATTACAGAGGCATTTATGTATTGTCGAAAAATTACCACAGAAACTGAGTCATAAACCTCATTTACAAAAGGGCAATCAAAGACAGTCCTTCATAGAAATTCCAGGGGAAATTCCAGGGGGTTCCATGCAAATCATTTGAGAAGTCAGCAAGAACATAATATCCAAACATAATTTATGTGAATACTTGGCTCTAACACGGACGCTGCGTGTGAGAATGGTTCTAATTGATGGCCACATGGTACACATTACCCCAGAACTTGCTGGATCTCAAAGCCCTGAACTGTCACAGCAAAAGAAGCACATTAAATTTTAAAAAGGCTAACTTGCAAAAGGCTGATCACTGAAAGTAGTAATTCCTCCATTATAAAAGAGCTATATATATTTATTATCACAGAGGGTCTTAACAGCTGTGGTGGAAGTTAAAATTATGCAACAAAAGGGAAAGCTTTGCAGGGCACAGCTAAGTTGATTATTGTAATTCATATCTGGAAGTGAAAACACACATCCTTAAAACCCCTCCATCTGGCATAAGAGGTGACAGCCTGTTCAGAAATACAGATAACACTGAACATATCATCTTTATGCTCTCTCTGAGTTGTTTAATCCCACCAGAGTGGTGACATTCAAAGACCTTCAGGGAATCTGGCCAAACAAATCACTGTTTGATCCAGGCCCATGTCCGCCACCTACATACTACAGAAATACATAATTATTGGCCAATAAGGAAAAGACAAAAGATTGACCAGAAAAAGGCCTGAACACAATTCACTCTCAGAAGGCAAATGAATCAGCAACAGTTCTTGCTACTTCCCAGATACATGGGAGTCAGATTTATCTCTGCAAGATTTTAATTTCCTTTCCTATAAATATCTCAAAGTAATGGCACATTAATGTTTACATGCAAAACAGTGAATTAGTAACAACTGAATAGGTTCATAGTCAAAAAGCTAACACTATGAGGAGTCCATCAGTTTCCTACCAGTATCAATCCAGCTAAAAATTCCACAATTACTACCACAATCAATAGGAAATATTACATGAGGTCTAATATAGATAGTTTTGCTGCCATCATCAGAAAGGCTGATGACCATACTTATAGTCTTAACTCTTGCCATTACAAGCTAATGCCTACAGCTGCTTAAAATGGGTAAGGCAGATAATCTATAAGATTTCACAGACCAATGAGAAGTTTAAATGTAATGCAGACCTAAACTGAAATACAGTATTTTTTTATAGAAATGAAAAGAACACAAAAGTGAGAATGTCACATCTGAGATGGAAAGAAACCTAAGTGTGTTTCCTGTAATTTGCAAAGTAGGGAACAGGGAATCTGCATTTCAGAACACTAAAACACCTGACATAAGAAACTGCGAATCCAGAAGAATAAATTTTTAATACAATCAGTTCTTTCTATAGCAATTCCCTGTAGAATTCCCTTTATAGAAAGACATTGTACTTCATGTATCACTGGGGAACAACAAGCATAGCATCTGCATTTAAAAAAGAAAAACGTGTGCGAGGTCACCGCAAATTAAACTTAAGGCCTAAAATACTATTAGCGCATTCCCAGTAGTATAAAAATCTTTAAAACCAACATAACATACAATTAAAGGCATAGGCAAAAGGGGAATTAATACATTATCATTTATCAAAGGCAGGTAGTGTCAGAATAGCCTATTTCTCTCAGAGGATAGCTAATTTTCTGAGAAATAAAATGGAGTAGATCAGTTTTTAACAAAGCATTTGGTAGCATGCCATGAGAGGAAGTTGGTAAAATGGAGATTGATACTGTAATATTACACGGGGGAAGATAGCTATAGCAGATACCATTAAACCCTTACTCCAAGCTGCAGAAGGTCTGATACAGTTCCTGTAGACTTAATCTAGACAACAACATTTTTTTGTAATAACTTTGGCATGAAAATATGCACAAGAGGATGAAATCTGCTTAAAAGACCAATATTGATGTGACTGAGGTATCATTCAGGAAAAACTGAAGTGTTCAGAGAGTATGAAATGCAGTAACATGAAACCAAAGTAATAAACTTCGGAACTCAAAAGTAGAAATTCATTCTTTGGAAATGACAGAGGAGAAGGTGGGGAGAGGTTTAATCCCAGAATCTATTCAGAGATAACAGTGAGCCACCATGGATCAAGCAGCCTGAAAGAGGCAAATGTGATTTAACAGTGTGCCAAAGGAGATATCTGACATACATTTATTTATCATCTGCAATGTTGTGTATAATTCTGGTTACTTGCATGTAAGAAGGAAAGAGTCAAACAGGAGAATGATGCTACAAAAAGCAGAGGAACTGGAAAGCTTACATCCCAAGAGGAGAATAAAGAAAGTTCAGCTTATTTAGCTCTGCAAAAAAGAAACAGACGGAATATATAATCTATATGATTATAGAATCACAGGGTATGTTGAGTTGGAAGGGACCCACAAGGATCCTTTAGTCCAACTCCTGGCCCTGCACAGCCCCATCCCCAAGAGCCACACCATGTGCCTGAGAGCATTGTCCAAACACATCTTGAACTCTGCCAGGCTGGTGCTGTGACCACTTCCCTGGGGAGCCTGTTCCAGTGCCCAACCACCCTCTGTGTGAAGAAACTTTTCCTAATAGCCAACCTAAACCTCCCCTGACACAACTTCAGGCCATTCCCTCAGGTCCTGTCACTGCTCACCACAGAGAAGAGACCAGTGCCTGCCCCTCCTCTTCCCCTCATGAGGAAGTTGTCAACTGCAATGAGGTCTCCCCTCAGTCTCCTCCAGGCTGAACAGACCAAGTGACCTCAGGTGCTCCTCATACGTGTTCACCTGAAAGCCCTTCATCATCCTTGTGGCCGTCTTTTGGACACTCTTTAATAGTTTAATGTCTTTCTTATACCGTGGTGCCCAAAACTGCACACAAGGCTTGAAGTGAAGCCGCCCCAGTGCAGAGCAGAGCAGGACAATCCCCTCCCTTGTCCAGTGGCGATGCTGTGCCTGATGCCCCCAGGACAGGGTTGGCCCTTCTGGCTGCCCGGGTACTGCTGGCTCATGTTCAACTTGCCATTATCAGGATACATATGACCCTTTCCTCAGCACTGCTCCCCAGCATCCCATTCCCCAGCCTGTCCATACATCCAGGGTTGCACCATCCCAGGTGCAGAATCTGGCATTTTCCCTTGTTGAGTTTTGTAGTTGTTAAATGCCCATCTCTCTAATTTGTCCAGGTCTCTCTGCAGGTTCTCCCTCCCTTCAAGGGACTCAACAGCTCCTCCCAGTTTTGTATCATCTGTGATCTTGCTCTGTATCCCTTTGAGTCCTGCATCCAAGTCATTTATGAAGATGTTGAAGAGCACAGGCCTGAGGATGGAGCCCTGCAGGACCCTACTAGTGACTCTGAATATATGTATTTTAGGCAACAACTTGGAGGGAGAGGAATGGTCTTCGAGTTAAAGAACAGCACATGTGAAGCAACTCCAAGACGATTCTGCTTAGTCCTCAGCTAGCGAATAATGCCCCTGATCTATCATGTTTAACATAAACTAAACTTATTTTGGAAATCACCACAAGAGAGTGGAGGCCTATTTCAGGCCAGTGAATTTGTGCTGGTTTTGTCTGGGGTAGAGTTAACTTTCTTCACAGTGGCTGGTATGGGGCTGCGTTTTGGATTTGTGCTGAACACAGGGTTAATAATATTGAGATGTTTTTGTTATTGCTGAGCAGGGCTTGCACAGAGCCAAGGCCTTTCCTGCTTTTCCTACAGCCACACTGGTGAGGGAGCTGGGGGTGAATGGGAGGTTGGGAGGAGACACAGCCAGGACAGGTGACCCAAACTGACCAAAGGGATATTCCAGACCATATGGCATCATGCTCAGCATATAAAGTGGGGAGAAGAAGGAGGAAGAGGAGGACATTTGGAGTGATGGCGTTTGTGATGTGCAGTGCTAAGGAGCCACTGCGCATGACGAGGCCCTGGAGATGGCTGAACACCTGTCTGCCCACGGGAAGCAGTGAATTAATTCCTTGTTTTGCTTTGCATGTGTGCATGCTTTTGCTTTCCCTAATAAACTGTCTTTATCTCTACCCGTAAGTTTTCCAGCTTTTACCCTTCTGATTCTCTCCCCGATCCTGCTGGTGAGGGAGTGAACAAGCAGCTGAGTGGGGCCTGGCAGCTGGCTGGGGTCAAACCACAACAGAAGTGAACACTAAGCAAACCTTTGGGTATGCCTTCAGCTGATTTTGACTATTATAACCACCTTCAGAACAGATCCTTATGCCACTGCAGTTCAGCCCCCATGCTTGTGCAGAAACTGCTGAATGAAGGAAGGAGCCTCAGCAGGGACTGCTGAACAAATGACTGTTGTGAGGTTAGAAAAAATGCACCTAAATAATTTAAATTTACCTCAGAAGAACAGAGTATTCAAAGATCCCATGAGGAACACTGCTCCAAGTCCTGCAGAAGCTCTGCTTTCACAGCACTCTGAGCTGCAGATAACAGAAAGCAAAAGAGTTTTAAAAATGTTTTACACAGCAGAGATGAGCTCAGAGTTAGGGACTGCTTGAGGATAGCAATTCACCACCTAATGCAGTTCTTGAAGGGCAATCAGCTAGAAATTTTAATAAAACAAACTATGCAATCTGAGAATTAAGAATTAAATAAACGGCAAAGCTTATTAGTGATAACATTGATTAGTTGTTAAAGTTCGGCTAAACTTTAAAGACATGATGAAGGTGGCTCAGGGGGAGTGTATACCATTATGCAAAATTAAGCACAAAATTTCAAAGCCAGTAAGTCTGAGTGACAAGTTGGTTAAGTTAATTGCAAGTAAAAATGGAGCTCTAAAAATTACAGGGAGCATAAAACTACAGCATTGTTACTTGTAAAAAGAAAAATCAAAGGAATGTAATGATGGTACTTGAAGCGCATGAAGGAATAATGAAGCACAAATAGCTAGGAATATTAAGACTAACAATAAGGGGTTTTTAAATATACTGGAAGATTGAAGAATGCTAGAGAACATTTAGTTCCATAAATAAGGTGATGGAGTAAGGAAATATTTGCTATTGGGAAAAAGAATTACAGAATAATTAATTCCATTTTTGTATTTGAATTTCACGAGCCGAATATTCCCAAATGTAAGACCTTAGAGAGCATACCATGGCCATGAGAAATTCAGAAGGAAGAACCTAATACTCTTGTTCAATGCTAATAAATATCTGAGATCTCACTTGAACTAAAATATTGACTCTTAAGCATTTTTCATTGCTTTGAAAAGGTGAAACTTCTTTTAGGAGAAAAAGCTTCAGCATGGCTTGCAACAGAAACCTGAATCTAGACAGAAGCTCCTTTTATGTCCACAGCAGCTTACTGCCACAATGAACATTCATTCAGAAAGGAATATATTAGGAGCAGTAGTAAATAACCATTTGTTGACCACAGCATTAAGCTCAGAGAACCTTGTGAAAGTCCTTAGTAAAATCTCTAGACATTCCCTCTTCATAAGCATGCATCATTCTCTGCATCATTCCCAATCAGTAACACAAGAATAAAATATAAGGACTGTATCCTTCCCCAAATTATGATTATTTCAGTTTTCTTTGTCAGAGTTAGGACAAAAAAACCTGAGCCAAACAAAAGTAAAGCAAGAGAAAACTCTGCTTTTTACTGCTGTTTAACTTTCAGTGCCTCCTAGGTGGAGTCAGTCACTGCCTGCTCTCAACCATAAAGCCACTCTTGGGCTGGCTCCACACTGGCAGCACGGAGGCAGGGTTGGCTGCTGGGCTCCTGTGCAGGCAGGACAGCGTGTCCAGGGATGGGAGATCCCTGTGAGGCAGGGGTGAGAAAACAGCATGTGCGCTCATTGACATGAAGGCTACTGTCATGCACACAGACAGACACGATGGCAGAACCGAAGCTGCAAGAAGTACTCTCTCCCAAATTTTTTAATATTAACTATGTCTTTACCATCAGAGACCTTGAAGGTTTGGGGTTTTTTGGCTTTTCTTCCCTTTTCTTCTGTTTGACAATAAAAAATGCTTAGGTGGAAGGAACACAGTGCATCTTCCCAAGAACTACCTGGAAGACTGCAGAATGAAAACCATTGTCATTACAGGGCTGAGCTGGACAAGAGAGACACTACTTAGTCTAGGGGGAAAACTCATTCAAAAATTGGCAAATGCACATCACAGCTTTATGGTTTCTTGCTAATGAGCAAGAACACAAGATGGTAGAGTATGGTGAGTGACTCTTAGTTAAGAAGAATCAAATGGAAGCAATGCATTTAAAGTAGTAAATGGTTATACAAGTTGCAACAAGCTTTAGTCCATTCTTTTGTACTTGTTAATTTAGCTTTTGGAGAGACAGACGGATTAAGTTTCCCTCGATAATTTTCTTTTCTTTCTTTTTCCTGAGGGTGGATACAGCAATTAGTTTTGGTTTGTTTTTTTCCTAGTATAAATAGCTAATGAAATAAACTAATATACTCTGAAAAAAACAGAGTGAAAAAAATCAAACAACCTCAAACTCTAAAAAAGTAAGGCTATGGGGTAAACACTGTTTGTGTTGTTCCTCAGATGGATGGCCCTTGGCTTGTTTCTTTCCCTATGCAACATTGGGGTTTGTGGTATCAAAAAAATGGCTGTCTGAGCCATTAGCAGCCAAAACAAACACAAAGATAGCCAAAAATGGAGGAAATGGAGACACTGAGCCATAAACATCCCTACTTTAATGCAGCAATTCAAGTTGATCAAGGTTAGTATTCAGGATGTGAGTGATTCTCCACATGGCAAAGTATAGAAAAAGTGCAGGATAGTTATGAAATGTACACAGACATAGTCTTTACTACTTTCCTGCTACTTCTGGTCACAATATCCTTGTAGTTTATCTGGGACTACGTCATCAAACCCCATGACAAAATTAGTCTAATGACCAAAACACTTGGTCATCTTCTCCTTGTTAGCTTAGCTAGCATGTTAATGTGCTGCAGAACAAACACAATGTACTACGCTGGTTGCCGCCTCCTCCTCCAGCCTTTACTTCAGCTATCTACCCTAACACAGAACGGATAAACAGTTTTCTTGCCAAATAGTAGTGGATTAGCCACAGCAGTGGTGACGACAGCACAGTGTGCGGAAGGATAAGAGTTACAATAGATATTCCCAAAGCAGTAACGTGAGCTGGGATAAGACAGGAATGAAATGTCATCATCCAGATGAACATTTACACGCTATGGAAATGATGAATAGTATTTGGATTGAGCAGAAGGGTGAATTCAGCGTCACACCAACTCCCAACAAAGTTCATCTGACAAAGATCATATACGCTGAAATTTAATCCCATAATCCAGTTCTCCGTCTTGAATACAGGTTATGTTACTAAAATTTATTCTATACAGTAAAACAAAATAAAAAAACTCTTAATAATCGTACTATAGTGCCTGCGATTGGAAATACTTTTCTTTTGATGTTCTTTCGACCTTGGCCTGATCCTGAGACCTACTAAACATGTATTTCATATCTACCTGAAAGCCCTGTCAATTTTCATAGCCTCTCAGGATAGGAAAATTAATTGAATGTATAGTTAAGAATAATAAAATAATAACTAATAATAAATAAAACTACCAAGATTTCAGGGTGCCTGGAATAGCTGAAGTGAAATCGACAATTTGCTATGCACAAAAAGGAAAAGCACTGTGACATTATATCCATGCTCTTTATGATTTTAAAATTAATGCAATATTTAGAAAATCAAACAGAATATTTTACAACCTGTTCAGTTCTGCTACTTCCCTATATACACATTAATGTAGTAAAATTGTTTACCACTTTGTGAGCTGGAGCACGTTTGTTCCATTTTATACACAGAAGAACAGAAGCACAAACACTCATAAGATCTTAAACCTTCAAGTCTGTTTCCAGTCCCATCACAAATTTTCCATGCATTCAGATGGCGAGCCCAGTTTTCTATCAGAAGGCATGAAAAATGGGAACATTGTATGGAAAACTATACTCCAGACTGCAAGAAGCTCTGGCATTGACAGGATGGCAGTGGAAGAAGCCCTGAGAACTTTGTCCAAAGTGTCAACAGAGATCTTCTGGAAGACATGAGACCATAAGTTTGTCTACAAGCATAAATCTTGTACCTTATTAGGGAAGAAAATGATTTCTTTCCCTGTAATGTCCATTTATTGATATAATCCAAATTATTTAAAAATTCTTTGGCGACTCTTGTGTCATAACATATTACACTATTCCTGAATTAATTTGCACATGGAATGCTCTGGTTCACAAAACTTCTTTTGAGTTTGGAATGTTTTATTAGGAAAAATTTCTCAAAATGTTTTTGGGGCCCATTATTTACTTCAATTTTTCTGTATCATTTTCCACCTGTCTCGTTACTAGATGTCCTTCAGCTCTTTTCAGCACGCCAATTATCCTCTCAGTCATTTCTGGTGCTTGTCCCTCCTCTCTTAGACTCCAGCAAGTCTGAAGCTCTCTCTGGTTCACTGCCTAGGTTATATTTCATTACGGCTGCCACATTATCTGCAACAACCATCATTAAAAAGGCTGCTGCATTATCCCTAGAAAGGGAGCAACATTTCAACAGCTTTGTGTGGCAAATGCACTCAGGGAGGGTTTCTACCACTGCTTGCCAAGTTCCCATTGCTTCACTTTCCCCACTGGTTCTCCTGCTCTGTTATTCAGGTTCTGAATTTGTCTCACGTTCCCTCTGTTTTGCTCTCATTAGGAAGGCATTTGGGCAGCATTCTTTTCCCCTCATGATGGAGAATTTGTTCCAGGTCACTGCTGAGCTGTAGACATTGTCCTTGAACGTGTAACCTGTAATGAAATGAATGACTGCCCTGTAAGATACCAAACCTTTCACGCAGGATTCCCCACCCTGACCCTAATGGCTGCCCACTTACCTGAACGGATTTAAAATAACAGGAGGAAGAGAAAAGTGTAAAGGAAAAACTGGAACTATGCCTCATCTCCCAATATATGTTTAGTAATGTATCTTGGGCAAGCTTCCACTCACCAAAAGTGTTTGGGCTCGGAAAGCTAAAGAACAGCTGGGCTATGCACCCAGCTGCTGATGTTTTCTTATAGATACCAGCTATGTAAACATGCCTTAAGTTCTTAGCTATCGATCCAGTGATTACTATTAAAGAAAAAAATCATAGAAGCACTCGATCTACCAAAAGTTAAGATTATAACTCAGAGGTGTCACAGCTTAATTCACAGAAGAGGGATCTGTTTTAAAATAAACCTATTTCTACCTCTCCCCATCTAAACCCATGCTGCTGTCCTCTTCAAAGCCCAAATCAAACTGCTGCAATCTTTAAAAAAGTGAATTTTCTCTCACATAGTACTAACTATGGATTAACCAGGGTGTAGTTTGAAAAGTAAAATCTTTCATGCCTAGAATGGATCCTTCTTGAGAATTTTTGGTTGCACCATTAATAGCCCTTCTTGACCAGACAACCTGCAGAAAATCACTGTAAGACAGCATAAGAAACTGCAAACACTATGCACTGTGCTGTTTCAAATAATGTGAGGAGACACAAACAAGCAAGATACAAACAAGACATGAACAAGGGGGACATCTCTTGGCTGGAGAGCTCCTTGGAAGAGGAAAGGGCAAGAAGCATTCCAAAAAAGAGAAGCACTATTGCTGAATAAACACAAGTGACTGATTTAGGAAGGGCAGTTATTAGACTCTGTATGCTGTACATGCGAGAGGAAAATACACCCTAGAAGACAATTCAGAGCAAGAGACTAAACTGGAGGAGTACAGCCTCAGGATGGTGCCTAAGCTGAGATCCAAGACATCCAGAATATTCTCCCTTTTGTAGTTTAACATCAATCAACACAATCCTTCATCATTCAGCAACTTCTCCGCAGTTCCTCTGAACCCTAACCTGAGTTGTTAGGACTTGTGCAAGGGAGCTGAATATGAAACCTATTGACCAATGCAGCTTAAACGTTTTTTCTCAGCACTTCTGTTATCATGGATGAAACCTTTGCTCTAACTTGTCACTTCTTGGAGAACACGCATAATATGAACACTCCAAGACTCCATGCCAGCAGTAAAGCGACCTCCTTTCTAAATCTGCTTACTTCTATCAACTGACTACTGAAAAGAGCCCAATCAAGAAAGAGTTATTTCACAATTAGCTGTGCTCAATTTTGCTTTTTAATAATCACTACCTTTCAGAGATCTAAGCTTTGACAGTTCCATGGGCCCCCCAAAAGAAAGGAGGATCAAACATGCTGCAGCTGTTTCTCTGCAGCATTTCTCTCCCTCTAAAAGTGTTCTGAAGTTAATTTTGATGAGGTTTGAAAGGAGTAGGCTTGTGCTCCACGCTGAAAACGTTTTCAATTTGACAGCTCTGTCTGTGTGGGGGAGGGAAAAAGATCAGTGATATCTTTAAGTTATGCAATAAAAAGTTAGCTGTCTTCTTTGAATGCAGATTTCTATTGAAGTTTTAAATAGTCCTATTCACTAAGGAAAGGACTGAAAAGGTGGTTAACACAAGTAAGCTGAAGCAACCTGCTGCTGTTCCTGTGAATAAAGCTGACCTTCTGGAGTAGTGGCAGAGGCTGTCGACCTTGTTTTTCTTCCTTGCACCAGCCACTGTGTGTCCTTACACGAGTATCGTATTTCCGGGCAAACAGCCAACTTTCACGTATGGCAGTACAGAGTAGTACGCAGCGCCAGCATTCACTAAAATGAAGCTTGCTTTCGTAAAGACTTAAGAGGACTCGAGCTTATGCTGAGCTTTGCACTGACCAAAACTTTCCCAAGGGATGGACAAAAGATTCCTTGGATCTACATGGAAAAAGCATCAATGATTTTGCAACACATTCCAGAAATCACAGGCCACAAAATATCTGATGCTGTAACCATAGAAGCTTTGCTGTGGAAAGACATGTCTTTACCTTCCTTCATGTATTGTTATGCCTCTATTTCAGAGGCATAAGGAGAAGGGAAGGTATTTTTCTAACACATTAAACAGCCAATGAGAAGCCTAAAAAGACCACAAGTTTAAAGTAGCTGTCTTTAACTTTTCCTCATCATCCAGTAAATTATCTTCCATTTACAGTAAGGCACAACTCCTTCAAGCAGTTTTCACAGGTTTAGAATATAGAGCTTGTAGTCCAGAAAGCAACGGGACTCTCACTACACGAATTTCGTCAACCCCATGCATGCCATATCAACACCTGAATCCTTCACATGAATGATCTTTACCCACACTGTGCTTCATGAAGCAGGCATGTCTGTCACATTTCACAGTTTCAAGACACCCAAGATTATGTGATTCACCAAAATCATGGGTGAGTTTGTGGCTGAGGTGCTGCACCTTCAAGTCCAAGCCTTCTCTTTTTCTAGCAATATATGAGGCCTCATCTTTCTTTCTATTTTTCTCCACAGCCCACTGAGATGAACAGTCTCATTTTCCCTGCTAAGAAGAAAGCCTAAACAGATAAGAATGACAGCTTCTTCTACTCCAGCAGGAACACCGCAGATCCAGGGAGGAGTCTGGCCATGTTTCCCATCACATTTGCTTACCCCTTTCTAAGACCAGAAAAAGGGAAGTCAAGGAACAGCTGTAGAAGCCTCAGGTTCTTATATCAGCTTTCACTTTACAGGCTCCCTTAGAAGCAGTAAAGAGGTCATTGAAGGACCGCTGCAAGCAAATAAGTGAGTTAGACTAATCGTCTGGGGCCAGTGCTTCCCACAGACAGGGCTCCAAAGGAGCTGGCCAGAGCCTGTACCAGACACTAAGTCCAGCCCTGTGGTTGAGGAGAACAACACTCACAGCCTCAGCCCAAATATTCTGCCTTGGTAAACCCATGACAATACAGAAGTAGGTCCAAGCATCTCTCACAGTGGTGATCACCTTGGATCTTTCCCAAAGCAGTCATTGCTATGAAGATAATCGGGATATTAATTGATAGACTTGTGGGAGGACAACATTTTACCCCTATCACATCTAGTGCAGGTCTGGTAGGAAAAGAAAAGAGACATTTTCAGGAGAATCAAATATTCTCTTTCATAACAAAGAGCAGTATATTTTTAGGCTTTAAAAATTATATTACTTCTACATGTCAATCTTTCAGATTTTTTTCTGTAACAGATATCTATTTCAAATGAAGTAATTTTATTTCAAAAAACAATTGTATTGTGCAGTTTCCTCTTTTTCCTATCTTCCTTTTCTTTTGGACCTTTATCCTGTAGTTAAATAATACGCTGCATGAACCACATTATAATAAGGATTGAAGAGTACACACTTCTTTGTATTTATTTCTTAAAATACTACTCCTGTAACCTAAAGTTATAGCCTTTCTTCTCGCTTACTAATCAACACCTTCGATACTTTCTGTCTTCATTATTATTATTACCTAAATTTCTAAAGTCTGTCAAATGACAGAAAAGCACTGAAGAACCTCCAGATGCATCAGAGCTCCAATACTAGAAACACCTGTCATTATTTGAAAGTTGACAATTTATAGCACATTATTTTGTGCGTAAAACAAGCAGTGTTTTCTACGTGGAAATAATGATGCACAGAACTCTGAGCAACACAACTTTATTGAGTAGGGGTTGGACCAGCTGGACTTCAGAAGTCCTTTGATATTACAATTTCAGTGATTAAAATTTCATCTGAATAAGCAAATAATTACTGCAGATTTTTCAGCTTTTATCAGGTTTCTTTTTTTTTTTTTTTTAATTTTGCTACTTGGAAAAATATTTGGGGAGGCAGAATGTTTTCTTTAAATTGTCCAGTCTAATGGTCCTCCAACCACCACCTGTGTCTATGTCAGAAAACATTCAAACAATTCACCACTTTCTAAAAAGGAAGATTTATAATTCTTGAAAGCATCTGAGATACTTTTCACTCATTTATGCCTCTCCAAGGAGCTTTTGAAATACAGTGCAGTAGAGGTAGAGTTGCTTACAGTATGCTTTACTTGCCTTGCCTTCATAGGACTGCTCTGCCAGCAAGTAACTTATATATATATACATAAAAATAAAAATAAATATATCTATTCATCATATAAACTCATTTCTATAGGTTGATGTCTTCTGCTAAGTTTTTCTGACATCCAGAGAGATAAAATTTCAAAGGCTGAGCCCAATTATCCCACCGCCTACAAAACTTTGCAAAAGATTTCAGGGTATTTAAATGAGCAGTAAAGAAGAGAGGCAACAAATACAGGCTGGATGAAAAAAAAAATGCACTGATTATTAACTGTAAGAAAAGTAATCTAATGCTTTCACTGGATGCTAGCAATAATGATAAAACAGCCCTCAGAAAGGATAAGCCCCTTCTTATGTTCTAGATATAATTAAAATTGACAACACCTAAGCTGTCAGTATTAGTGGAGGAAGAAGATACCAAAACCATCTGGAAACAAAGTTGGAATAATTAACTTGGACTGACGATGATTAGAAGCTAAAGGAGAGAAAATTTTTATTTCCTAGATCTACAAGTCTAGAGAGTTAAAAATCTAATTAAGACATAAGGTTTCTGTTCAGAAAGTATTTGCAGATGAAATATCAAATTTTAAATTACATATCGAAGTACATTTTCTTTTACTGTACCAGTCTGTTCCAATACAAAAACCTAAATAAATAAATGAAAACCAAAACCTGCTTTTCTGAAGCTCCATGCATTCATCTGCAATATGAGAGATAAATGATCTTTACTAACATCTGTTAGTCCTATCCACTTGATCTCATTTAGGCAAGAACCTTTTGTAGCTTTTATTGTCCAGTGGTCCAGAAAGTGACTGTGTAAAAATATTGTGTAAAATGACATCTTTTTCTTGCATATGTTCATACTGAAAATTAATCTGTTTTACTGTCAGAAAGCAAGTTTCTTCCAACCTGTGATTCTACACCTAGACGACATAAAAAAGCATTTTTATCCCGTTATATGCATTGAGAATAGCACCAACTAATAACACAATTATCTAACATAGAAAACGGACGCAATTACTTTTCATAATTCTGATGAAGATGGGCAGGAAAGTAGCAACAATTTTGTGTGTGCACATGTAACTATTAAGCTCCACGAAAGCAGAGAGAGAACAGCAACCCATACCCATATCTTTAATGGTGAACATGTCAAATAACTAGAAAATCTAGCTGGGAGCTGTTTTCAAAGAGGAATATGTCTGCAAACATCAGGTGTAGCTCACAAATAATTTTTGGAGAAAAATCCAACTAGGAAAAATCCCATATTCTATGAATACAATTCAAAGACTAACACCTGAAAAATATTTTTTCAGACTTTATTAAAAATTTAAAAGCATCAGCAAACTTTTCTTCACTACTTACAAGGTTAAATAAAGTGCATTTTAAAATTCTAAATTTGCATTTCCTTATGCCAAAGCATGCTATTAAATCAATTTTAGGGTACGATTAAATTAATTGTGTGTTGATTTAATAATAAACTTTGGGATATTCAGTTATACCTCCAACATACAGAAAATTGTGTTGCATAGGCAGTTTTATGCCAGAAATATATATTTAGAGTTGGTTCTGCAAACATAACAAACAAACTATGGAAAAAACAAATATTTACTTAACCAGGACTAAAAGTTTCTTCATGTGGCAAAAACAGCCTGCTGCTTAAACCCCTGTTCTAATGACAACAATTACAAAATAAAATGTGAGTAAAAGGTACTCAGTGGCACCTAAGTTCTGACGAGATAATATCACATCTCCAAATGTCATTCTTTTTAACATATTTGCAGAATGAGGTGGAATTCTGAGTTCTTTCTCAAAAGTTTAGCACCTTTGTTATAAGCAAAAAAAAATACCCCACAACTTTATTTAAGCCAGTGTAATTGAGCTATTTGATGTTGAAGGAACAAGATAGAATAAAGAATACTATTGAACATTACTTCCCCCATTTTCTGTTCAAAAGTCTTTATGATGAGATTACATAAAAGCTGTACTTTTGAAACTCAGAGAAGGGCTTTAATCAATCTCTTTATACCTCTGACAAACTTGACTATATCTTTCTTCAACCATGCAGCCCCTACAAATCAGCCTTCCAAGCAGATTTCTACTGCCCACACTCTCCAACTAGGCCTCTACTAAAAATAGAAAAAACCAAAATCTAGTGTTTCTGAGGTAAAAAGAATAATAGAGAAGCATAAATAAAGACAAAAAAAAAACCCGTGGCTTTTATACCTCATGGAACAGCTCACTGATATTCTCAGTCCCTCAGACTAAAAGCCCCACTTGCAGTTCTTTCTGCCAATCGCTATGTGCTACAACTGCACCTACATGTGTTCCAGACTCAAAATCAAGATGGTTTGGATGCTTTCCAAGTGACTCCACCAGCTGTTTTTTTCATTTCCTGTCTGCCTGCTCCTCTCCTGCAACCTGCTGTCATGTACATTCACATTTTCCCATTTCTCAAATGAAATGTTCAGATTTCAGAGCAATCTCCTGTCCAGGGAAGTCTACTGACAAGTTTCCCAAATAATTTCTAACTTCCTATATACCTATGATTAAAACAAGGTATTTATGAAAACTTTCTTCTAATTCTTCTGAAACAGCAAAGAAGAATTTAATCAAGGAGTAACTATGTCAGACTGAGACAAATTTTGTACTTTGTTATTTTGCAGAGAGGCCACTCTTCACAAACAACTTCAGAAAATAGCTTTCCTTTGGAAAAAGCCAATGATTTCCACTCAGCAGCATGTAACCAGACTGCTGCCACAAAACATTTAGTAAGCATTCATAAACACTCCGCTCCAGAGGTATTGGATGTGATGCTCAGTACCTGGGAATGCTCATCTATGTAGGTACAGGTCTGTTTAGGACATTGAAGACCACAACATAAACGGAGTTTCCAAAGACTTTCATGCTTGTCAAAAAATGTGATACTTTCAAAAGACAGCTCTGGAGAATATAATCTTTTCACAGAGGCTGGGCAATAGATGAACAGATAAACTTTTGAGAAAGTTACCCTTCTTCACACTGCATGTGGATGAGCCAGTTTACAAACACATTGTCTTAATATATTTGGACAAAGAGCTAAGTCTTGATCCCCATTACAGAACTCCCCTCCTACAGTTAAATATTATATTCTGATATTACATGTTTCTCTTAGTATATTCTCAGGTTATATAAATTCTCAGACTTTAATATCTTTTAATTTTTGAATTCTCGTCCCAGAGCCAAATGTCACTGCATATGGCTTCACAATTTGGCGTGAATTTGACTCTAAGCTTTCATTTGAGTTTCAGTCAGAAGTATCAGATCTTTAAAGATATAAAAATTATGTTGTTATCAACGTTCAAGCAGTCATGGTATAAAATCCAGAAGACTAAATGCTTTTATTAACCTCACTGTCATCAAATTTCTTCTACTGAGCAATGAGTAGAGAAGGGCAATACAAGTACTGATACAGTACTTGTTTCCTGCCATTAGGGATATTCTCCTATTCCCAATCAGATGGATTAGCTCTGCCATCTGATTTTCATAATAACTAAAGAAAGATGCTCCTAAATAATTCCACATCATCCATATTTTCTTTGCCTGACATTCACTATTAATCAGAATTTTCAGGCATTTGCTTCCTGTTCTTGCTTCCTTTCCAGAAAAATATAGTAAGCATCTGAGAGAGAGAAAGCATATATACCAGAGAATGAAAAATGACTGGAAAACCAGAGAAAAGAATTTTAGCTTACAAGTGAAGAATATCAATGAAACCCTAAAAGCATTAACTCATTCATTCTCTGCTGCTTCTACCAAGCTTCAGGCACCTCTGTGCATGTCCCAGTAAAATATAGAGCAAATCCGGCAGCATTTTATTCTCTTGGTGCAGGAGCTTTTCTTACCAGGAAACTGAAGATTGAAACATTTTACAGTTATGGTGTTTGCATTTAGTGAAAATTAAATGCTTCATTCTAATAAACACAGAATTTTGAATTCATTACTCATTCCTTTTAGGTTTTAATATTATGAAATATTTCATGCAGCATTTTGTCAAAACAAAAGTCAGAGGAAAAAACAAGACAATGCAAAACAAGGCACCTTTTCATCAGAATTTTCAAAATTGCCTTATCTTGCATAGAAAATAGATATTTGGAATTAGGAAATTATCCTGTAAAGACCAACTGTATTTACAGAACTGAAAATTCAATCTTAAATTTTCACAGCAAAGACAGTTTTGCAGTACCAAATCCTGCCAATATATGTGAAGGACCACATGATGACTGCAAGTCAGTTCTAAATGTCTTTCTGAAGAATTGCAGCAGCAGAAATGGAAGTTACTGACTTGGGTCAAGGGTCAGAAAGTTCCGTCTTTGTCTTGCTGCAAAAAATTGGATTAAGGTTATCACCTCCTCCATTTAGCGTTAACAATGAGGGATGACAGTACAAATATTTCCCTGTATTTTCAGATAAGTCACACATTGGGAGAAGAAATACACAAAAACTGGTGAAGACTCCTAGCAGTAGTTTTGAACTGTGGTGCATGGATCCACAAGCCAATTTGAAGGAGCCCACAAAAGCAAGTAATGGAAAGGTTCGTTCAAATACCATGATAAAGGAATCTGAAGCTCTACTTGAATATCCATAGAGGTCCAAAATAAAAAACATTTGAAAGCCACCGACTACAGCTACAGCAATCAGATACACATTTCTCCACAAGACTGCATAACCCTCATGTTTTTACAGCTCAGAGATCTGGCATCCAGTACCAGGTTCAACAGGTCTGCTCCCATGTTATACCAATGCTGCAGCCACCCACTGAGCTCAGAAGTGCTATGTGGCTGTGTTGTGTTGTTCCCCGAGAGTTTTTCCAGGGGTGACTGATGCATTTTCATTAAAATACGTAAATACGCTTTTTTATTTCCCCACCCGGAAAAAAAAAGGCTTAGAACAAGAGAGCTGTACAGGCAATACCTTACCATGGGAACAAGTTGTCCAGAGGAGCTGTGCAGTCAGTGGATAGAGCCCAGAACAACCTGGTCTCATTTCAGAGCTGATCCTGCTTTGAACAGGAAGCTGGGCTAGGGACGTACTCAAATCCCTTCCAATGTGAAGTATCCCATGATGCTACAAAAAGGCATCAAAGACATGTAGCCAGTTTTTATTTCACTTCTTTCACTCTGTTCAGCTACCTCTAGGATGCTTTGCTATTTTTTTTTATAATGTGTAGTGAGGCTTTACAGAACATTCACATCATATTTGCATGTGTTTCTATATAAACATAAGGGTTCCCAAAACGTTGTTTGGGTTTGGGGTTGTTTTTGGCTTTTTTTTTCTTTTTTTTTAAAGAATGGGACAGAAAGCCTCATGGAAATTCTTGTTTCCAGGAAGTCTTCAGAAAAGTCAGGTTATCAAAAATCTTGAGGAAGAAACCTTTGCAGCAGGTAAAATATTCCTGCCAAGAAATCTAGAGGCAGGTTTTGTCTCATCCCTATGATTACATCTATACTGTTTTTCAGAACAGGCTAAAACTTCCACCAAAAAATTGCTGGGAAATTTGTTTGCAAATTGGTTTGAAAAGTTCAATGAAAACAAAAATAGAATAGCAGGCTTCTATGTATTTATTCTCCCTGCTCTTTCCTACCCTTTCAATTTTCAGACTGAAAGAGTAAATTTGTAGTTATTAAAGAATTTGATACTGCTAAGGAAGGAGCACTTACAACTGAAATATAGCATCAGAACCAGGCAACTACATAAACACTTACCAGAAAGCCTTGTACTTTAACTACCTCACCCCGCATTTAGGGGACAAAAGATTCAAGAAGCTATTCTGTTTGTTTACCATCTATTAGAGAAAGAATACAGCCTTCTCATAATGTTGGTGATTTGCTAAATGTCCCTGTGAAGCACAAAAGCCTGCTGTCCAGTTTGCATGCCCAGTGGAATAAGGCACAAGCTGCCATTTTGCAGCACTCTGATTTCAAAGCCTTCTCAGAAGTCTAAATTTCTTTGTGCTTTTTATCTACATAAGCTTTATTTGCTTTGTCCTTTCAGAGGCCACCTAAAGGTACTGTTTCATCTTGAGACAGCTTGTGGGACTGTATTTCTGTATTTCTTCATATGATCATATACCCATATATTTCCCTCTGCGCTCATTTTGACTTAGTGGTCGAGCAGCTTGCTGAACTGCTTTTGATGTGTAATATTTCAGCCTTAATTGTTTATTTATTGCATTTCTATCCAAATTTCTCTCTGATGCGTTGTAAGCAGGTCTGGTTACTTTACATATCTGAACTTTGGCTGCACAGCTGTACTGCTCTCTCACTTGCTCTCAATTCGCATCTAAAGCTGCTACAGAAGCACAGTCTATATTGCTATTGCAGTATGTTCACCTTGCTTCTTTTGGACTGCTATGCAGTAATACTTCAGTCCACTGAAGGTTGTTAAAGCAGCTTGTGCTTCACAGCATGGACTATGTCTCACCTACTTCCTGCAGTATCCCATTTCTTGTTTTACTTGGTACTGGCATATATTTTTTCTATTTCTGCATTTCTGCCTTTTTTTTTTTATTATTATGTTAGCAGTGATGGAAGTGTTGGACTGGCAGTTCTGAGAGAGCTAAAGCAATAAACAAGTACCATTTTCTTTTTTACTGCTCCTTTCCAGCACCTTGTGGTTCCTTGAGTAGCTTCACTGGGGGGGAGGATGAAGTGACTGCAGCTCCAGTTTCATCTCTCACCCCTCCCACAGCTGAGATGGACCGAGAGGACTCACGGGGCCACTACTGCTGAGGAAGGGCTCATCAGGACTGGATTAAGCAAGAAACACCTTGACTACAAACTGCCAAAGCATCTTTGTGTGACGGCAGCATTCAGTGACAGTTTGCTAGGCCGGATTTAGACAATTAAGCCATCTGTGACTGGAGAAGCAGGAGTCAGAGATCAGCCCCCATGTTCCCTCACTGGCTCCAAAAGCTGTACACCCTTCTCTTCATAGTGCAACTTTACTCAGAGAAAAAAAGAAAATCAAAGCTCTTCCCTCCCTCCCTTGCTTCATTAAAACTTGTCTTCTCCACTCCAGGAAGCAACTTCAGCAAACTGAAGGGATTCAGGCAGTGGCAAAGACCTTGCTAAACATCTGGCCCCAACTTGAAGGAAACATATTGGGTCGCTGCAGATCTCCTCTTATGACACTGGAAGTTGCTGACTAGCATTTTCACATCACAAGGTGCTATAATTTGAAGCTTTTTGCTTAGCTGATTGTAACACCTCTGGTACCCTACCCCCACACTCTTTCAAACACAGGACTAGCCCCCCAAAGCCCCCTTTCCAAACAAAAGTATTTTCTGTTCCACTCAGAGGCCGAACGCAATTGCAGATCCATAGCTGGGCAACGAAGAAGGTTTCGGCTTACGTCTAAGCCGGCACTCCAGATTCAATCAGAGGTAGCTGGTGGCACTCGAACCGCATCTCTGGAAACCTGCCCGCTTTAGTGGCAACCTGAGGCAGGGCAAGGACGCGTACGCGGGTCTGCCAATCGATGCTCGCCCTGCAAGCAGCTCGGAGGCCGGGAGCTCGGGGCGGGGAGGCGGCGGCAGGAGAGGAGCCTGGCACTAACAAAAGGTGCGCGCTGACGTTAATCTCCGCTAACGAAGCCCGCACAGGGCCCGTGCTCTGAGTCACCCGGCGCAACAGCGAGCTGAGAGAAAGCTCATGAATCAAAGGGCCCTGCAGAAAGCTCATGAATCAAACCACCGTGCCGTAACGAGGGGAAGCAGCGCGGGCAGGGGGAGGGGAGGAGAGCAGGACAGGGCTTGCGTCAGACCCGCAGCCGCTGCTGCCTCCGCGCTGCCGCTGCCCCTGCCGGCCGGGCACCGGGACCCGGGGGCGTCCTCACCTGGCCCCAAAGGCCCGGCCCGAGGCCTTGCCACACACACAGAGCCGTGCCGGGGCAGCACAGGGCTGCGGAAGGGCCTCCGAGCTGCCCTCCGGCCGCTGCAGGGCACAGCCCCGCCGCGCACACGGGCACCCCGCCGGAGAGGAACACTCTTACGCTCTAGGGAGTGGGCAGTGGGGAAAGCAAGCGCCTGGGGAGAGCGCTGTGACTGTGCGGGCAAGCCTCTTTCACCGTTTTGTTCAATTAGGTGCCCCGGTGTAAGGAAGATCAGAGCAGAAGCAACCAGCTATGTAGAGCAGGTCAAAAAGGTCATTTTTGCAGCTTCATGGACGTGCAAAACACCAAATGGCACAAGTACGTGCACCTTAACCTATTTACCATGACAGCAGCACGTGGGCAGAGAGACTACTCCCTTTCTCTCCAGTCACTTGAAGACTCAGAGCAGACAGGTGGACGACTGCTGAGGAATTGGCTCCAGCTCTTTTGTATCATCAAATCTAAGTTTACATAAAAAGCGTGTCGAAGAAGAGAACCATAAACCATCCTCCTCCATAATATATACCAGGCAGCAAACCGTATGTATCTGACCGTAACCAAACAAGAGGGTTTTTTCACAGCTCTAACCCGCTTTTCTGTTGGCTGAGTTCTCAACTCACATGCCTCAGTGGGTGGGCAGTGAGGGGTTTGATGTGGCAATTCCAGGTGTTCTGGAGTAGTTACACACATCTACACACACACAAAATCCTGGGTTGTTGCAGGGTAGGCCAGGAATGAAAGCCAAGAGCTTGCAACAAATGTTGCAGTCAATCCAGGCTGGCCAGAGCAAAGGCTTCCATCTCAGAGCACAAATACTCAGGTGGCTCCTTGAGGGGAAAAAACAAATTAGGCTGATGGAAGAGGCATTCAGGGCTCACATGTCTTGCAGAAGTGGCATGTAATGCAGAGCAAACCTGCTCTCAATAAAGATTGCTGTCAAGCTTTTGGTTTTCCTTTATTTATTTCTTGGAGAGAAAAAAATAATAGAAAAGCAGGCCTTTTGCTGACTGTTACAGAGAGGCTGACTATATAAATGCCATAGTGAAACACACAGTATGGCCATCAAAATTATGTGCCTTGGGAGCAGGAGTAACTACTGGCCTCTCCTAGCAGCGTCATCAAGAGGGAACAGGAGGTCTCCTGTGTAGATGCAGAACTTTGTTTAGTGCTCACCTGAAAGATGAGTGGGGTTTGTGATGATAAACAAGCATAAAAACCCTGTCCAGGGGATGTTCACTTGATAGGTACTAGTTTACTAGCACTTTCAAGAGAGACAAGCAAGAAGGAAACAGACCGGCATGAAAAAAACTTTGCAAGCTTTTGAATGTTGTTAAGACAGTGCAGAAGGCAACAGTGTGCATCTGAGATCAAAGAGCTCCAGTGATTTTGAAAGGGTCTCTCTCGGGTGGCAGAGAAGTTAGAGTTGCTCAAGGAAAAGAAACAAAGATGACAGGTCCTATAAGCCTGATTAGGTTATCTCCTTAGAACTCCGGAGCCTCAGGAACAGCTATGCACATATACCTTTTTTCTTAAAAAGTCTGGTCCCAGTACATAATTTCAAGTATTAAAATAAAATGTATCATGTAGCCATCACTTGAAGCTCAATTTATTCTGCAGACAGACATCACTTCACTCTGCCTGGTCCTGAGTTTGCTAGAAGATGCTTGGTTCTGGTATTCTAATGTCAAGCAAGCAAACCATATGCCCTGCCTCTCAGGGGTGTATGTGGGGGTATTAATTGGGGCTCAGTAGCTCACTAACCACTACTGTGCAGCTCTCAAGCAGAACAAGCTCATTTCTGCCCCAAAGATTCTGCAGGACAGATGAGTCCTCTTCACTGTGGGTCTCATGCTGGATAAGAGGAAGAATTGCAGGTGTCTGAAATTAGCTGGACCTTATGAATTAACAGAGTTGATCTGGCGGGTGGATGCATGCCTCTAGGTCAAGACAAATGAACATTAAGGAAATTTAGGCTGGAGAGAAGGGAAAGGCAGATAGCCTCAAGCCTGACAAAGATGCGATACAGAGAACGTAAAACTGGCCACAATGGAAATTGATCTGTGCAAGATCCAAACTGTTTCCCACAAGTTTAACTGTGACAGTTTGCCCAAGTTTTGACACTCAGAATCAGAGGCAAAGAGTAATTGAGCTGCACTGACGTAACAAGGTAATTAAGTATTCAGAAAGCAAAGGTAGTGGGTACCATCTTCCTGGGCTTGAAACCATTACCAGCTTGAAGCTAATTCTTCTATTCCTCCTACGGCATCACAATTTGTACTTAGGAAATTCATGCTCTGTATCTAGTTCTGCACTGTGCTTTGAAACTGAAATCTCTACTCTTAAGGGCTAGAGAGGGCCTGCAGCTTTCAATCAGGCCAGTTTGTAGTCACCAGGTTTTGTTGGCTTTGGAGTGGAAAAAGCTGAGAGAGGAAACCAAAGTAGAATTGCCCAAATAGGATTTCAGGAGCTTTCTTACTTCTCTCAGTCTGAACGTGTAACTGCAAATCAGGGGGAACAGGATGATCGGCTGAATTGCTACTGCTAGTTTCTTTTGAGCTTTTAGTTATGGTGTGTTTGGTAATTTCACACAAGGAGTTCATTAATAAACTGGCATCCCAGCACCACTGCAGCAGCAAGGCACCCTGCAGGCCACCAGCTATAGCAAAATAACATTCCTCTCCAGCTTTTATTCTGATACCACTGTTAGCAGGCTTGAGGTGGGTTTTTTCCTCCTTCCTGGGCAAAGAACAATTAAAAGACAGTTATGGAAAGTGCCTCCCTGGCTGCAGCCTGGCTCAGAGTGGCCAGTTTTCTTTTGCCACCAAAAGCAATGTGCAAGGAGAAGCGCCCACCTGGCAGAGTTTCACAAGCTGAAAAGGAGAGGCTACACACAGTAGTTTTAGCTCAGAACACAGAAGGCTTGCCAATACCTTGACTTCATATCGCTGGCATTCAAGCAGTTAAACACAACTGTGAACTCTGGAAGATTTCCCACTCCTTGCTGAAGCTTCTCCCCAGTACACTGGTAACTGGTAAACAGATGGTACAACAGATACGGTGTCAGCTCCCTCCTTGTTGGAAATGCAGCTATCCAACATTTAGTCAACCTGCCTACAGTGAGAAATGACTGCATTAGAAGTAAAAACATGCTTCCATTTCCCTTTCAGTTTTAACTACTGCACATACACAGTCTGTGCCTTTTCTATCTCTAACAGAGTCCAAAATTCACTTTTATCAAGGGAGTCTCTCTCTGTAACTCTCCCATCCTGGCTGTTGTGGCAAAAGGTAGTAAGAACTCCCCCTTTTTCAGTCTCCTACAACCAGTCTAGGATAAACAGTCTTTCAGACTGGCAGCATTTTCCTCCTCCAAGCTGTATCCAAAGAAGAATACAGATACTGCAAACAGTGTCGTGAACTCCAACACTCACCAACCAGCAAGACTGCCAGAAGCATCTGGCACTATTTTGAGGAAAAGTTTTCAGTTTGTTTCTAGTTAGGCTTCCTCTGTGCCTTGCTGCCATCTCTGGCTCCCCTCCAGCCCCTCACTGCAGCTTCACCGAACTCTGCCTTTTGATAAACGTTTCTTGCACCCTCCACCAACTCCTTTGTTCTCTCCTATGACTCCCACATCACATTTCCCTAGCTGTAACCAGTTTTGTTGGCCTCCCACCACCTTTCTGTCCTCTCATAACAAGGCTTATTTCTCTTCCCTCCATGTAAGGCTTTATTTCTATAATACCATGCTTCCCTTGTTGCCCGCTTCCCCTAAAGCTCTGTCCCAAAGCCAAACAAAATCGCATCTTGTTCTGAATTCTGCACTTCTAGCAAAGCATACATTTTCTTTTGCAAATGCCTTGTATCGAGACATAACTATGATTTGGAGCAACTTGCCAAGCAAATCTCCGTTTTCTTTATGTACCAAGCTCTTTAAAAGTCACTTGACATGTATAAAAAGCACAGGGTTTTAAACAGGCTCCATTACTTTTGCCAGAAATGGATACAGCAAGGTTTGGGGAATTTTATATGTGTGTTTTTAGTTCCAGGCTAGTCAGTATATTATGGAAAACAGACCTGCCTCCAGTTACCTAGAGACTGCATAACCAGGGGGGGTTCAAGTGACACTGTAAAACCACTCCACAGGAATACCATTCAATTGCTCAGTTCAGCAAACCCTCTTGGTGGATTTTCTTTCCTTACAAAAAATTGCACTTGTCTGTTCATTACTTTCCATATTGCATAAGAAAAAGAAAAGAAAAAGGAAAAAGCTTTATTAATTTATGGAGATTTACACCCTTACTAAGTCTGAGATTTAAACACACTATTAAGTCAGGAAAGTCAAAATTACACTTTTTCTGCTTCCATTCCCTTAATCTATTATTTCCCCATCATAAAGGTATGCTCTCTTTCCTGTGAGCTCTGACATCAAGCACATATGGACAAAAGGCTTTGTTATTTCCAAAACGCTGCTGCAATGCCAACTTCAGCAGCTCAGCTTCACAGCCTTCCCCTGTGATACAGCAAAGTATTTATTGCCACTTTCACATGAGTGTATTGTGCCCACCCAAAGAGTAAAGTTTTTCTTCTCTGCTTCAGTGCCTAAATCTTGGCTCCTTTTCCAGAGAAGCCAAATGCCTGTAAACACCCTCCCTTCTCAGGGAGCTGCACCTTTGCAAAGTAAACAGCACTCATGTGGGTGCCTAAATACATGTCCAAGTGCCTATCTTTAGGTACCTGAGTCTGGAAATGCCGGTCTGAGTGAACAGGCCCTGCTTGTGGCATGAATCACTCTACAGAGCAACGTTAGGACAGAGGAGTACCCAATTCTTAATTTAATTCTCTCAACCATCTCACTGCTTAAATGAGAAACCCAACTGGGAATCTTAGTTACAGTAATATACTCACCAAACATATTGTATTCATTTATTTGAATTACTTTAGGAATAGAATCACCAGCCAGGAGAACAAAAACAATCCTGAACAAAATGGATAAAGGCTTCACAGCCTGATGTAAAAGGAGTCCTCAGTACGCACCACATTTGGATCCAAGGACTCCCCTGGGTTTCCTTAGCCACAGAGGTGCCAGAGCTCCAGCAGCAGGCAGCTGGCAACACCACATTGCCAAACCTACTCCCTTTCTCAGATTTTCTTAGCTAGCTTCTTTTCTACCTGCATTCAGACAACAAAGTATTTGAGCATGAATTATCATCATTATGGATATGTGATTTTATGCCCTCAGTCTCCATTCTCCTGCTGCACACAGGTCACCTGATCATCCACTTCAGCAACAGAGGGATGTGCCAGAGCTGAGAGTCCATATTTTTCATAATCTCCTTTTTGGTATGATAGAGGGGGTCATCTTTTAATCGTCTTCAGTTCCTGCCCTTCACCCAGTAGAATAAGACTGGGAGAAAATGGTATGTAAACTAGCAGAAACTCTTTGGAAAAAACAATTACAGCAGAGGCAGGGCTGCTTTCAAGCTTAAGCCCCTCTGCACATCTTGGTGGCAGCCAGAGCCAGAAGTAAACATAAATAGCAGCCATCAGACAGGCTACAGGTAAGGATGCACAGTTATAAAACAGACACATTTGCAAGGGAAAATATACAGATCTGAAGGTAAGCCTAGTTTTGTTTTTTCAGTTTGACCTAGCAGCTTCCCAAGACAGCCTTTTGGGACACCAGCTTCCTTCTTCCCTTACATCTGCAAAGGACAACCTCAGAAAAGAGAAGAGAAACATTTAGAAAATCTTTGCATAAAACCATTCCCAGACAGAGCTCTCTGTAGAGTCCAGAAGGACAGGCGATATCATCGGTTTGCCAGGTCTGACGAAGCAACACAACCACTTAGACGTGACTGTGTTTGTTTGTCTCGCTGGTAGCACAACCCTGGATCCTGCTGTCACATGCCTCTGAGCACTTCAGGCCAGGGAATGTCTCTCAAGATTGTTGGTAAATTCTTATCTGTATTACAGTTGCAGAGGTGACGCTTGCAGACGTAACCCTGAGCAAATCTGAGCCAGGCGGTAACCCTGGTAATCTGGAGGGGGATGGGGAGAACAGCAGCAGCCAGCTGGGAGCTGATCAAGATGCCTCATGCACAGCCATTTGCCTTCTACAGCTGCTAGGGCTCAAGCTAGGACCTGTACTCAGCAAGACAGGCTATGAACACACAGAAGAAAGGTGATTGCTGCCTGAAAATGCTCCTTGAATCCTTGATGCCACAAAATAATACTTCTTTTAGCTCCCTTTTCTTGATCTGCACTGCTCAGTGCTGCTGCAGTGGGGCCTGATTTGTACTTAGAACTAGCTGACATATTGAATGAAAAAGCACACTTGAAAAACACACCGTTTTGTGCTCATTTCAAAACCTACCGATGTGTTGTCGTGGTGGTCTTTATTCACACCATACCTAAGGCCGTTGGTGTGTTTCACCAATGAGAAGATCCTTGTCTCTGATTATTAGGACACAGTGATGTCAGCTGAGCGTGCTTGTCACTAACAGGAGGTAGAATCATTAGCATAGAACATCATCAAACACACTTAGACGAATTTGTCTCATCTCAGGCTTGCCCTGAGCTACGAGATCAGTTGCCTGTTTTCTGCAGCTCGGTTCAGGTACAATAACTCTTGCAGCTGTGGTAACTCAGCAAGACACCTGAACCCAGCCAATATTCCACTGGGGTGAAATATTTCAGCCCTCTCACAATAAGCACAAAACCCAGATGACTAGTCTACATTTACCCCTTTTAACTGGTTTTGCTTTCCCCTGCCTACGTACTTCTCCTTGATCTCTAAAAATCTGAGGAGTGGAGGACACCATTGGGAAACATATAAAACTTATCTTAATTTAGCACTGAAGACAAAGTTTATAAAAGTAAAGGAAGAGTACAGCCAGACCTGGCTTTTTTTTTTTCCTTCTCATAAACAGCTAAAATTAGCCAAAACCTACTACTTCAAGGGAAAGGGGCGTGGCAAGGAGTGGGGGGCAAATGCAGAACTATTCCCATGTCAAGTCACATCGAATGAAAATGTTTGGTCAGGAAGAATAGGAGAAATTTTTTAAACAATGTAAGGTTTTATATTAACATTTTCTAACTGTAATAATTTCAGAAATGCTGATATGCTTCATTTCCAAATTTTTTCACATGTCAGTGTTTTGCTATAACACAGAATTTTTTAACTGACTAAAAATTAAAATGACGAAAAGAAGTTAAAAATATTAAATAGATTGAACACTGAATATTTCACATTTATACAAAACATTTAGAATTCCCACTATGCCATTTTTATGATTTGACAGCTAATCCAGGAAATCCTGGCTGTAGGAATGCCGTAATTCATGCACCCAGTCTATTTGCTGAAGTTCTAAATTGAAAATGCTCTCTTCTCTCCCTGCGGTAATGTCACCTCACCTTGAACAAAGCCAGCAGAAAAACCAATTTTGGGATGTCTACCAATTCACCCTATGTGAATGCCTATTAACCCATTTCACTTATAGTGGTGTTGATGTTTGCACCTGACAATAAAGTGCTCTCAAATCCAAGAGAAAACTGTTTTAGAGCACTGCTTTCTTCACGCATCTCTGGAGAACTAATCTGAGAAAGCTCCTCTGGGGTTTTCAACCAAGAGACAGAAGTACAGCACTTACTAACACTTTCCTGCTATGTCTGGGCAAAGGACTTTTCACCAGCTGAGATACACCAAGAATTATTACCGTCAATTGTCTTCTCAAGGAATAGGCAGTTTAGAGACAAGAAAAATCTCCACTCCCTACCTAATCACCTATTCAGGTCTGCGCAAAGCAGGCGGTGGATAATATGAAATGAAACTGAGAACAGCTCTCATTTTCCTGAGCAGCTGAAGTGCAGTTTTAAACGTGTAATAGATATTTTGCCTTTACCATTAACAAGCAGAATACATAAAGTATGACTGCCTTGATACCCGCTGGGCACTCGAGCTTAGACTTTCATTAACAACCTCGTTAGCAATAAGAGATACACAGTGTGCTGCATTATGAAAATTATCTAAACCTGTGCTTTTGGGAGCTACTGTATATCAGCTATATGTCTGTCTCTTTGAACTACAGTCTTACTCTAGGTAATCTAATCAAAATGCTAACAAACCTGTTTTCATGTGATCACAGAAAAAAACCCTGCACATTAAGAAACACAAGTGATAAGCAACAGATACTCCTAATATCCTTTCATGCACATTAGAGGGATGCTGAAGAAGACATCTGTATTCTGCAGGGAGCAACAGCAAAATCAGCAGACATGACTGCAGTCAAGAAATCACAATCCAACACTCGCAGAGGCTGGAGTTAGTATCTCCAGTAGCTCAAGTTTTGGTTATTGATCAGCCCCACCTTCATCCCCACTTATTTTGAGCAGGCTCCTTACACCAAGCAGTGCTACACAAAGTCAAATATTAACAGTTGCTGAGCATCTAAAAATCTTTGTAAGTCGATGGTGAGAGTCCCATTCTAGGAAACATTGAAAAGTATGGAAGAGTAGAAAACATACTGAGGGGGTGGGAACTCAAACCAAGTTGAGTTTGAGAGAGAAGAGAGAGGAAAGCTGCTTTTTTACTCCTCATGCCTTACCACAAGTAGCTTCTCAATCCTATGGACCTCCTCAGCTAAGTCTCATTCTAAGGGACATTGGAGTAACCCAGAGAAAACTGTTAAAATTGGACACTCAGAGAATACAAGGCCCATCAGCAATCTGCTTATCAACAGCAATTTGCAGTTTTTACTTCCTTGGTTGATTGCTTGGGGTTTATTTTTTTTTTAAATACCTTCTAATCTGTCTTCCATATTTTTCTGTATCCTGTATATTTTTCCTCTGGGTTCTTATATCTTCCTTGTTTTGTTCTCAGATCACCGTTTGCCATCATTAAAATTTTATCCTGAAATTTAGGAAATAGGAGTTGCTGCATGCCTTGAAGCTTCAAATCTAAATATCACTCAATCAGTGAAGGAAAGAAAGGGATATATTTTTGTTTTGTTTGGGGACTTTTAAAAAAAAATTTCTAGCTGAAAAGTAGCTTAAGATCCTAGTGTATGTGTCACAAGTTTCCATTCTAAAACACCGTACTCATAGGCCTGAGAATCAGAGGAATAAAAACACTGAGACATTGTTTTTCCACCCTAACAACATGAAGAATAAACTGTTTCTCTGAAGAGGGAAAAATAATGTTTCTTCGACAGGAATTTAATGTGCCAAATTTAAATTCTCTGCAAATCAGGATTGCAGAATTGCCCACCTTTGAAACAACAGTTCATAACAAAAGTAATGCATCCTTAACTGGAACACTGAAAATGATGCTGCTGGGTGAGAGACTGAATGCATGTAAATTAAAGACATATTGTAAGATTTGATCAGTCCTGTTCAGCATTTATGAGTGTCCTTAAAATATGAGATCTGAGCAGACATCATCTATCTGAATAAGTTTGTTTAAAGTTAAAGGTTGTTTATTAAATATTATTTATGCACTGTTAAACCTTAGGGAGAAATATTAAACGTGTCTGAGATTCACAGAGTACACAAAACAGGCACTAAAATTGTACAGTTTGATATATAACTTCCTATAGTGGATAAATCCACAAACATCTGCTAAATATGTGGAAGACTTATTACATTTTCATATGGTTTACTTACGATACAGACTTCCCAATTTGGCAAACAAAGCCTGACTATGGGGAAAACTTATTTCATTGTTTTAAACCCTTTTAATACAACCTTTGGAGGATGCATGAATACTTCCTCACTGCCTTCCCTGTCACCTGATGGGGAGGAATAGTTCTTGAACTGTTAAACTGGCTTAAATAGAGAATTTTTGTCTCATGTCTTGTTTAGAGGATGGACTCCTGGTATTTCTCTTGGCAGTTCCCAGAGCAAGGTACAATCTTGCATATTATCTCTCTCCAGAATTTTGCTGATAGATTCAGAGAGTCAACAGAGATCCTAATACAGTGCAAGACCCTCACGGCCCCTGTGGGAGAACTCAGCAGGTTCTCCTCCCAGGGCATAGTGAAGTCAGACATTTATTTTGGCATCCAGTAAACTCTTTTTGAAATCTGTGAGAAACTTGGTAAATTCCCATAGTCTGGGAAACTGATGAAATACTGTATTTTTTTTATTCTTGCCACCAGGCAATAATACTCTATGTCAGAAGTAGAAACAGAAAATTTGGGCACAAGGAAATCCTGCTTTTAGGAAGTAAGAGAAGTCCAGTTGCCTTCCCCGACTTCATTTCTGTAGTCTTTGTTCATGTAAATGAGCAGTTAAGCTTCATAAGCAGCAGTGAAATAGATTTCCCTTGTTTTAGATGAACACTTGAAAGAAGCTCAATTCAGAAACCAGAAAAAGCTCATTTTTCCCGTTCAACGCCAGGGATGTGCATCTCCAGTACCTATCAAGAACGTGGCTGAAAGTACAAGGACAGAGGGCTACTCTCCAGAAGCCTAACTAGCAGTTGCTGTCATTTACTTTATCACATGAGCAATCAAGAGTGGCTTTCAGCCCAAGAATTATTATAAATAGGTAAAATATTTATTAAAGAAAAAGATAATTTCCCTCCTAGCAAGCACTCCATACAATATCACTTATGATCTTGGGCTAATAAATCCTTTCCTTGAAATGGGCATATGTACATAAACTGTCTTTTTTTCCTTCTTTCTGACCCTTACTACAATTTTTTAAACTTTCTTAGAAAATTAGGCTGAGTTTTGAGGTGAATATTTGTTATCAGGAATTTGTAAATGGTTCTGGCAAGAATGTAGGAACAGGTGTATCTTGGAAAGAATCTAGCCATACTGGATAACATTCAACAGTTTAACTGAAATGCTGATTTTTCAGTACAGACCTCTGCTTCCACACTCACTTCCTTCTGGAGCATTATTAGAGGACAATACATCTAACTCTAAATGGCTGCTCTCAGCCGTCCAAACACTTAATGTAATGTCAATTCAGTTCTTCTTTTAAATCCAGCTTCATCCCAAACTCTCGGTCATGATTTGATATTGTAACTCACCAAGGTCTCCCGGACAGAAAGACCTGTTTTCATCATTTTTTTAAGATTTTACTGGGTTCTCTGTAGACTGACCAGTGTCAGAGATTGACAAACAAGTATGTATACTGATAAAATGGACAGTTTCCTGCTAACAGACTTAATATCTCGGCACCCTGGTGAAAAAAACCATTAATTTGAATGTACAAAGCCCCGGTTCTGTTACTGTATTTATTATTTAACATTTGTGTGTTAGAACCACAGATGGGCAAGCAACAAGCAATAGCTATTGGGGAAAAACATTATTACTCCTTTTACAAATACATCCCTAAGATAAGTTACAATATTCTCCTGCCAAAATGGAACAGATAATGATTTTCTTGCAGTCTGAGAAGTCCCAGATCGCAGATGGCCAGCTGAATAGTGGCTCAAGCAATGCTAAGCAATGAACAGCTGCTAACAATGAGGAAATTGTGCTTTATAAGGCCTGATTCAATGCCCATTGAAGTCAATGAAAATCATATAAACAGCAGTGAATGCCCTACTGGCACTATTCTTTGGCAAGAAGCCAAAAATCAGATAACAAAATGTTGTTAAATTCCCCCTACCAGAATACTCCCTGCTTTCACAGGGAAACAAACTTTGATCTCCAGGCAAGCCTAGAAGCATCCTAGTGAATGCAGCTGCATTTAAAATGCTGAGGTATGTTAAAATAAAAGTATTATATATCTTACAGGGAATTATGTTTTCATTTAGAATGACTAGACATTAAGGGATCTAGTTGATTTTCTCCCAGATCACAGGCACATTGTAGAAAAAACAATATGTAATTTTGAAAGACCACTACCTGTAATCCTTCCTTTCATTACATGTTTATTAGGAAATTACACTCCTCTTGGTTAGAGCACCACCACTGCTATTCCCATTAACATGCATCTATAAGGAATGTATAAGAGGTCAAGCATCTGCCTTAAGTGTTTTGTAGTGACTGCTTTATCTGGATGAAGGTGGCTACCAACCAACAAGGAAGAAGGTCAGAGAGCTAGAGACAGCTCAGTTTTTGGAACACCATACAAAGTAAACCTCTTGTGGGTTTTCTTAAACCAACAAGTATGAAATGGCAGGTATCCAATTTTTAAAGTGCTTAGAAGGAGCAGCTCTGAAAGCCAAAGCATAACATTTACAAACTTTGTATTCTTGTCCTAACCAGAGTTCAGTGCCTGACAAGATCATGGAGCAGATCCTCCTGGAAATGCCATGTGCTAAGGCACATGAGAAATAATGAGGTGATTGGTGACAGCTACCATGGCTTCACTAAGGGCAAACCATGCCTGACAATATTGGTGGCCTTCTAGGATGGGGTTACAGCAATGGTGGACAAGGAAGGGGACCAAGACGTCAACTACTTGGACTTGTGCAAAGCATTTGACACTGTCCTGCAAAATATCCTTGTCCCCAAACTGGAGAGGCATGGATTTGATGGATGGACCACTCAGTAGATAAGGAATTGGCTGGATGGTTGCACTCAAGGTGTTGTGGTCAATGGCTCAATGCCCAAGTGGAGACCAGTGATGAGTGACATTCCTTAGGGGTTGGCAGAGGATCTGGCACTGTTTAACATCTTTTGTTGTCAACTCCTCTCCTTTCTGCTGCAGAGTCTGTTTATGTTCCATAAATGCACAGGTGAATGCACACCTGAAGTCAGGTCATATGAAGCGAGGAATCGCTTCTGCTATTTGCGTAGGCTGAAGGCAGGCGTAGTGCAAATAACTCTTTGCAGCTGTATCAACATTCTCCAATCTCTGCTTGCATTGTCCAAATTATCCTGTTCTGAGGCTTCAGAAAGAGCCGGAAGATGTGGCTAATCACCAGATTTACTAATTTTGTTGTTACAAAAATGCAAAAGATTGGACTGGGAGCACCAAGGGACTAGAGGAAGCCTCAGCAATGACGAATGCCATGGAGCTCAGACTCCCCAAGGGAAATACATTAACCAGCATAAGATGGGTGCTAACACCAAGGGAGCCCTAATGGCGTTTCTGACTGTCTCTGTCACTCACAGCATGCACCTGCCACTCCGGCCACCTGGGACTGACAATTATGGTTCAGAGCCAACTTGAAAGGACATTTCTGTTGGGGAGCTCCTGATCAGGAATAACACTGTGTTCCTGCTGAGTGAAAGGTCGTCTGGCTCGTCTCGCACTGCCAGGCAAGATCCCCAGACATCTCGCTGCCCAGCACAGACCTGGCCTGAAGCCCCGTTGCTACCACTACTGCACCATTATATCCTTTAGGGAGAGCAGGAGCTTTCCCAGAGTGGAATATTCTTCCACAGTTGCCGATTTAGGCTGCCCTGGGCAAAAAAGACCAAGAGCATAAGACAGAAGTGCTCCTGCTAAGGCTACCACCTGCCACAGAGAAAAACACACCTTTTGTCATTTTGGTTGAGAGGTGGGCAGCTCCAGGCAACTCCATTTCGATTTTTCAGTCTGCCATGATCTGTCAGCAGCCTGCCATGATACACTGAGCTAATCACATCTGCCCCAGAGGCTGGCATGCAACCTCTGGCCTATAGCATCCTAAGTGGAAATGTTTGCCAGCAAAAAGATAAAAAGAAAAAAATCAACTCCAGGAACCAGTTTTGGATGATGTAAATGAAGGCACTGCAGGATGCAAGAGGATGAAGCCCCACACACTGGCCTCACCGAATGCCCAGACAAGGGTTCTCATGTGGGCAGAACAGTTCAGGTTTTCCACACTAGCACACACTCTTACACACCCAGCCAATGCCACACAAAAACCAAGTAAAGCATTTCTCTCCCACCCAAGTAAGTTTGCTGAGATGGGCTTCACCTCTTTTTGAGAGCACCAGACCAGAGGATAAAAACGCTCAATTATACTTTTAGGATATGTTTAGGTATCCTAAACTCTGCCCAGGTTCCTGAGAGAGTTGATCCTCTCCATGAGGGCCTTGGACCTAAAGCAGCAGGAGATTAATGTCCAACAGGACAGTCATTGTCCCTAGCACAGCAAGGGACTAAATTTGGGTCTCCCAAATTATAGATGTACTTTGAAACTACTGGACCAGCCTCACTTGCTAATAATTAGAAGTTTAATGGCATTACTGAAATTACAACCAAATTTTACTCAGTTAGACTGATCAGTATCTAATTTTGAAAGTAGTTACATGTACTGACAGGATGATTACAGCTTTATTCATCCATTTTAGACTCAAATTTAAAATAAAATACACTGAGATTGTATCACATGATAAATTGCAGTCAGCTCTTAAGTCTATTTCTTTCAGATTTAATTCTAACATTGTGAAGCTGACAGCATCACACAGCTCGAAAGAGGAGTGTTATACACTCCTACAACAGAAGCTTGACAAAGGGACAGATAACACTTGCTTTGAGGCCTGGAGGGGCCCATGCTACTGGCTCCAAAACCACAGTCTGGCTACTGATTGACTTTAAAAATCTGTTGAAAACTCACATACATGTACTTTCAAATTCTCACTTGTATTCTTAGCTAGAAGAGACTAGCATAGCAATAATTTTATGTATCGCTTAGAAAAGTCTTTGGACTTAGTACCAATGAATTTTCCAGTGATGTGCAACTGAGCCCATGACAGCAGAAGTGGCCAGTCTGACACATGATGAGAACCAGGCAGGTAAATCAGGTAGGTAAATGATTTCAGATTGTTCTATGTTGTTTCTAAAAGGATCTTTCTACTAAACACAACCTACAGAAAAAAGAAATGCATTTTGTATAGTAATTTTGGTTGTCACCTGTTCAGAATGACCTGCTTAACCCATGTATGTTTTCATTCATATGAAAAGCGATTCTTGCATATGTGTGGCAGCAACACACTGTTAACACATCTCCTTGCATTTAAAAATAAACCTGTACACGTGTGTATCTTGCAAGTGCCCTGGACACAAGTTCTCATAACACAGCTGTACTCATCCCATGTGTGAAGTTTTCATCTGCTCTCTGAAGCTGCTACCACATTTACTTTCCCTTTGGTTTTTCAGTAAAATTTCGTGTTTGCTTTTCTAAGGCTGCTTTTATTTGGACTTGTTTAAATGTTGGCCATCGCGGAGCCGGGAGAGAAGAGGCGACTGTTAGAGAGTTTGTGCCCTCTGGTGTTCAGCGCTGGATACTGGAGCCCCGAAAGGCCGCGGCTCGGTGCTACCGCAGCATCCTCCCCTCGCCGAGCCTTGGCTGCCACTAACGCACCCCACTTCAACAGGATAAAGTACCTCCCCTACTCTGCTTCACTGTAATATTCTCAGCAAAATATTGGTCAGAGAGCAAGGTCTCCTTTGGAGATCACTTGCACACTTTATAGGCAAGATTTTAGCTTTGGGGATATTTCGGCAAGATCTGTATCAACTCAGCAGTTTCCAAAACTAACGAAAACTCTGGATGTGGCAGGACTTTGTGTTTTCATTAGTTCAAATCAACAAAAAAGTACAATGTGTAACTTCAAAAAAACCAAATCATCTATTGACCAAATTTCCTGACTCCCAAAGCTGAGGATATACTCTTTAGCCTATACTAAAATACAGAAGCTCCCATCAGCATGGTTTTCAGATGGCTAGTTCACATTTCCTGTTACCATGGCTTTAGTAAATTCTTAAAAATCCCAACTAAAATCAAATTTGTGGGCATAACATTAACACTCAGTTATGCCCACGAGTACTAAATCTTTGCCAGAGATTACTCAATTACAAATTTCATCAGGCAAATTCTGAATAGAAAGCCAAGCTTCCTCTCTTGCTGAAATACACCCAGTTTCTATAGTTCATTCTAAAGGTGGTAGAGTTGTTCACTGTGGTGAGATTGAAGGTAGTTTGCAAGGATTTTAGTGATCATAGGCCTCAATCACCACCACTCCACTGTCTAAGCTATGTATCTGCTGTGTTGCCATTGCTCAGGAGTTCTCATTTTTGAAGAACAGTTCACCTCAGCACCTACGACTGATAGGGATACCAGAGAAGTCTAGCCCCTATCATTTGGAGCATCCAAACCCGAATAACAGTGAGGGAGTTTTTGGAGGAGTCCAGTGACATCGGTGTCTACGACCTCTCAAACCATCTCTTCCACCCTGCTTGCACCCATGAACCTGCTACAACAGCTCCTCTCCACTTTGCACTGGCTGCAGGCAAGGGATAAAGCTAGTTTAAACTCATATTCTGACTTAAATAAGCAAGGTCCTTTTATTTATCCTTTTGGAGGAGCCATTTTCCTCCAATTCTCACAACCTTCCTGGTGTTCTGATGGAGCCATTTCTTCTCAGGGTGTTAAAGGAGAATACAGTGCCGAAGATCTCATTTACAAAGGTGCCTGAATCTCAGCAAATGAATCTTGCACGATGACATTCAAAAGAGTAAGCTACCAGTTTTCTCCACTGTGAGAAACCACACTAAATAAACAAGAAAGCTCAAGAAATGCAAAAAACAGGAATAAAAAAAAATTTAAAAAGGAAAAATTGCAAGAGTTAACAAAGGATCTGAATTAATAAACTGTTTCAGTGGAAAGTTAGGAGCCTAAACACTGAATCTGAGCCTAATTGTCCTTTGCTACAATTATATTCACTTGAATGTTGAGCACTGTGTCATTAGATGAGAGCATTCAGACAACGCACTGCAGTAATAATTCACAAAGTGTTTACATTTCAACAAAGCCTTCTCTTGTGTGTTCTTCTAACCATAATGGCAAATTTAGACATTTTATAAACACAGCAGATTTGTTTTTAATTAAGGAATTTCACAGCAGTGAACTCTGATCACTTAATATTTCAAATCTGAAAGCATCACTATTACAGCATGTTAAGAGATTATTCTCTGTATACTTCATTCTCGGTATGAGTAACATTGCACCCCAAAAAATGCCACAGTGCCAGCAGACATTGCACAAAGTGAGTGGCAATGTTGTCCCTCCCTGCAGCTCTGCAAGAAAGCTGTACCTGTGACTCAGGAGAATATGTGCAGACACTCTGCTTTCAGGAATGATCATGATCAGCTTCTGCATCCCTGAGAAATTCTGTATCTTTTAAGCAAAGCATAGCTGAAATCAATACTTGGCTGCCAAGACAAGTGGAGGGATTCTGCTTTAGTGCTGTGGGATTCATTTTCATGACTGTCAGTCATATGATAATTTTCACAATTCCAGCACTGCAGTCTAACAAGTGCAATAATCTGTGGCCCAGACCCCTTATAAGCAGGAGTGAGTTAAGCTGAAAGACAAGGACACAAGAAAGGAGGAAAGGAGTGTATGTTTCACCTAACTTGACCAGTATGCAATTTACACTTGAAAAGAAAACTAGGGAAAGCTCGATCTGGTAGAAACAGTTGGCAGCAGGGCCTGTTTGCAGCTAAGAAGCCAAAAGAAGGATTGTATGGCAACAAGGCTTCTGGTTCCTGTACGAATTTCAAATCACAGCATTATGTTTAACCTCAAAACATCTCAAAAGAAACAATGAACAAGCATCAATCACCAACTAATCATTATTTCTTGGGCAGTCCATGGAAAACAAAGATGCTGGGTCAGATCAGAGTTTTGCATATTCTGTCAAAGCCACACAGCTTTCCTCAGCAGCCCCTGGCTTTTCTATTCCAGCTGGACATACCCAGGATGGCACATGACACATGAAGCCCACATGAAAGGTGGGAGGTCTTACCCTGGACTGAACTTTCAAGCATCTCACATCAATTGGGGCGCATAGCCTCTTCAGCAAGAGGGCTACTTCCAGTGCCTACCTGGCTACTAAACCAGAAGGTTGTCATCGATCTCAGCATGCTCTCTGCCATTCTCGAATATTTTCTTCCCGAGTCCTGCGGTATTACAACCAGGCTTGTTCACACAAGACTATGAAGTCTTTCCAGATATTCTAAAACCTGTCTAAAACAGGACACAAAAGGATACTTCCCCAGACCAGTTGCTCCACTGGTGACAGCAGATGTGAAACAAGACAACCCCATGCAGTCTGTGAGCAACCCGCAGGCTGAAATTACAGAGACAGTGTACCATCTCTGTAACAGCTTCTGTCATTCTCCCTCAATTTCTGCTTATTTAAAGGCTTTAATGATACTATTGGCAAAACCCCTCCATTTAAGCTTAAACTCATCCTTTAATAGCACAGATGGTTTATTTGACCTTTAGTGTCTAATCTGGATTTCTGTGACTTAGCGTGTGTCCTCTATGAAGTCCTAGCACTGTGTGGAGCAGCACAATGCTGACCGATGGTCAGGAACTCTTTGCTTTGCCTTCTGCGACTCAGGGGTAATTTAATCCTTTCCCCTGTGAACCTCCCCAGGTCTGAACGCTGCCTCTGACACTGATGATGAGGGCTGCAGGAAGCATGGAAAACAGGATACCACAGGAGCACACTGATAGCAAGTATTTGTGTCACTGTTCAAAATAAGCATGTAATGCTTATTGTATTACAGAATTTAATAAGATATAATAAGCTGTAATCAGATATTCCAGGTATAATATTAAGTAAATGCATTATAAATGCGGGAGAGTAACTAGAATTTATTAAACTGGATAATGTCGTTAAATGATATTTACTGCTAAAAGCAAAGATTTTTGTTAACCTGGCACGCAAAACTGTCAACGTGTCTTCAGAGTAGTTTTGTTTGCAGACAAAATCATATATTACCATCTTTTTGCATTGGTTAAAATGATGAAAATACAGAATTTTTTTCCCAAATAAAAATTGCTAACAACTGAAAATATACAATTGTCTAACATGTAAACCACATATGTGACTTGCTGTGGCATTACCTGACTGCCACAGCTCATGAGATTTTCCATGTCCACTGTCATTCTGGCTGTGTTTGGACAGAAGTTGTTTCTGTAACACTTCAAACTAAATCTGTTCCAGGAAGAGTCTGGAAGAAGCAGTATACTATAGAGTTTCTTAATCACATATTTATTAATAACAAAAAAAATGTAAACCATCAAGACAATCTGTTATTAGTTGCACTGGAACACAGCAAACCTGTAGCATGGGCTGTGAAGCAAGATATAAAGTTGCCCAATCTGCTCTTTCTACTCTTATATATGAAATATAGAAAATGCTTCCCACAGAACTCCATTGGCAAAGTGTTATAACCAGAGAGCTTGCAAGCTAGCTGCTCCTACCCTGGAAAAACAACATGAACTAAATAATATCCACAGAGGGTCCACACCATGAAGGCAAAAGCAGATAAGCTGCATTACTCCAGGGGGTAAATTATATTTGGTAATATACAGCAGTTGCCTGTAGAGGATACGATCTTTTCCTCATATCTAACTGCAAAAATTGTCCCATGAACTAGGCAAGATTAATTTTCAGTCAGTTTGTTTTCTTCATCCTTTAAACCTTTCTCACTCCTGCAACAACATCAAACCCCCTAATGTCTTGTGTATGAGAGATGACATGTTGCAGTTACGCTGGACTTAGGTATTTGTTTACTGACTGGTCTGAACATGGGAGGACTGATGACCACCTGGAGGCTCTCGAATACAATATCACATGGTTGAAGTTTGCCTAATTGTTTGGGTTTTTTCCTTTGGGAACTAATTTGGGTCTTTGTCTTCCACCAGCATTGCAATGGAAAGTAACGAAACTAATTCTATTTTAAACTCTAATCCCTTTTCAAACTTTGACTAAATTTAGCCTGAGAGTTCAAAAGTCAGAGAGAGAAGAGGGAAAAGGAAAGGCAGACGGAGGAGGCCCAGACACACTGCAGCACAGCTTCCTTAAGAAACTAAGCTTAAAGTGTCACTGGATTCTTCTGTGCCTGGTATGTATCACTGCTACACAGGGCTGTGCACAGTCCTCTCCCTCTGCTAAGTATCACCAGGTGACTTCTAAGGGGCCTACCCACGCTCCACAATTTCTCAGCAGCCAAGTGCGTGCATCCACACACTGGACTTTCACAGCGGGGCACAGCTGCTAATGACAGCCAGCAGTGAAACCAGCCTCAGTTCAAACTGAAGAACAGTTCAGTTCTTCAGTGGAACTGAAGAACAAAGAGTTTATGCTGAGCATCTTGGCAAGTTTTGCTTCCTGGTGCTGTGCCCACAGGAAGGCAGGGAGGCGAGCACACAGTCAGCACGCAGAACACAACAGTGGAGGCAGAGAATGGGCACCATTGTCTCATCAGCTGATTGTAGAGTATGTGATGCACAGGCTAGGCTGTGAACTAATGAGGCTTAGCAAGAGCATCACTGAAAGAGATGCAATTTAACTTACCAACAATAAGCAAGCAAAGGTATAGAGACAGATCGTTATGGTAGTAAACAAGACAAAAAAGTCATCAACAAAGGAAAATGCAAAGGAAAATAAAGTTTTTGTATTAACTTTCCTCACGTGTTTTAGTTTTGTTTCTCAGTCTGTGCCTCCAGATACAAAAATAAAAGCGGTATTAATGAGGTCAACTGTACAGTTTGGTTTGTGCCTCAGAGCGCAGATTGATTATGCCTGCATGGGCAATGTTCCAGAGAAGTTTCTCAATCACAGCAATAAAATGGGTGTTATATTTCATAGATCTCTCCCCTCCTTACTCCCACCCACTTGATTCCTCTCCATTCTCAACTCCCCCCTTTCAAGGGGTATAGAGATCTAAGGCTCATTCTTTCCTTTCCAGATGAGTGAAGCACTGAGGAAAAAAAAAGGATCAGGTGAATTTCATAATGAGGGTTCATGATGAAAGGTGTTAAAAGAAAGCGCTACTTAACCAACTCCTGGTACAAAGGAGGTTTGCAAAGCCTTAGGAGGGCCTCCAAGCGTTTGCTCTGCAATATTTTCCTATTTTGCCAATAGGAAGGCAACAGAGCTATGCTCTACTGGAGTCACTGAGCAGGCTAAAAGACATAGTAACTAATAAATAACAGAGGCATTTAGTAACTGCAACTGTTTTCCCAAGAAACAGTGGGACATGGCCCCCTACTCCAAACAGATTTCCAGGTAGATTGTCCTTAAATACACTAAATAGCTGGAGAGCCTCTATTTTGCTAGCAAATTAGTGCATGCAAATAAGAAGCCTTTGTCTTTCATCACTAGCGTGGTAGGACATGCCATAAAGACCTCAGGACTCCTCTGAGGCTTTTCTTCACTGCATTGTATGTCTTCACCATGTTTCCAGTCCACAGACCATTGAAGTAAACAAGAGGAGTCCTACAGATTTTATCGAGTTTCACCTCAGAGGCAGTTGGGGGTTTTTTTCAGTATTCATTTAAGCAAGCTACATAGCCTCTAACTGTGAAACCTCTCTGAATTCCAAAGGGACCTATACAAAGGAGTGTGATAGCTGTCCTGTTCAAATATGAAATAGCACAGACAAATCAAAATAAGAGATCTCTAAAACACTTGTGGAGATATATCCAAAAGGCATATTTCCACAAAAAGCAAACCAAACAAGCAGAAAAACCCAAATCAAACAAAACCCCCACAAACCACATACTGTCTTCCTCATCCCTTCAGCTTTTGGACTGCTAAGAGATGCACACGTAAATATTTAGTGAATGATTTCTTCACCACACATGTGCACATTTTCTGTGTTCTACAGATACCTAAATTATTTTTTCAAGTTTTTCAATAAAATTCTCCCCGTGGGCATTGAAGTAGATGATAACAAAGTGTGAAGAATATTTATGCAGTCATCACTGCAGTGGTGATGCAAAAAACAATGAGCAGCCTGAAGAAAGAAAAAAATTATAGCACTCAGGTTCACTCATATTTCACTCTCCCAGAGCCAGAGGATCTGCCAGGCAATCTGTCTGGTGCTTTAAATGTGGTATTTCAGAATGTGAGCCTTGTACTGGTTGCCCATTAAACCAGAATCTCAGCTGGTGATTTCAGTATAGCTCCACATTTGATTTCTATCATTATGATTTGAAATACATCCCAATGTGACATGATTATCAATTGATGCAGCATTGTCTGAACATGGCTGAAGTGACAGTCAAAGTGGCAGAATCTGCTTGGTTCTTAGATATGCTGATCTTTCTTTCTCAGCTTTCCCCAAAACTCAAACGTTTTTCCCCTGCCATTCACAAAACCTCGGTGTCTCATGCAATCTGGGCAGATTTCATCCCTCTGCAGGGCCACACTCCTCAGCTCTGCCATTAGACAAAGGCTATTCCTTTAATATACTTGCACTCTCAAAATAATGGTTGGGGAAGGCAATGATCATTGAATGAAATGTTTGCGTGGCCCTGTTCCTTGCCAGATGAGACTGAAAGTAGCAAAGAATTCAGCAGCTGAGGAAGAAACAGCAAGTGCATAGTTTTGGAGCACAATCTGAAAGCTTGGATCACCCTGCCAGCAGGCCTTCAACCCTTTGAGGACCATCAGCTCCACCAGAAAGGGACTTTTTGTCTTGTGTCCAGTAGCAACTGGTGTTCCTTTTGGCTCAGACAATAAGTTAACATAGAGGAACTACTACCCAAGTAAGAAAGCCACAGCAGAAGTAAAGGTTCTTTAGAAAGAGCGTTCTTGACCTGAGCAGTCTTTGCTTTTGGGATAACCAGTCCTTTGGTGGGGACTTGTTTAAATGCTAAGAAAAAATCAGAAAAAGAACAAAGCTGCCTAGTAGCTAGTTTCCTCAGCTACTAGGTTTCCTAGTTTCCTCAAAAGAAATTGTGTTAACTGGCGTATTTAGCCATACTTTGGCAGAAACAAACCCTGTAGTATGCCAAATGACTTTGTCTTCGGAAAGTAATTTCTTAATCTAATTTCAGAAGAGAACATACTGTTGACCAATTCCCAAGTAAGGGAGCAGAGTCCAGGAAGAAAAACCAACCAAACTATATAAGTGACCACAACACAATTTCTGTTTCCCCTCTGGAGAAATTCACAGCACTGTTAAGAAGTCTGAATGGGATTTTGTGCAAATGGAATCGTTAAAACCAGCAGGAAATAGCAGAATGAACATTGTTAGGCTCCAATTTCCATGGTGACGCAAATGGTACTCTTGGTTAAAGAAGGTGCTGCCCCTTTCAGCCCAAGGTTCATTAAAGTGTTCATACATACTCATACTACTTTTGGAAAGAGCTAAAACTGGGCAGGTAAAACCCTGTGCTGAATTTGCTGCTACATGAGTTAGCATATCTCATTTAGGATATCATGACTAAATAGAGCTAATACATTTATTTGTACATGACACTTGTGGGATACAGTACATGTGAGTTATCTCATCTGCTGAATTAGAGTGAAAGACAAAGGTGAAGTACTCCGTCAATTCTCTTCTCCCGTTTCAGAAAATGAAAACTTATTTTCAAAAAGAGAGGGGACAAAGGGGAGAAAGTGAGGAAATACCTAGCAAAGTCCAATGAAGCAATACTTTTCCCAACTAGCTGGCTTCACCTCCCTTCTTTTGTTGTAGGGCAATATGTCACTTGATGTCGCTCATTATCTGCTTGGATTTTGCTGCCATTTCTACCTGTGCATTTTGAGTATTAGCCACTTCTAAAAAGCTGATTTAACATAGCTTCACAGATTGATTCCATTCTAAGGAAGTAGTAAAACACAGTAAACTGAAAGGATGGAAAAGACAATGATGTAAATATCCCTTATTTGGAAGGGACGCTTTGAATATTCAGGGAACGGTTGATTTTTTTTTAGCTCATTATTTTTCTAACAGTTTAAAACATATGATACAGTTATAGAATGGTACAGACTTCCACAGTTCCAAAACCACCAGCACAACAGCATCTTGATCCCATATGGGGCCCCTAGGGGCTTTCAGCATAAACCAACTAATGTCCCCTCTTATATACAATACATATACTCAAATATTTCATAAATCTGAAGCTGTTTCTGCTGTTCTGTCATTTAAAGCTGCTCCTATAAATATATGTAATGTGATTAATAGTTAAGTATACTTGTTGATGTGATGCTACAAATTTAAAAGTTAAAGAAGATGTTTCGATGGATTTAGAAGACCCTGCTATTAACAGGAATGAAAGAAAACTCATATCAGCACTAGCTTTAAGTCAGATCTGTATATACATTGCTAAAAATAGACATAAAAATCATGTCCCTTGTGACAGAAGACAACTCATAAAACTCTTTTCATCTATTAAACATAATTTCTAAAAAGAATATGTTGCAAAACTCTTCTCAGTACTGCTTGGGGTCAATCTGTTAGTCAAACCAGAAATTTACTGGCACCAAGCAGAAGTAAACTGGTTTTTTTTACAGCTGTTCCCATTCTATAGGTGAATTGCATGTAGATTTTTCACAATGTACATGCATAAGTCCCTCAAACCATCGGAATCTACTGTGAATGTCTATATTCCAGGTGTCCATACCTTCAAAAGAGATATAAGGAGAACCTGGGTATTCATCTCTCCAGGACAGGATATAGAATTTGTTGGTTTAGCTATAGATTGCAGTCACAAAAAACCAGATGGATAACACCTCTTTGCAAACCAGTTATTGCCCCAGAAGTCACCCTTGCTCCTAGTGCTACTTTTTTTTTTGCCTCTGTATAAATGCCAGTGCTGCTTATTCACTGTAACACAGGAGACAGGTTGATGGTCTGAACACATTGTAACTCAGCCAAAGTATCACCTAATCCTAACAACTCGATGGGTAAGTTGGGGTTTTTTTGTTTTGTTTTGAATATTTCCACATATCGTTACTATGGGATCTTTAGGACTCCAAAGACCTGTGTTGCAATGAATTGACCTTTCACGTGGACCATAAATTAAGAACTTAAATAGCTAAATTTATCCAGGTAGGAACAGAATTTTCTGAAAATTGAAATTGTGAAATTTAACTTTGCCCTTTTTATGTCCATTGTTTTTAGGAAAAATGCTACATAACTATATAATCTCAGCTATATAATTTTGTTATCCATCAGTGAGGTAAAAACAGCACAGAAGATCCAAAGGAGAAATACAAATTGGGCTGCTGTCCCTCTCACCTACCTTTCTGTCTGCTACAATTTCTAATACAAAGCTATTTGGCTGGAAACAATGAAACTCATAGCAAATATACAGTTCAAAAAGTGGGCCCATTCATCTTAAGACAAGATTATTTAGATGCCAGGAAAGGAAGAATAAATATATACTCTCAGTGATTTTTTTTAGGAAAACAGTTACTCTTGCACACAAACATGTCCTGAACTGGAGACTGGAAAGCTGCATTGTCAGGTATTTGAGCACTAGGGGATCTCAGGCTGCCTTAAGTATCACAGTATGGCTGATGACCAGACTGGAAAGGAAAAGATGAATGTCACTCTGGATTAATTTCAGGAAACACTAATTTGTTATTTTAGTGGTTAGATATTTTTAAAATGAGAGAAAAATCTCTGTACATCAAAATGAAGATTTCCTAGCTCCTAAAGTACAGTTTTCTGAAAAATTGATGTGACTTATGCTTTTAACTGCCTACACAGAGCCCCTGCTTGGTGTAGAGTGTCACCAAAACTACTGATAATGGTGCAGAAAAGGAAACTTTTTTGCCAAAGCTGGTATTTCCACCAATGTAACATCTTGATTGCAAAGGCAACCTACAAGTCCTAATTACTTGTAATTTCTATGGGTTTCTCACAAACCTTTAAGTAGTATAAACCTCTCTTGCTTAGCTGCACATACCTTTAAGCCACAATCCCAAAGTCTCAGACAAGCACCAGCACCTTTGGAGAGATTTGTAGATGAATGAGAAAATCTGGTAAAATTTAAGTCTTTCTTTGCCTGCAGCCACCACTGCTGCTGTACACAGTAAAGCAGCTCTTGTGAATGCTATCTTCCAAATTAAAAAGAGCATCAATATTGCTTCATTTATAAGCCAAATCCAGGCAAAGCCAGCAAATGTTTATCAGATAGAAACTGTTGCAGATAATAACTATCCTATAATGCAGGAAAAGGGGGATTTTTGTTTTTTGATCCAAGTTGCAACACTCTCTGGACATCATGGAAATAAATTTTTACTTCTGATACAGTAAATGACAGCACTTTGAAATGCCATGGAAGTTGTTTGGGATTTCAAGTGGGCCATTTCCATACACTGCATGAATCACTAACTACGAAGAAGCATCCTAGAGATCACTAGAAGCGTCCCTTCTAACTGAGGACACTGCAGCTAGAACAGAAAGCCAGGACTGCCTTCTAAACTTAATGCTTTGAACAGCTGGGAACACAGTGTCAAGTGTCCCTTTCCAGGAGTAAAGGAAGAAGGAAGAAAGGGAAAGAAAGAAATGAAGTGTCATCAGAATTTAAGTAAAGGAAACTCCTAGTTCCCCTGTGTTTTGAGAAATGTATTCTTCTGATGAAGGATTTCAGAGGACCACACAGAATGTTAAAATGGCAAGGAACAGGGTGTTCAGGAACTTATACGATGAATATATTGGCCAGACTGTGCATGCACTCCAAGCATCTTTTTATTATCTAGATCTAACATAAACAAATATCCAGTCTTACAAGATAAGACGATAGTGATGGGGCAGCAGAGCTTTCCCTGGTATTGTTCCTCAGAGCAAAGCACGCTCTCTTCAATTAGTGTTGAGGAGGATGAAGATGAATGGTGAGTGTCCTTTGTGTGGTTCACAGGATCAAGCCCTGCTGGAATGCAAGTATCAGCCTTTGCAATGACAAACTCCAGCCAGCACAGCCATGAGGATAATCAGGAGCTGTGTCCCTCTCTCATCTTCCTGCCAAGGGTGGCAGAATTCATTTCATTATGGCCACAGCAGACATCCTTCCAATGTCTCTGCACGAATGCACATAGACTATGGTTTTACACTCATCATCAAAACCACAGGAAGCAGACTTCCAAAAGGGAAGGGAAAAGGGGCATGAAAGAGGAACAAAGAAATACATAAGAGATCTGATTTTTCCCAGTGGGACAAGATGAGCTAGGACAAGGATTGCCTTTACATAAACTCTGAAATGATACATAAACAAGTGGGAAATGGGGAGTTCAAACAATGAAGACAGACTAAATCACTTGAATTCAGAAACATTGCTTTTCAACTCTCTAATTTACTTTTAAATTGTCTTACTTTTCAGTACATTAAGATCAATTGTTTGAGCTAAGAATTCTTGCTGAGCTTTAAAAGTAAGACAGAAGAAGATATACAGCGTAATGCTTCCAATTTACATTAAAGTCTATGCACTATTATCTTCTTATTATCTCCTAAAGATTTTTCCAGGCATTTAATTAACATATGACAAGATACCCAAGTTAGCGAGAAAAAGTCACCATTTAATGCACTATCTATAGCCTTTCAGAAGTTAGTTACCCATTGTTTTTTCTCCTAATGCACTACCTAGTGCACATCTATTATTCTATTTTAATAGCAAGGCTCTGTCACAGAAATAAAAGGAACAGAGTTCTCCAGGTACCCACATTACATTTGCTAATTTGATTCCAGTACAGTGTCTTTCAAAGTCAGTGAAACATAGGTAAAGTTTAGAAGTTTTTACCCAAGGACTGTGCTGTGACAAAGGGTACGGGTATTGGCCTGCCTGCCAGAGCTCTGGCCAGGACCTGGGTCCCAGAGAAACCCTGGGGAGGCATTAACTTTAAATGAAGCCAACACTGACAAACATCTTCAGAACATCTCTAGAAAGGTGGTGGAACAATTACCAGGGCCCCAGGAGGTGACGATGCCCATGGCACCTGTCAGGGCAGGGTCTGCCCACCAGGGCCTGTCCCGCCACCCCAGCTGGGTGCAGGCAGCCAGGGCTGGGCCCAGGTTGGGACAAGTTGGGGGACTGAGGCTGGGCAGGGCTGTGGGGAGCTGGAGATGGGCCCTGCTGCAGCTGCAGCATCGCGGGGCAGGGACTGATGGCTCTGCGGGGCTGGGCAGGAGCAGCCAGGCCTGGTGGTGCCCACTGACAATAAACACCCCACGCTCCATTTTCTGGGATCCTCAGTCTTTTGCACACATTCCCTGGACACAGACCATTAGCCTTTCCCACTTTCAGCCTATTCCAATTCAAACAAAAAAATTACCCTTGAACAAGTGGCAGGATATAGTAGGATGCTTCACACTTATATTTTATGCATGCCCTTTCTACCAAACTCATGAAGCTCTCTGAGCTGCTGATCCAAGGGAGATCTGTGGGTTCTGCTTTACTAATGTGGCAGGAAAAGCCTGCAGCAAGTACAAAAAAGCAAGACGTGCTTTAGGATGAAAAGACACTGTTTAAAGCAAATTCTCCCATCAAACAAGAGTCTCTGTTTCTTAACAGCCCCATATCTAGTGCCTTCCACTGCATAAAATCCGTTACTCTTTTTTTCTTCCTTGAAGAAAGGTAGTCTAGTAGCATTTTCCTGCTGCTCATCTCAGCAGTCACAGAATCTTGGTGGTGGGAAAGGACCTTTGGAGATAATCCAGTCCAACCCCCACTGCTCAAACAGGGTCAGCTACAGCAGGTTGCTCAGGGCTGTGCCTAGTTGAGGTTTTTGTATCTCCAGGAATGGAGACTCCACAGTCTCTCTGGGCGATTTACACCATTGTTCAATCACCGTTAAGTTTAAAAAAATGTTTTTCTTATGTTTAAACAGTTCCTGTCTTTCAGTTTGTGCTCATTGCATCTTATACTGTTGGTGGGCACCGCTGAGAAGAATCTGGCTCTATCTTCTTTACTCCACTCCCTCAGGAGTGTATAGACATTAATCAGATAGCCCAAGTCTTCTCTTCAGTAGACTGAACAGTCCCAGTGCTCTCAGCCTCTTCTCAGATGTCCGATGCCCCAAGCAAGTCCTTAACCACCAGTATGAGCCTTTGCTGGACTCACCCCTAGCATGTCCACACCTCTTGCCTCTGAGGCAAGCTCAGAACTGTGCTTGGTACTCCAGATATGTCTCACCAGTGCTGAGCAGAGGGGCAGGATCACCTTCCCCTGTTTACTGATACTGCTTTCCCTGATGCAGCTCAGGAGATTGTTGACTGACTTTGCCACAAGCATGCCTTGCTGACTCATGTCTATCTTGCTATTCACCACAAAACACAGGTCTGTTTCTGCAAAACCATATTCTGATCAGCCAGCTCCCAGCATGTGCTAATGCATGGGAGCTCTTCCAGGCTCAAGACCTTTGCATCTGCCTTTGTCAAGCTTCATGAGTTCCCTGTCAGCCCATTACTTTAGGCTATCTGACTTGCAGCACAACCATCATCAACCACTCCTCCCAGTTCTATGGCATTTGGAAACTTCTTGAGGATACACTGTCCCATTATTCAGGTCATTAATGAAGATGTTAAATAGTATTTGTCTCAGTGTCAATCCCAGTGACTGAACTCCAGCTGGACTTCATCCCACTGGTCACAACCTGTCAGCTCAGGAAATCAGCCAGTTTTCAGTCCACCTCACTGGCCACTTATCTAGCTTGTACTTCATCAGCTTGTAAATGAGGATATTAAAAGAGACAGTTTCAACAGCCTAGTTAAAATTGAGATAAGCATCATCCGCTCCTTTAACCACATTTACTGAGCCAGTCATCTCATCACAGAAACTTACCCAGCTGGTCAAACATGATTTGCCTTTCATAAATCCATGCTAACTACTCCCAATCACCCTCTCGTCCTTAATATGCTTTGAAATGGTTTCCAGGGGAATTTGCTCCAGAAATGCTTTTACTCATCTCTCTGCTTAGAGAGCTGGCACACTGTCTCACTGCCTTGGGTCTTCTGCAGGACTGTTAACATTTACAGCATCACCAAGTCTTTGCTAGAACCAATATCAGTTCTGTTCTCCATCCTTCTCACCTAGAAGAATGGAAAGACCAAACCTTTTTCAGCCACGTCATCCAACTTTCCATTGAGCTCAGAAGCAAAAAGTACCTTTAACAGTCCTCACTAGAGAATAACTACCTTTTCAATTCTCGTTTCTTGGTGGAGAAGGGGAAATCTGAGTTCCTTCTACTTTGCAAAAAATCCTGAAGCCCCTCACAGTCTCTCACTCCTTGAAAAGGCAAGAAGTAAAGAGCAATAAGAAAAAGCTAGATTGCCAAGTAGTTTAAGGGGACAAATCTTATCAGAAAATACCAATGTCAAGTAACATAAACTTGGGAAGTAGAGCCAAGCAGTTCTACACTCAAATTTACCCCCATTTCCTCACACTCTTAGATCCAGTTCAACAAGATTTCTCTTGTCCGTACACTACTGAATATATCTGCCCTAGGAAAGGCAACAAACTGCCACCTTCAATACCTAAATTAAGAACAGTAGTATTTGTGCATTTTGGATTTTTTTTGTCAACCTCCAGAAATCTTTGAACTCACTCTTCATATATATATATATATATATATATT
>VZRS01011589.1:815385-829553 GCA_013398055.1 Ifrita kowaldi | reverse complement strand
ATATATATATATATAGTGAGCCCATATTTATCCACGTATTTATTAGTCTCAAAATGCTGTAGTGGACTGGGGAATGCTGACTAATTTATAAGATGACCCAGGAGTTATGAAGAGGTCCTCTGATCTTTGTAGTATGCAAGAGACCTCTGGAAGTCCTGTTCAGGCTGGTCCTGGCTATCAGGCTGAAGGGTGAACTCTCAGGAGGTGCAAAGAAGGAGCAGGTGAGCAAAGGTAGAAAAGGAAGAGCCACTTAATTTTTTCTCCAAGGTTTTTACTCTGTTTCAGATGACAAATGCCGCATACTACAGTGAAATGTTTTTATAAAGGAATATAGACACTACCTTTAGAGCTGATGTGAAGGTCTGTCATGAGACTACGCTGATTTATTGAAACCAAGGCCCTCCACAACAAAGACCCGAACCATTCATCAGGAAGATGTCTCAGATTCTGGGTGAACTTTATTATTAAGAGCAATATGAAAATGTTTCTCTTCTCAATCTTGCTTAAGCGTACCCATCTAACTCTCAAAGTTAACAATCCTACAAGACAAAGATCCAGATGAGTGTCTGACACATCTGCTGGATCTTACACAATCAATGCAAGTTTGTGAGCCAGTAAGACACTGGCTAATCTAAAGCATGTCATTACCTTCCTTCTCTGTGTGTCACAAAAACTGGCTCTAGGTTTTCCTCATCACTGCAAATCAAACCAGTATAAGAACCCAGCTTTCCTGATAAGCAGCCTTTGCATGAAGCTTCCTTCTCTGTAGCACTGTGAACAGTTTTTTCAAGAATCTGACACTTGACAGCTCTTAAAGAAACTTTCAATGTAATAGCTAAGCAGTAAGGAGGAAAGGGGTTTGAAATTTTTTTTCTTCCTTAAAGAAGAATGCCCAGTTTTAAAGAATCCAAACCTCAGGTTTCCTCAGTGCCTTCAGTGGAACTACCTAAAACCTTTCTTCATTCTTGCTGTGATACATAGGCCTTCCTTTTGATATCTCTGAGGAAGAGATGCATACTACACTGCTCAAACTAGCAAGAATTGAATATCACTTGTGTTTTCTCCTCTCAAGACCTCTACAGGTTCCTCAGTTCTGTATATTTAAACTCTCCCCATTTATGTTACTCTATCGTTTGTTTGTGTATGTGTGCCTTTCTCTGTGTACCACAGGATGGCAGCAAATGTTAGAATATAAAGAAAACAGCTAGGCCAGAGACAAAATAAGAGTATTACAGTAGATTTATGTATATTATTGTTACTTGAGACAACAGGCACAGTTCCTGAATCCAAGTTCCCAAATGCACATGCAAAAACACATGTTCTCAGGCACATAGAGACAGTAATGCTTGAATCGACACCATAGCAGGTCAAAGACATTTGCAAAAATATTGTTTAAGGGAAACAAATTATATAGGATGCCATTACAAAAATTAACTCTGCAGTTGACAGGTTGTTTTGTTTGATCCAAAGTAAATAATAATCAGCAAAATTGAGATGGAGTACAAATTTGTGTGGAATGACAGTAAGTTGCAATTGAGTAGGATTATATTGCTTAAATGTGTTAATATTGAAAAGGCATCCATAAAAACTAAGCCAGAGGAAACAAATTCAAAAATCTTCTCAAGAGACAAGTACTCTTTGTGCTTCAGGTACATTAAAAATGCATGCAAAATGTTTTACATAGACAGGTTCATTTGATTGAGGGCACTTGCCACAGGCAAACTTTTTTAAAAATTAAGTAAATTGTGTATATATCTTGCATGGAGTTCACAACTGGTGTCTCAAATCTTTTTATAAAGCCTTCTCAGTAATGAGGAGCTCAAAAAGAAGACAAGGAAAAGAGGACAATATATATGGAAAAAGCGCCAAATAATCTAATAGTGACATTTTCAACTTTTTATGTGAGCTGTAGACTTCAAAAGCTGAGATTTGAAAGTCTATATTTATCATTATTATAAATTTAAAGACTAAGAAACAATAAAGAAAACCTCAAAAGCCAATAAAAACATTTTTAGAATGGGCCACAGGGTAAGGTTTTAATACCATTTTTGCAGAACCACCTTTAATGGAAAATTATGAATTGGTTTGAGAGGACCTTGTTCATACAGATTCTAGTGATGAAAGGCTTGATAAAGGGATGCTACCACTGTGCAAGGTTATTCTCTCTAACCCTTCAAGAAGTTTAAAAAGTTTTATAGTAAATTTAGATTAAATATTTATTTTTAATTCATGCCACATCTGCTTCTGCTTATAAATTTTTCTGCTTCCTTCCCACCTTACCATTTTGCTTCTCTGTCTGATGCCAAACTAATCAAGAGACATGCTATGATAGTTGGTAAATCATCAGTATTTTGAAGTTGTAGGCTATGTCAATCGTTTGCAATGCTCCTCTTCCCAAAAAGATCAAGGAACCACATTTAAGGAAGCCATAAACTGGCATGGCTCACTCTGATTTCAGGACTCCATCTAATCAAACTTGTGATCTTTGCACTGTGACAGCTAGACTTGACACTCCCTCCTGGCTGTCTCCTTAGAAAAGCGTGATAAATTGTGTCATCACTGCACATAAAATCGGGGGGAGGGTGGGATATGTGTGTGGCAGAATTGTTCCTAGGGGATTAGGAAGGAATGTGAAAGGAAAAACTGGGAGAAAGGCTTATGCCTTTGTCTCAGGCACAGAGCAGTTTGTTTGGCAGACATTTTGGCTGGCCAAAGGAAATTTATGCTCATATGTTTTAAACTTTGTAAAGAAATTAAAAACAAAAAATCATATTGCATGCATGGGGGGAAAGTGACTTCTGGATGTTACCTGCAGCTGTAATTCTCTACCATGTCTGCTTATGTTATAGCAATGGCCTTTTCCCTCAAAAACTGTGGGATAACCATTGTACTTGCCTGGTTTTTTTTAATCTGCTGCCAGCTCCTGGCTGTTCAATGAGGCAATTACAAGTGCACAGCTACTAGCCCAGTCTGTACAACCTTTCCTCCCTTCAGGCCACTCTCATCCCACAAATATCAATAAGGTTCTGAAAAAATAAACATTTCCTATAGTCTTCTTGCTGTAAAAATAGATAGCAACCATGCTTATGTCACATTGTTGCTCAGCAACCTTTTTCCCCCCTCTTAATCTCCCTGTTCTCTAGTATCTTATTGGCCTTCACCATGATCAGTCTGCAAACTACGACTCACTAGTCAGAAACAGCACCGCCTGCTAAGCTTGCAGGACCCTCTGCCCTTCAATGATTACACCAGCTTAGGGAGATATACCTTACAGAGTAACCAGAAACAGGATGTTGACCTAGGGGGAAAAAAGGCTAATGGAAAACGTGAGGGGCAGGGAGAGAAGTCAAAGTGGGGAGAAAAATAAAAAAAAAAGGGTCCTCTCTCTTGAGGAAGCTTACAAAAATAAAGTAAAATTTAGACCTCTAATCCCTTCCCCTTCTGTGAAGGTCAGCAAAGAGGAATCAATGACCTTATCATAGTCTCTCATGTTCCCCAATGAGCTCTGGAGAAAGATCTTTCTTTGAAAGAATAAGGATTGTCAGGCAGAACAGGAAGGACTCACAGCTGAGCACTGGAAAAGCCTATTGTTTGAGAGGAAATGACCAGAACATGAAGATTGCAAGCACAGATTTCGCACACACAGTCATTTGTGTGAATGGACTCAGCAGATGAACGTCCAACAGAGCAGCCACACCAATGGGTAAGGCCTAAATCCATCGAGCTATTTGGAGAGGAACTTAGGTGCTTAAACTTAGGCGCTTAAACTTAGGCATGTGTGAGTGTTTTAGAAGTCATAAGGTATTCAGTCTGGCTTTCAGCTACTGCCCTAGAAGAGGGTGGGCCTCTCATAAACACCACATCTTAGCTACCATCTCTTTGCCAATGTCTGGGGTACCACAGGAAATCTAAAACCACATGACATGCATGCCTGTGCTTTGGTCCCTGAATCACTTCTCAAATATCTGACTTCTATTCAAATATTTTAAACTTTATTTGGTGTAATGAACAATGGAGAAAAAAATATCCCTCCTAGAATCTGTGTTTAACAGATGCAGATATCTGCATTTATATCCCTGCCACAGAGTAATACACCTTGCATCTGTGCTGTTCTTATTTTTGTTGCATCATGTCTCGACCTTCCCAGGCAGTTCTGATCAGTATCTGACAGAGAAAGCTTAGCAGGCACCAGTAGACCAGGACATCTCCAGAGGTAGTTAGAAAACTGATATCTATTTCAAATCATCCCTCAGTGTTAGGCTATGGAAATACAACCAGATTCTGGGGCAAGATTTTCTACCTTTTTTTGCAAAGGTTAGATCCATCTCAGTGGGCCTTGTGTCTAATCTGTCATTTAATCTCTACAGCCTCACAACATGTCAGCTGACTTGAGCTCACAGCCAAGAGATTACCTGACAGTGGTCAGGTAATGATTAGCAGCTGATGGGAGTGTTGCCAATATCGACCTTATGAGCAGAGTTAACACTGAGGTAAATACTGAAATACCTTTACCTTTCCAGATAAAGGATTCCTCAAACTACAAGAGAGAAGTCTCCTGTTTAAGGTTTAGTTGTGGTTAGTTTTAGCACAAACAGTGAAACACTGCAACAGTCCACATAAGCTTCTCAATGCAGAGGAATCACCGTCTACTTTTGTGCATGTATTACTGGTTCCTAGTTGAACCAGAATGAAGTGGCACTACATGTAAACTGTAATAGTTACCTCGAGCACAGAAAAGTTCAGCGAGCAGATGATCATGAGCTATTCTGTATTGCTTTCTTCCAGACTACATCAGAAGTTTAATTTTAGTATTTTACGGTGAAATAAAAACATATCACAGTAAAATGATACATTTTGTTCAATAGCATTAGCAAGGAGTAATAATATTAACAATGATGAACATTTTTCTCATACAATTAAGGAGCTAAAGATGACAGATACAATCAGCTACTCTAACCTCTTCAGCTATTCAATGCACTAAGAAAAGCAAATTTAGATTTGCTTTTGGTGAGCAGTAAGAACATTATAGAAAATCTAAATATAGAATATGACCTTGGACAGAAGGATCACAAGAGGTCTCTGTTTAAAATTAGCTGGAAATATAAAGAAAAACTCCACAAGAGGTTTCTACAATTAAAACAGATAGCTCAGTTAAACTCTATTAGTAAAATCAGATGGATCGGGGATGTCAGGGACTTGAATGTGAAGTAAGTCTGGAACTTCTCAAAGTCAGAGGTACCCAGGGCATAAATTCCAAAATTGTATTTTCAGTTATTAGCAGGACTTGTGTTAAGGGGCGTCAGATTTACGGGATGAATAACTACCTGGAGGTGGATACTAAAAGTAAGCGGAAAACCCACCAAGTAATGGAAAATAGGGTGAAAGAGTAAAGAATGAGATCTTCCTAATACTATAGATCAAGAAGGAAAAGGATAAGTGAAAATAAAAAAATCAAGGCAAGATATACTTTGCTATATAAACAAGAGAATGAGGACAGAATAAGAAGGGGCTCGTTGCAGTTGGCGCAGTGCAAAAGCTAACACAAATATGGTCTCAAGTGAATGCTTTGTCTGCATTACCAGTAACATATGGAAACAAACTTTGCAAGCAAGTCAAAAGCTCCCCACAGAGGCAGGGCACAGGTAACCAGGCCACGTTAAAAAAAATGGAAAAGAATCTTGAAGAAATGCTGAAGGCAGCATTCAGCAAGTGTGAATTCTCCATTCATACTACTGTAAAATGAAGGTTTCAATTCCCAGTTATTTATATGATTACAAAACAAAGCTACAGTTTACAGTTGGAGACTTTCAGAGTGATTCAAACTATGTAAAAGAATCAGAAAAAAAAAACTAATTCCAGAAGCTGACTGATGATTTAAGCCAACTGAAGTGCCATACACTTCATTAAAATTACCTTCACAGGATCTGGAACTATTTTAGGAGGCAGTGGAGTTTTTAAGTGTCTAAAGCATCTTGCTTTTTTTTCTTCTTAGGTTTATTTCCATGAAGTATCTTGAGTTAAATATATGCCTTTCCCCTGACTGTTTCAGATTAAATAATAAAGTGCATTTATTAAGGAGGAAAAAAACCCTTTGGGGTGGGCGGGGGGTGATATCTGAAGAGGCCTTTTTCCAACTGTCAACATTTTGAAGCTGAGTAATAACACAGCCTTGGGGTTGCCATGGGAACGTGTTTCATTTCCTAGGTGACAGCAATTGTATGTCGTCACCAGTGAACTGCACTGACTCTGGAAATGTGTCAAGTTTCCTTCAGGCGTTGGCATCCCAAGACTTCCTGCGCCTGCCACAGGCCGACACCTCTAATCTGCCACCTGACATGGCTGCCACAGGACCCAGCCACTCATCCTCTCCCAGGAAAAACATTCCGGTGTGGCCAGGGCAGGAGTAGGGTCTGAGATATTCTGATTTGAAGACCCTAGCAAAGAGCAAACTCACCTATTCCCTTGGTATTTCCTTCCATTGCCTAATGAACCTTCTACGGGCACCGTTTCGTTCTCACTTGAGCGCAGCTCCAATCTCCAACCCTTCAGCCCTGGATAAGTCCCACCAGCAAGGCTTCTAGTGTTAAAAATCACCCAAATCCTTGTGTCTTTTTAGTAACGGGCACATTATTTAAGTAAACTATTTTGGAATCACCTGTACTAATAACCAGCCTTTTAAAATGCCCTTAGATTTTAAAGACCTTCTAGACTAAGATTTTTTTTTAACCTGGAACTTCAGGTTACATGACTGAAGACCCTTCTTTGCAGCACATATGTTCCCCAGCGCAATTTCAGGGCCACCAGCTGCACAATATGACCAGCAGGATTCACTTGCCTGTGAACACTAAGGAGGGCAAATATAGTAGAATAACTTCTTCCTAACAGCTCCTCAGTGCTCATGCACTAGTCCAAAATAAGCAACTCCGATTCTGTAATAATTATTCTGCTCTGGAAGTAGGGTGATTATTTTATTCTGGGATAATTACTCCATTTCCAAAGTGAAATAATAGTTATAGAATAAAATCATTTTTATTTTGGAATATTTGATCCATATGTGGGAGTTATTCTGGAACAGCTAAATTATACCCTCATAGTTAGAAGGGAACAGTCCTGCCAATCAATTTTCCTCGTACAGGCAAATCCTTAACTCATCGTGCTTTTGAAGGGAACAGTGCAGAAGTTGTCATTGCACAACTGGAGACCCCTAATGTTTAATTTCAAGAGGAACCAGCATTCACCTACAGTAACTCTGGCTAATAGTTCCCCTAAATCATTTAGAGAGGAGTCAATAAAGTAAATTACAAGTACATCAAGTGATTTTCAGATCATGCTACAAATATTATCACTGCTAGATGAACTCCATCACATGATTTGAAAATAGTATCCATGTCACTGAACGCCTTCTCTCCACTCACGTGGTCAGAAATTGCTGCCAAGGATGGCTCTGGTCTACACTCTGCCTGCTGAGGTAAATGTGCGTAGAGGGATGTGCCAGCAGCTGTAGCAGCACTTGATTTCTGAAGGAGCTGGGAGCATACCCCAGACTGTGCATCTATTGTGCTACTTGCTCTAGGTAACTACTTTAGATAGAAATTTAAATTTAAAACTGTTTACTTGAGAGTACATTCAAAATCTATTTTGACTTTGACCACTGCTTTCTAACATATACAGCCCTCAAGAAACTAAGAAAGGAGTTCAATGCTACCACCATTTTTCACACTGCAAATTTTTATAATTGAGCATTAAGCTAGGCAAAGAAGTCAGGAGGCTCAAAAGTTTAGGTTCCCACAGCAACAGTAATTCAGCAACATTCAAGATATAGAGCGAGCATAAATTAACAGTTATTGGAAATGCTGCATATGTGCAGTGTGGCCATGTTAACATTGCTATGGGAACCTTAACTTTTGAATAGATAAGCATACTACCAAAATAAAAATCATACAAAAGAAATCATTACAGATTTTGCTGGAAAACACTGCAGTCAGTTCCTCATCTGAAATCTGTTGATGCAGAGCATAAAGACCCTAAACACTCAAAAATCCAAATAAGTGAGAAAATAATCTCAAAGAACAGGGACACCATAGCAATGACTATCACTGACACCAATGCTACAACTTTACTTTAAATTTGAATTTACAGTCAAACACTATGCAAAATCACTCTAAAATTACAACAGATGAAAAAATAGAAGTTCATGTGCAGCTATCACCCTTCCCTCTTTTCCTCACAGATTTTTCATACATTAAATATTTTGGAAGAACAGAGTGGAAATTTGCTACTGGCTTTAGTCTTTTCCAGCACGTCTCAAGTTAGGGAAAAAATAAAATTCTGGTATACACTTATTTAGTAGCTGCAAGTCTGGATTGACTCTCTCACATTATTCTAACTAAACTCAAAGTGCTCATTTCAAAACAGCTTGACTTGAGCAGGTCTTTGGTGATGGAAGTTTTCATGTATTTAAAAGAACCTAGCAACAGTAGGCTGCTACTGCGGCCTTACTCTAGGAGACTGGATGTTGCTTCAGGGTAAAAAAACCAGTTCTACTGCTCCATCCAATTCTCTGTGATGCACGATCTTGGGCAAGCCAGGCTTACTTCCCTAAGGTTCAGTTCCTTGAGCTGTGAAGCAGGGATAAGGACACTCATGTTTCTTTTGATGCATAGGTTGAGTGTGTTAACTAAGTGGCTTTTCTCGCCTATTTAAAACAACAACAAATCTTCAAGGCAGTCTTGTTACAGTATTTGAACAGAATTCCAGCAGCATCTAAAATAATGGCCCTGCCAACTTTTCATCTATGGAAAGAAAAACTAAAAGCTCCTTTCTGCCACTCCAGCTTTTCGTTTCTTTGTGGCATATATGGTTAGTCCCATCCAAAATCCTGTTGAACAAGTTTCTTCCCCAGAGCGACTGCAAGATCACCAAATATTTTGTACCAACAAACAAGGCAAGTTCCAGAGTCCTGGAACTACAGATAAAGATAAATAAAATGTTTAAGGATAAATAGTGTTCTCCAATCCAAGCCAATGCAAAAGGCTTTCTTGCTGATATCCTGGCAAGCATGCCTGGAATTGTACTAACATCAGCAGGATTTCCTTGCTCATAGCAAAAGCAGGATATTGGCTTTGAAACAAGCCACACAGTTCAAAGAGACCCTAATCTAAATTATTTGAAGTGACTCTGATTTCTTGGCATTTATAGCATAGACTTAATGAAGATTATATGGGCCTATCACTTGAACGTGTTTTCTATGTATCATTAAGATTTTACTCAGGCCGTGAACTTGAGTTTCCCTAGAGTGATTTAGAAAAAAAGAAAACAAACTAACACTGGGTGGAATAATGCTTTTACAAAAACAGAGATGTACGTTTAAAATAGGTGGTGACATCCCTCATTAGTAAATGGGAGACGGACAGAAGATTTTGCCCAGTGTACTCATGACTGAATTTCTCACAGCAAACAGACACTATATTATTTCATCAAAATTAAAGGGTTTATGCTACTTCATATACACTGTTTCCTTGTGTTCTTCCTCCACCAGGCACGGTACCATATTGTCTAGACTGGAAGAAACAAGACTTCTGTGAAGGGAGCCTAAGAAACACAAAGTTTAAGTAGAAGAATTGTATTTTCAAACTGTACTTAAGATGTTGCATGAGAAGGACAGAAAGCATGGTTTACTTGAAGACCCTGTCGTTTCAAGATGTTTGCAGCCATCCTTCAACAAACTGCCAAGTGTCTTAATAACCAGCTGCCTTCTGTGTTTAGTCACCTCTCGTAAATGGCAACCTGCACGTATTTCAACCTCCATACAACTATGTCCAGTACCCTGAAGCCACTCCTTTGCTGTAGCCAGGATCCTCACCATCTCTGCTTGCTTTAGATCAAGCCCAGCCTCACAGCATAAAGGATACCTTTGTCTAGGTAGGCTCCATTGGTGTTCAAAACTCTGATTCCTTCCTGAGACAGCTCCATTCCTAACTGCTCCTGCTATGTGGCTTCTCCAATGTACTCTGAAGCTCTACTGAATCCCCATTCTTTTCCTTCAAAAATTGTAGCAGCAGTGATATAGTCCCATGTTTGTTCACTCAGCCCATGAAGTAAGAGGAAAGTTATCATGTTTTCTAGTGAAACTTCTAAGTTATCTTTAAATTGTTTAACTTATCTTCTGTTCATCAATAGATGTTAAGTGAACTTTGTCAGGCATGCAGGTGGTAAATTTTCGAAAAAATATTCCCACACCTGATGAACTTAACTCTGACGTACTAAGCACATTCATAGCCTGTCCCCCATTTGTGACAGGCAGGAGTTATTTAGCTTGGTTCTCTGGGACAGCAATGGGAGTCACCAAAAAAGAAGATCCTTCCATGTACTTTGTGTTCATATGACAATAGCCATCAGCTTGTCACAGTTTTATCATCACAGTTCTATCTGCAGAAACCACCTCTGCTGTTCAGCATATTTTCAGCCATTACCTGCCCCCCTGATCCCCACTTCACTCTTAGAGGCATCTTCCAATTTCAGGATGTATAGAGCACTGGTCTCTGCAGTCTGATACACCATGAAAAGTGCAATGTACTGAAACCATTCTACTAGTCTACAAATTCCCTATTCACTTCAGCATCCTGTGCTGGTATGACTTAATAATAATAATAATAATAATAATAAATCAAGATACTCTCTTCCAGATTCCAGCATCAACATCAACCTCAGTCATATCCACAACATTGTGAGTTTTGGTAAAAATGATTCCCTATTGGCTCTTGCTACCTCTAATAACCACCACACAGCATTCAGATATTTAAATTAGACAGAAAATACCACTCTTCTTCTTACCCTCAATTTCCTCTTTCTTTTTGACCCTATCCTTTGCCAAACATAAGCTAAAAATAGCTCATGACTGATTCAAGCTCCCTCTCAATGGCATAACATGGTAAGGGCTAAAGCACTGATAGTGAGGGAGATGGGTTATATAAACAAACGTAGTGCCTCTGGCTAGATGCAGATGAGTTTCATTTATAACCTGATGCCTTGTCAAAAGATCTGTATCCTGTATGCAAACCATTATGCTAATTTGTTTTATGGAATATTCAAATTCATCACACTCTCAAATACTAGCAAAAAAAGTTGTTTCTGAAATGTCAAGGAGATAAAGCTCTGCCTAGATGTTCTCGTTTAGATAGTATTAAATGCACAGTGATACATATCTTAATGTACACAAGTTCTAATGAACTGTGTGTATAAGGAAACTGGAATCATCTGCATGTCACTTTACAGCTGACTCAGTGCAGGTTTGTTTCTCTTCAGGTCTCATTTCCTACTGCAATAAAGAGCACACTGTTGTCCCAAAACACTTCAGAGAAAATAGCAAGGATTGTACAAAGTCCAGGTAAAATTTCCATTCTGTGTATCATTTTACTGTATGTCTCTTTTACCAGTGAGATGTTGAATCCCCTTTTTCTTTACTACCGTGTTTGGTGCTCATAACTGAAGAAGAGTAATTAAATAAAGAGGACATGCACAAAATCACATGACTCAAAAGATGATATCTCATTGCTGACCAAAGACTAGTCCTAAAATCTGCTACAAACCAAGTCACAGTAGTTTGTCGGCAGCATAGCATTATATTTATTAAAATCAAATTCTGCTTTAAAATGGACTATGCTGACTACCATATCTCAGACAGTTATGCCTGTAGACCTGTACCTGTTACATATCTACTTGATGAGAAAAGGATCAGAGAAAAACCTCCAAACTTGATGTCGCTCTTTGCATACTAAGTCTTACACCATTTCTACTGCTGCTGAAGCCCTCAAGATGGTACATTTTTCTTTGTGTGATAGCCTAACCCTCCTCTGTGTTTATAGCACATCTCAAATTTCTGCCATCATTCATCATTTGGTCATTACTCCCAGCTTTTGCACCAGAGGTCAACATCAAAACATTACTTGCTGGAGGCCCAAGACCTTGGGGAATTCCACTAGTAGGTCCTCACTCAGCAAACTGGGGGCTTCCTGCTTTGTGTCTGCCTGCCACCCTCCCAACTTCAGATCCTTTCATAACATATATTACCTGTTTTCTCATCATTCCTTCTGTTCAACCAAACACTCTCTATGTGACACTGTACTAAAAATTCACCATTACTGTCTTTGGAGACAGCAGCAATATTTTCCTCTCCTCTCTACATATTTAATGTGTACAGATGTCCGTCTTGCCACAGAAGAGAACAGCTATCAATTGGGTGAGCAGATGAGGGAAAAGCATCCCCAGACAAGATATCCTGCCAAGTGCCACTCACTAGTGGCAGCTGTCACTTTCCTTCCACTCTTACCAAACCCATTCTTCCTGTCCCATATGAAAAGCTGCATGTTGCAGCAGCCCTCACTAAATGGGAGGTGCAGTGTGTGATCATTTTGCACCTCTCCTTCCCCAAAAACCCGGAACCCAAACCCTCAAAGCATCAGAGAGTTGTCCCTGCTGAGTACGAAATGACACCACCTCCAGGCAAGGTCGTGTTAACAGCAGAAAGTCAGATACCAATGAAGCAAAAAAGAATCTAACCTAAAAAGAGCTGATCCTACCCAAGCTGTCAGTAAACAGGGGCTTTGGGCACAAGGCAGGATCAAGTAAGTCCCCCAGCTGCAACGTGAAAGCAGTGAGACAGTTGGTTTGAATTATTTACCCATTCTAATCCTGTTCATTTTAACATTTAATCCAAAAAAAATTTCAAGGATTAGAATATATGACATTGACCTAGTCATGAACTACAACACAAGTACATTGCCCATTACAGTTATATTTTCACTGCCAATGTAATTTTCTGAATCCTTGTATTTTATGAAATGTTTGGAAGATTTTACCAAGACAAAAGAGAATTTTCCGCATCCATCCCGTATAAGTAATTGCTCTTAATAAGGATAAGCAGTCTTATCTTGCACAACTTTCCACAAAATAAGCAAAGACCTCAGAACATCAGGGTTTTTTACAAATTAAAAATTAAAAACTACTGGTTAAACACACAAAATACAAAGACAAACTTACCCACCTTACAGAGATATTTCCATATATTTTTTTAATACTTGGAGTGTGAAGGCATCCCTCTCTTCCGATTGTGCTGAAGTAACAAGCACAGACTCCAAGCAAGTCGGCAGCATTGCTCAAAAAAATTACTCTAAATCTGTCCAGTAGAGGGCAATGACATACACACACACACAAAGCGAAAAGTTGAATTTGAAATGCACTCTTGTAAAAAATAAAACTAAATTTAAGAAATCCCTGTAGTTCTAAAGTATTAATAACTGTTTTGTTTATAATATTTATATTCAGGGGTATACAGATCAGTGTCCCCCATTTTAATATTTAACCTCAAAGGACTTCCAAATTTAAAATTATACTTGAAAAATCTTTCTGGTGTTTTTGCAAAATTGACCACTATCTACACAGAAACAGGTCAGCCTTACATAAAAGAACATCTTTATTTTACATTTGGCTGCAGGATAAATGCCGGAAGTGTTTTTGTCCTTTGGCAACACATATTTTAATTGCTAAAAAACCTTCACTTTTTGTTTAAAATTGGTCCAGAAGGATACTGTTAAATAATTTTCTTCCTGTCACACACCTATCTACTGCAAGTAATGCTCACAGCCATTAAATAAGATACTATGTTTGCATGGAAAGCTGCTGCTGCAGTCCAGCTGCGTCTTTTACAGTTCTCAGGGATTTTTTTTTTTTTTTTTTAGCTGCACTTAGAAATAATCCAAAACTTCATCGGGGTCTGCAGCACATTTGGACTTGCAGGTACAAGGAGGTTGGGGCAGCAGCACTGAAGTACCCCTGCCAGCTCCTGACAGACCCCATTAGCAAGGTAAGACTGCAAGCAGTGCCCAGCACCCCTGTCTCTCCAAGGACAGGAGGAGCCCTCCTGGAGATAACAGACGCGGTAGAAAACCCGATGGACACAAGCCACAACAAGTGCTTGCTTATGTCTGGTTGTGACTTGGTTCAAATGCTGTCACTTCAGGTTATCTAGGCTCCCAAAATTTTCCACTAGAGTTTTGTATGATCTCATGTGACATTCTCAGATCTCCTACCCCTGTGCAGCAGAAACGGAGAGAACCCAGGTGTTAAACACACCCCCAATAGCAGGCATGAAAATGAGATGCAACTCACAA
>VZRS01011589.1:786444-815344 GCA_013398055.1 Ifrita kowaldi | reverse complement strand
TTTTTTTTTTTTTTAGTATGGGAAAGAATGGTTTATGTAAACACACATGTCATCATCTGAACAGTTTTTTCTGGGGTATCCAGCTTGCTTGGCTGAATGTAGTAGTTCCTAGGGCAGCTGGTCAGGACTCAGAATTTGCTACAAAACCCTGCAATACACTCCACTCCTGGAGGGAGGAACAAGCCTCCCAAAGCCCGAGTGCACTGGCTGTCGCCAGAGTTAGCAGGCAGTGGGCGAGAACTCCTCCAGCTCCTTTTATCGAGATGTTCATCTCATGATCTACCAGTCTCCTAGCAGCTGCCACAGCTGGAAGTGTGAGAGTCCCTCAGCCCAAACCAGCATGCATGGAGCAGCTGCCCGGTTCATAGAGTGTGAAAGCCCTGGAGTCTGCAGTGCAGACAGCAAGCCAGCAAGATACTTGGATTATGGTGAAAGCTCATCAAAGTAGAAACTTCTGGGACAGCCTTACACTTTATATGGTTTGGATTTGCCCGTGCAAAGGAGACATTTTTAGAAGATCCACAACTCACTTTGATTTATACCTCAAGGACTGACTCTTGCATGTTATATGGTAACCCCTTACTGCTCTGGTTACATTCATATGTTTTATGTTTTCTTCATCATAAAGACACCTGAAAAGTGTTTAGGTTTTTTTTTAAGCAGAACAGCTGCTTGAAGAACTTGATCAAAGTTTTAGAGAAGTGCAGTTATGACACACGTATGTCAAATGGTTTATAGCCTTGGGTATAGCCTGTGTACAAAGCACCGGTAGCATTTATCAAGATTGATGGACAGAAGAATTTTCTCATGATTAAAGATAATTTAAGCTAAAATGTTAGCTTATTTTTTTTTAATTCTTTAAAAGAAGATTTCATTTAAACAAATTTAAACTCATGGAAGAATTTGCTTTATATGTTCTCAGAAAAAAAAAAGGTAACATACTGATACTGATTTTCTTGTTAGATATTGACCAAATCTGTCTATTTTAAGGGAAAAATGGGTTTGGGCTTCTTTTTGGGGGGGATTGGGTTTTCTTAGTATTGTACTTTCCATACATGTTTATGATACCATTGCAATAAGAGGTATTAAAATCTTGTCATGGAACTGATCTTAATGTGATTTAGCTATCTAGCTATGCTAGCTAAGTATAATCAATAATCTACCTCCTGGAAGGAGGGAAACTAGGATTTATGTGACCTTCACTGTTGTAGGCTTACCTCACCAGGAAAGCAAAGTAACTACATATATCTAGAAAGGGGATATCTACAAATAGCATATTATCATCATCCAACTCCAATCAATTTGTATCTGGCAACATACAGAGGGTTTCTGTATGCTTGTAGCCCAGAAACGCCTGCACCTTTTGCTTATGGGTTTGAATTTTTTTTTTTTTTTGGCAAACTATTAGGACAAAAAAAGACCCCAGCAAATAAAATGTCCTCTGCAATACACAGGCCCTTGTCAGAAGGCAGCAATTAACATGAGCCACAACACCTAGGCTACATGCACCAGATATGGAATTAAGGTGTTGTGAACAGTCAGCATGCAGGAACAAAACATAGGAGGAATTTCAAACAGGTTACCCAGACAAGATGGCACAGGACAAAGCTCAAGGGTGCCTGTGTGGAAGCCTGACAAGTCCATAGAAAGAGTCTGCAGCCAGCTCACTCATACAGCACACAGGAGGTTCCGCAACACGAAGGCAGCGAGTCACATTAAGTCTTGCACCGCAGTTTCAGTTCTTTCTTTTCAGAGATGGAAAAAAGTCAAACCTGCTAGCAAGGAAAGCTATTTTGTGTTAACTGGATAGGAATTTTGTGAATATGGTAAAATCATTCTGCTACTCTGCCATAAGAGAGCAGTTCCCATGAGATATCTGTCCTTGAGTCCAGCAGCAATCGTTTTTCCTAGCCCAAAACCACAGTGAACCATCTGCTCCTCAAGTAAAGGTACTTCCTGCTATAATTAACGTATATTTTCCATACATTCTAGTGAAGCCATTTATTTTACCAATGGTCAGTAACGCACTAACATAATTGCCCTCAAAATGTTCACTTCAGCTAAACCTCACCTACAGTGTAATTTCCCACCTCTTGGAGGCAAGCATAGAGCCTGGATGCGTCCTGATCCCTGTCTCACCTCACCCCACCCCCCCCATCTCAATAACCCAAGGAAATTAACTAAGGAACACAGGCATGTAAGGAGACATAGCAGGGGCTACATCCTCGGTTTCAGCAGTCAGAGGGCTCAAAACATCCATGAGCCATAGCCTAGAGATGTGAGCGCTCTGGCACCGTTCTGATGGCAGTAGAGCTTTGCCCGTCATAAACAGCACAGACACCGCTAAGGCAGGTAGTCTTTAGGCATGCAAGTGAGCAGGCACACAGATATAATTTTGCTGAGTCATGTCACATGAACCTCACAGATTTGGGGAAGGCAAGACATCCTCCAATTTCTAGCCACCTTGGAAGGAGTCAATCACATCCAGTACAGACCAGCTGAGGCTGAAGAGAACCTAAGTAACAAAACTGTCTCTCACCTGTGCATTTTCTTGCCTGAGTCGTGAGTGTGCTTTTAAAACTGCAGTGGCTTAGCAAGGTCTGCCAAAAGCCCCAGACAGTGGTTGCTGCAAAACATTCTTTCTGTGGCTGATTTTAGTTCTTTCAGACAGATTCACAGATCCACTGAGCAAGGTAAAGAGCCAGGTTGATTTTAAAAGAGATAAAACAGTCCTTTTTTACTCCTCCCTGCAACTCATTCTAACCCAACTTCAAATTTGAGGTGCTGGGTAGTTTTGCAGTGAAGATCCATAGACACGGGGGTCCCCTTTGGAACAAGACTGAACATGGAAATACCTTCACCTGGACATTCTTTTTAAAGCATGATACTTGTCTAATTCCACATTCAAGTATTTTAAGTTAGTTCTGAAAATACCCTCGTAGCCTAAGCCATTAATGTCTTAAGAACCTATTCAACTGCTTTTTTCTTTTTATATCACTAAAGCTGAATCAACAAGATTGCAGAGATCTGTCTGAGATCAGAGTAACTGCAGAGCTGAATTTAGCCCAGTGGTATTTTTGTTTAAAGGAAAAGCACAGAATGGAGAAATGCTGTACTCACGACTGTTTTGGGACTGCATGAAGGACAAACTCATTAGGCTGAAAAGCAGTTCTTCTATCTATGTCTAGTAATTGTATGAACAGCATCTTAACCAGTTCATCTGGAGATTCCTTCAGTTACTACTGCTTTCTAAAGAGGTGTTTTTACAAGACCTTATTACTATATAGAAAAAAAAATGGAACATAGCAATTAAAATATATGGAAATACATGAAATGTGACTAACGAAATGTATGCCTAAATGTCCTATTTTCCCCAACTTACAGAATTACTTCTCATTTCTTGCACAGTATTTTAAGAAAGAAAATACAATCTCTGCACCTGCCTCCTCTCCCCAAAGGGTACAAAAAATAATTTTAAAAGACAAGATGAAGGCGCTAAATGCAATTCATAGAAGTCATAGAACCATTCAGCTTGGACAGATCTCTGGAGTTTTCTAGTCCAACCTTTTGCTCACAGCAGGGTCAGTCTAAGATCAGGGTTTTATCAGTTGGGTCTTGAAAACCGTCAATGGTGGAAGTTGAACAACCTGTCTGAGCAACCTGCTTCATTGCTTGGCTGGCTTCAGAGTGAAAAAGCTTTTCATTATAACCAGCCTAAACCCCTTGTTGCAACTTAGGTCCACTGTCTTTTGTCCTTCTGCCATGCACTGCCCTGAAGAGCCTGGCTCCATCTTCTCAATAACCTCCTCTAGAAATTGGTGGATTACTAATTACTCCAGTTGCAGTCACCTCTTGTCTAAGCTGAACAAGCCCAATTACTTCAGCCTCTCCTCATCTGCCGTGTGCCCTGCCATCTCGGTGACCCTCCTCGAAACTACCTATAATTTAGCAGTGCCTTTCTTGTATTTGGGGATCCAAAACTGGACACAGTGCTCCAGATGCAGCCTAACAGTTGCTGAGCAGAGGGATATAACCAACCCCTCTACCTACATGCCTTCTGTTACTATAGCCCAGGATGCTGTTAGCTGCTGTCTCCACTGCCAAGGCACACTGCTGACTTATATGCAGTTTGTCTTCTACCAGGCCCATCAAGTTCCTTACTGCCAAGCTGCTCCCTGGCCTGTATTGTTCCAAGGTAGGGCTTCACCCCAGGTGTGGGAATTGGCATTTGTCCTTACTAAATTTCATAAGGCTCCTGCTGGCTCATCCATCCAGCCTGTCTAGGTCCCTCAATGGTGGCTCTGCCTTTAAGCATTTTGACTGGGTCCTACAGTTTGGTATCATCTGCAAACTAGGAGCAAGCCCTCCATCATCCCCTCCAGGTCACTGCCAAAGATATTCATTGACAGGTGTCAGGATAGACCTCCTGTGGCACTCACTTCAAGCATACTCATTATTGAGAACATATCCATCTGGCACATCCAAACTCTGAGCATTTAATAAGCAGCAGGATTTCAGGGCATAAGATTACAAGTATAGCAGCATATCCAAATTTAATATTTAATCTAGTCAAAGAAATCAGCTTTTAGACTGTCACTTACATGACCTAACTTTAGCATTAAGCCTAGTCACCATTGGCTTGCTTTTTAGTCAGCAGACAGAAAAAAACAAAAAATCAGTACAAGCTGGGGACCAGCTGGTTGGACAGGTTAGCAGCTCTGCAAAAACAGATGTCAATACAGCAGGGTGTTGACAAACTGGAGAAAGTACAGTAGTGGAGCACAAAATGACTAAGACTGTTACTTAAATAGCTGAAGGCTAGAAAATATGCAAGGAGAGGCTAGAGGAACTGGGTTAGGTTACTTGAAAGAGAGAAGGCCAGGAGCCAATTGCTGAATTCAACAAGCTAAAGGCGAGTTGTAGAGAAGGTGGCATGAGAGTCTTCTCAAAAGTGCACAACAAAAGAAGAGAAAATTTGTGACAAATTGTGGTGCTGGAAATTCTAATCAGACATAAGGAAAAAATTAATCAAAGTGGTTCAGCACTGATAAAGGTGCTCAGAGAGGCTGCAAACTCTTTGGACATTTTCAAAACTCAACTCCATAGGCCTTGAGCAATCTGATCTAACTTGGAAGTTAGCCAAGATTTGCGGAAGGGGCTGGATCAGTGACTTTAAGAGGGCCCTGCTAGTCTAAATTTTTCTGTGATTCTATGAGAAAGGCTTCTTCAGTGGGTGATTCATCTTGTCTTAAAATAGGTGTCTAAAATAGATTAGATGAATCACCATCTGGTGGTGCCTGTGTCTCACTGAAAATATTCTCCACTGAATACAAAGGCAACCTAAGCTGACCAGCTATGATTAAATGTCTTACAGTGAGACATCTGTAAATTGGAAGAGATAAGAATCATCATCAGTGACTTGTGCCCCAAAATGATAAAGTTCTTGCCTTGTTTATATAGTACCCCTTTAGAGCATGAACTGCTTCCTTAATAACCAATCTCATTTGTGGGATAAGGCAGACAAACCCTCATGTAACATATAAAAATTAAAAATTAGAATAACTTAGAATCTGAGCTACAGAGCTACCTTAAGGAGTTTGTTGCCATATGAGCTCTTCCCTTCATAATTCAATGGGTAGAGTTTTATGATTGGGTATATATTACAATATGTAATGTTTTTGTCTTTAAAGACAGCTGACAAATTAGAAGCTGACAGGATGTTTTTCCCTAGCATGAAGATATTTCTATCTCCACATCCTTATATATTAAGACCATAGTGGATAAAGGAGAATGAGTTTAAATATCCAGGTCATAAAAATTTTTAATTTGTTGTTATTATTATTGTTGTTGTTAGTAGTATTAACTGCAAATTACTTAAGAACACAGTTTAGAGCTGTCTGAAATGTTCATTGACAAGAAAAGCTCTAGATGTTTAACATGAGTAAGTAGAAACCATTGAGGTTGCAAGCTTTTTTTTGGTCCTTAGAAACAGTATTTAGCTAGAAAATATTTCTTTCTTCCTGGAAGCTGGAAGGAAAGGAAAAAAGGAGGTAGATAAAAAAGAAAAATCAGGTCTTTTTCAGCCCTCCACATCATCAGAATGACTTTGTTTTCTTCTATCTGAAAAACTGAAGTATAATTAAAAGTACCAAAAAATAATTTTAAAAGCCACTTTAACAACAATTAATGTCTACAGAACTGTATTGGTTGCATGTCTAATAAAGTCAGTGTAACTTTCTCCTAAGGGAAATGGTATTTTTCCTACATACACTAATTAAGTTCCATTTTCCATGTTCTACAGATTCTCCAAAAGCAAATTTCCCTGTTGTTTCCTCCATATCCAGCATCCATTTGTTTGGTACGTTGCACAGAGGAGAGGAAGTTCCCTGGCTGCAAAAAATGACCCAAAATGAGAGCACCACCACAGAAAACTGTGGTTGAAGGCAGCTGGAAGAACGGAAGCAGCAAGTAACTTCTACTAAATGTGCTTTGTTTGACAGCAGAAACAAAGGTGGGCATGCCAAAATGAAAGCAAGTACTTTCCGAAAAAGACAGTTCTGTTTTTGCCACAGAGCTGACAAAGTCTATGAAATGATCTCACAGGTCCTCCAACCAGCCCAGCCTGCAGGGAAGTCACTCTACACATGCCTGAGCAAGAGAAGAGGGGAGTGGAAGGACACGGAGACAACTGACAAATGTATTTCCTCATAAGAAACGGTCCTGAGCCAAGCACCACCTCTCAAAGCAGCCTATTTGATAATTTAGAAACCAGCCCCTCTTTGTAACTACTTCCCTGTCACAGTCCCCTGCTGTCCCGTGGCCATCACTTAGAGAATTTTCTAAGTATCTTTAGAGAATATGAATCAAAACTTAACAAAACTGTTAACATGTATTAAGTCCAAAAACATTCTACACTGATTAAGGAGAAAAGTCAATCCTATAGAAGTCTTTGCCAAAACCTCCAAACCCAAGATTTTACATTTCACTGCTGTTTCAGAACCACTATTGGAACTTTTAACATTTCAGCTACACAAATATGAAAACTTTATTATTTTATAATTAACAGAGACCAAATCACACATGCTTATTCTGAGAACTTTTTTTACTTCCAAGGCATTCTGTTAGGTAATTTTAAGATAGGAAATTACTCGGTGTGAACAAAAATGTTTGAGATTCTGGGTTTTATTTTAGGGCATTAAGATTTCTATATTGACACATACTCAATACCATCAGATCTTATTTTTCTTTTGAACTGAGAACTAGGAAATATTGAATTCTGCATGTGAATGTATGTAAGATGTCTGGTTTTAAAAGTTTGCCCATGCTTTTCATATAACAAGACCAGATCAAAAACTGCAGGGGCAAGCTCTTAGAATTTTGAATGAGTTTTAGTCTTACAAAGATCTTCAAGCATGTTCAGGCAGTTAGCTTTAATCACACATTCTGGAGAAATATTTTTTTTCCTGTATAGTTTCTAGTACTTTGTGCTGACAGCTCTCATGCTTTGTTATATTTTGTGTCTTACCCTGAAATGCCATCCTATTTTGCATGACTGAATTTTTGAAATCTCTAATTGATTCACTGTAACTACAGTAAAACCATAATGTGTTAAGTCATTCTATGAGAAGTCTCCATCTCCCCTGTGCACATAGGGAAAAAGAAATAAAACAGTTAGCCATAATTGTGAAAACAGAAGAGGAGGTATATAAGAAACTGCCATTTGTCTGGCTTGGCTACTCAAAACTTTTTCCAACATAATTCTGCAGATCGATAGAAAGAAACAGTTTAGGGCTTCCTTATAACTTGTAAGGGCTAAACGTTGGCAAGATCCCAGTACCTGCTCTCAAGTGGGGACAAGTTTGTGATATAACTTGAAATCAAAGCCATCGTTGGTTTACTTCAGCAAATTTTACTAGTCCTGATTGTGACAAAAAGAATTGGCTCAATTTGAAAGTGAAAACATTTTTTTTGTCAAACTTTGGAACCTAAGAGTGACTGAGAACCTCATTCATCAGATGTATGAAAAATAGGTAACACTACTGAGCAGCAGCTAAGTAAATACAGCTGCCATTCATCAAAAACACACAAACAGCAGCCTCAACCCAGGAAGGCATTTCAGAATAAAAAAAAGAAACCTTTTGAGTTAACAGGACTTCAGTTTCTTAAAATGTTTTTTAAAAAGGGTTTATAGATAAAGGGGAAAAAAAGGCTTCCAGATTTTCAAAATCAGGGTCGAAACCAGTCTCACGGTGTACTGACATTCGCGACCACAGTGTGTAAGCATTGCTGACATATACATAAGAACACACTGAAAGCACCTGGAAGGTGTAGACTCAAGAGAGTAACATGGAAACACAGAGTCATTCAGTAAAAGCTCTGGCGATTTTCAGACCAAGTTTCTACTCTTCCATTCAAACTTAGCAGAAATTCAGATCTACACCAGAACAATAGCATATCTTCAAATATGTGAAGAGGGACAATTTTACAGCAGAGAATCCCAGAATAAGTGACCTTATATCTAAAATAAAACCTTTAGATACCTGATCTTAAAAGTTTACTCTTAAAAACCTGGAGAATAGCAACTTGCATACTTTCTAATGGGGGGAGGAAGACAAGACAGACCCCTAAAGAGCACCAGTCTTCTGACAGAAATATTATAAACATCACTCAAACAACGTATCCCTTAATTCTCCAAGGCCACATGTCACTAATCACAGCAGAGTAAGTAGACACAGTCAGAGAGATTGCAAGCAAGAGGAAAAAAAATAATGAAAAGGTACAAAACAACCTAGTGATGATACGATGAACTGGGGGAAAAAAGGGAAAGGTGATAGAAAAGTAGTTTATTCTCTCTGAGTTTTGTCTGACTTTCCAATAGCATGGATGCATGCAGAATAATTTAGCAATTATGGGTCAAAGTAACTTTGCACCAAAGGAGTAAAATGAGAACAGCTCTTTAACGCCTCTCATGTCCTAAGAAGATTTATAGTATACAACAATCACACACTACAAATTCAAATGGATGTATGGAAACATCATGGTGCCAGGTTCACATCATTCTTCTCCAGAGTAAAAATTCTTCTTCTGCTGACAGGCATCAGGAGCTGCTCCTCTAATTCTCTTTCTCCACATAAGAACTGTTTGCCTGTTTTTTTGGGAGGATCCAAGACCACTTGAGACAGCAAGGTTGCATCTGCTGTCTAGCATCAACTCTTTCATCCCTGAATAGTTGAGGCCTTTCCTCCTACCTCTCAACTACAACATAATTTTCCCAGTTCCTTCTGAAACTGTTTTTCCTGTTTCTAGCACCATGCCAGGACACTCCTGAGGCACGTGGTAGTTATAGACTCCTCCAGGTGACTTCTCCATAGCAGCCAACTCAGACCTGGCAGTTTCCCACTGAATGGTTTTCCCTGCTTTGCAGGATAACGCTGATTGGGGAGCAGTATGACTGTGGCAGAACACATTCTCCTCACATGTCAGACTATCTAATAAGTTAAAAAATAGAATAGCCTAACTTCATGCTCAACACCTCTGTCTCTGGCTTTTCTTGGCACGCTATTTTTATATATATTAGAATAAAAAAGTTTACAATGTGTTCAGTAAGCTGAGAGCCAAAGTGAGGCCATCCTTAAAAAATGTTCAGTTTCCAACTCCCAACAAACTGCTCCTAGACTTATGTCTGCAACTAGACTCTTAGTACTTGGAGGGAGTTTCAATTTTTCATGGATTTATTGTTTGTTGCAGTGAACTTGTTGTAAACAAGAAAATTCATCAAAGACCCTACAATAAGAAAAAAACAAAAACAGCAAACAAAAAAATCCCACCCCATACCACCAAAAAAGGAAAAACCAACAAGCCAGAACAATTTCTGAAGGATGGGTTGTGTTATACCTAGAAGACCCTAGGGACTTGCATAGAAGATTTCCCAGAATGAGTTTAATGCTCTGACCATGAACGAGGAGAAAGAACAGAGCAGGTCTGAGAAGGATGATAAAACACACAAGAAAAACTATAGGAAAATAGAATAACATCAAACTGGCTCTGCTAAGACATACTCTTAGTTTGTCCAAATTTGATTTGTTTGCTTTTGCTCTTTCAAAAGATTCTGACTGAACAGCACAGCTGTGAGGTAGTCATAAAGCTTTGGTGCAATCTGATCATTCTCCACAATCATTTCTAAGCCATAGCAGTATTGGTGAAACCTTGATTTATATTTATTTGCTAAGAAATCTAACTAAATGAAATACTACAATAACAACAACAACAATAATGTACACAGCTATACTTTATAACATGACTGGAAAATTCTGGATAGAACCATAATCTCCTGAAAGATTGCTGGCAATTTCAGATCCTTGACTGTTGTGCCCAATAAATGCACATACTTGACTGCTTTCTTATTGTAAAAATAAAATAAAAAAAAAAGTAAAAAATAAAGCCATTAAAAAACCAGTAAGAGAGTTCAGGAAGTGTGTTTCAATGTGATTACAATACTTTTTCGGTAAATTAAGCCACAGCCTTTGGCCATAACATGACCCAAAGTATGTTGCAATGGTCCACAAATTAAGTGCCTCCTATATGTTATGACTTAGGTATGTACTGCAAAACTTGGCTTTATCATACTTTAAAACATAAGAAGAGAAATTTTTGTGTACTATGACAGAATGCTTTATTAAAAATAATGATGTTTCAAGAACTTGTAATATTTGCAGAAAAGAACATTTCAGCAAGGAAATACATCTTTGGAGCATTTCTGTTTTTACAGTGAGGCAAGTTACATCAGCTTTTAGAAAAAAAAAAACAAAACAAAACCAACCTACACAAATATGTTCAGGTCTTCTCTTACTACAACATCAGCATGAGAATATCCCTTGTGTACATCTGTACACCACTAGACAGGTTCTCTCACACACGTCCTTTGACACAAACGCTCCTGCCTTTGCATGCTTGCACACAAACACTGCGCTCACATGTTAAGCTTCTCACACGTAATCAATCCTCCAAGCTCTGGCGCTCTCTCACACGAACACAGATGTGCTTCATACCTTTTCCTGCATTAGAAAACCATGTGAACCATCTGTCACCATTTAATCTCCCAACCCGAGCTAAGCAAATATGTCCCATCTCAACCCCAGACGCCCCAGTCAGCCTTTCAAGCAATACACTCTTCACAAATAGACCACTGTTTTTGCTGCTGCCTACCTAACATTAATTTGTTTTCCACTCCGTCTCTTCTCCTTTTGCTGCCATATGCCCCATAGAAGGCTCTGTTTTGCTGCCCTTTACAGCAGTCGGGCCTCAAGCAGTCCAGTGTTGGATATTGCATAGCCAGGGCCAAAACACGTTTTGCAACAGGCAGCATACCACAAACTACCCACTGAGATTGGTGAGCACCACAGATTTCTCTTTTTTGTTCATAACTTCATTCTTCACTATTCTTTAATTGGTGTTTAGGCAAATGGACACAAAGAAAGAATCTTTTTTTTTAAATATAGTAATTATCATCAGAAGAAAAGAAAGAGCCTACTCTTCGAAACCTTGACTGGCTATACTTTCATTTCATAGGTGAAAAAGGAAGGAACAATTTTAGTGTTTGGGGCAAACCCTTCAAACTACAGTCTCAGGACAGAGAGGCCTAAAAGAGGTCTGAAAGCTTTGATGTGTAAAAGACAGGCCGGACAAACCACAGAAGCAGAAAGAAAGACCGCCTTGTTTTGGGGATCTCAAAAGCGCTGCTGAAAGCAGCATGCTGGACTTGGAAGGAGCAGCATCAAAAGAAAGGCTTAAGTACTTTCAACATTTCGGGGAATGTAACAGTACTCCTCACAACCAGTGCAGAAGGTTGCTATTGCTCATAGAGGTGTTTATTAAACTCTATGAAATTCCTCTCCCAGTTAAATGTCTCTTTAAAGCACTGCTCTTTCTTTCCACAGATGAGAACAGAAGTTCAGATCTGTGTTTTGTACCAGAGAGACCCCTCAGGACCTCTGAGGGTGATACTGCCACACTGGAGCTTACTGCCAGTCCTGAAGAATTGGAGAAAACTCCTTTCTGGAGACAGAGCCAAAACACAAACCTCAGTATCTCCAATACTGAAAAGTCTCCAAACTGAGGATTAAACCACTGAGTTTCTGGTGCACATAGTGTGGACCAAGCCCACATCTGCTCCTAAGAAAGGAACCAACACATAGTGGATATTTTGTTGCTTCCTTCTAAAGATGACTAAGTTGGCATGCACTTTAAGAAAGGCTTAGATATATCCAGATTCCAGCTTTACCTAAATACTCAGTTTATTAGGGCAAAGGGGATGCTCAGTGCTTTAACTGGTGATAGTCGTCCTCCAGCATATCCTAGTGCTGGGAGACAGCTCCAGTGAACACAACATAAAGTATGTCTCAAATGTCCATTTTATTTAAAACCAAACAATCCTGCCCCTGCCTCCCCTCCCAAAAAAAACACCCCTCCCTTCGCTTTCACCTCAAGGCAATCCAAAGGGTTTTCCAAGGGGAAGGGTCTGTTTATGTTAACTGTCTGTCACTTAGGCAAGAAGCAGGAGAAGCCAGTAACCCTGAAATAAAGCATCTGTTCAAGCTACTGTAAGATTAACAACCCGCTTTGGAGGCAAAAGCAAATCTTCCCAGATGAGGAAAAAAAAAAGTTTGGAAAACTCCAAAGCCAGATTTTCAAACAGGAATTAACCCCCAGACTAATGTAAGGGTAGAACTATTAAAGCAGAGAACATGGCTGCTTGCAACTCCTACTAAAGAAAGAAGCCCACTTGCAATAATCTGGATGGTTCACCTCCTGCAGTGAAAGAACACTCACAACATGTGTAATGTGTTTCAAAGGTAAAATTTTCATGTAAAGACAACAGAAAACATCCAAAGGCCATAATAGCTTATTAAAGAAAAACATGGGGGGGGGTTATTGCACACTATATTCAAAAGGAAGTCTTCATTTCAATAATTGTTGCTTAGAGTCTCATGCCAGATTCAGTTCATTCACCTTAAACATCACATCAAGAATATTCATAGTAAGACCCTGCCCAGCTCAAGCAAGGTTAAGAACAAGAAATGAATGTTCAACCCAAACTTATTTTCCCAAGCAACACCATTTGTTGCTCTAGATCAGTTAAGCACAGCCCAATTGTTCTGGCCAATGCAATATTTCTAACTTTAACAATTTTCCCCCAGCATTTTAAGGATGTGGCTTAATTTCATGTACCATTATCTGTACTATATCAGTAAGGATGAGGTCAATAGCAGAAATAAAATTCTATTCCCAACCATGCTAAAATTCAAAGTACTGAACTTAATAATTTAGATTTGAAAAAGAAAGCTAAATATCAATATAATATCTAAAATTACCAAATTTATATCACTTGTGGTATAAGTTATCATCTTAAAGAAGTAAAAAAAACAAATTCTACAGATTTCAGCAACTGAGAGTATTTCATCTGGCAGATGGAGAAGTTATGGCCTGTAGTTAACCAATACCAATATTCAAGCTGAGGAATTCTGGGGTAAGAAAAACAAATAAGGACAAAAGCAGTTTTTCCACAGGTTCCAGACTTTACAAGCATAGCAAATTTTTTAAATTATTATTACAAATATCTATATCTCACTCCGGTCTTGTAACCATTTCCCCTATTCTTTCAATACAACTTTGAACTCGCACTAAATATCATCTGCTCCACCGGGATAATTCAGTTATTTTTTATAGACTTGGTGTGTCTCATCTTCTGCTACCTGACAAACTCCTAAGTTATTTCAAAATACAAAAGACCAAATTAAACAAACAAGTATAAGAAATAGCAGAATTCAGTCTACAGAATGAGATGGAGCTGACACTAAAACTCGTCTCTCTGTCCTTCTTCGCTCCCTAACCCATTCCTTACCAAGCCTCAGATCTGAAAACATGGCCATGCTTTAGAAAGCAAGGTAGATTTAGAAAGAGGACAAGGAAGGAGAGGACTTTTTACCAGGTTGGAAAAGCAGAAGAAAGCAGAATGAACAAAGATGGGTACAACGACAATAACATGTAGGCAGCACAAGGAGACATTTGGGGCTATTTAGCATCACTCTGATGTCTTTGTGCTCTTCAGTGATTAACAAACTGCAAGAGAGAATATGTTTTTTTCCAAGTTCACCGAGCTGATGAAATAGCTGAAGACATTCATAACTTCTGACCTCAGTTGAAGGGCTGGTCATAATAAGGTAAGACCCATCATATCTGGTTATAATTTAAACAAAAGTAAGTGGAGTCTTCTGAGACACAACTTGACAGTTAAGGAACAAAAAATTACTTATAAAAAAACCCCAACAAACTACTAAAACCCCAACAACAAAAACCACAAAAAATCCCCCATAAGCCTAACCTGATGTTAGTAATGTAATAATAATGATAATTATTTACTGATAATTAGTAATTAGTAAATTAGTAACATTACAAGTATTAAAAACTTACACAGGACCTCAGAAATAACTTTTGGAGTTTTACAAATGGCATGCTCCAGACATATTCCATCTCTGGTAACCCCTGGTACCACACCTGTGCAGTTCAGCAGCACTTGTAACAGCACCACCATGGCATCCCCTTTAATGCAATTACTTAATGTCTCTGATATTCTAATAAAATGAGAAAGTTTAAGAGAACTGAAAGTTACTGAAAATTAGAGCTGTGCCAGCAGTTTCCAATGATGACCTGACATGATTTTTCCCCCAGCTGATATCTAAGTAGTTAAGGAGTTTATATAGTCCAGCCCAGCCCATTCATTTCAAAATTAACTTTCTGTACCATGTGACATGCCAGATACATCTGGAGGATGGAAGAAAATGGTAAGGAAAATCATTAGCTTATGTGTTGTTGTAGCACTTATTCAAATTTTATAAATTAAGCATGAACAACTGGAGAGGAGGAAAGCCCAGACAGCGCTCCATAAGAGAAACTGGAGATCATTTTAGACAGAAAAACTAAAAAAAGAATAATACAACTTGGAAAAACAGAAATATGGTGGAGGAAGCTGTAAAATAAAGTCACATCTGATTGGATTTTTTCCTGGTTTTCTACTCTCAATAAATCTGGATAAAAATCTTTTTTTTTTTTCTTAATTGCAAGGAAGAAAATTCAACCTGTGTTTCAAGAGCCATGCTGAAAACCCCTCCACATTTTGTTTATCACCACAACCAGGAGCAAAGATCTCCACTGGTCAAACACAACTCTATAGCAAACTCGTACTACTGTAGCCTTCCTGGTATCCTCCTCAGTAACACTTACCCAAGTCCATTATCTTTTCTAAATTCTTTTGCATGGAATGTACCAAAAAAAAAAAAAAAGTTTTGTTAATATTTTTTTTATAATTAACAAACACCAGCACCACCCCTCAAAAAAAAAAAAAAGAAAACCACACAAGATGAAAAAACAAACCCCACCAGTAAACCATTCTAGCTGATGACCAAGTGGGTTTTGTTTCCCTTAAATCTATTTAGTGGGCAGCAGAAAATAAACACAACCCAATCATCCTAAAACAATACTCTCTGATGGTAAACAAAAGGTGTCTCTTAATACCCCCAGAAAGGTGTTTTAATGAGTGAATGACCTTCTCTTCTCTTTTTGGGGGCTAATACAAAAACTTTTCACAGCAGACTAAAATACTAAGAACATTTGGTTACTTTTAAATAAATTTAGTTTCAGACAGAAAGGTTGATCAAACAAGAATTTATGTATGTCTAATAGAATTACTTTTTAAAATACTGACTTTTGGTTTTAGTAAAAGGAGATGGGGTATTAAACTCACTGAAGAGTGACCTTCAAATGGTAACATAGTGTAAAGAACCATCTTACCATACCAGAAAGGACCATGAGCTATTTCACATTTTAATTTGCAAAAACTATCTGGTGTCATTGAAGCCGAGTCATGACAAGCTTGCAAAGACCTGAACTGCCTGTAGGTACTTGGAAACAGAGCTCCTTGCTTTGGAGCTCACAAGATGCGATGTAAGACACTACGTGGTTTGCCATGAATATGGACATAGCACAAGGCGAGACATTTTTCCTTGGCTTTTTGCCTTGCAGGTATCCATGCAAAACACTCTGGCCAAATTCTACTTGAGTTTGTTTGACTTTGGGTACTTTACTCTTCGTGCTCTGTTCCATCCTGCCATTTGAACAGTGACAGTGTCACAGGGCACAGATGCAGCTGACTTTCACAGTGAGGGGCATTTCTGAGGAAAAGGGAAATTGTATCAGAAAACTGTAAATAAAGGAGAAGATAAGAGCAAGCAGACCAGAATTCCTACTCTCTTTGCAGACCTACCAGAAAACACACTCTGCCCCATGTGCTGCTTCCCTTCCGGTGGTCTCGTGTTTGTCTTCACACAACATGATAGTACTTCTGTGAGTTTAAAAAAAAGCGCTTTGGACAAAACTGGCTTGCTGAAGTATTAAGAGAAGAGATGAGTAAATAGAGGGAAGTAAAGAAAGAAGAATGCAATGACATCAAACACACAATAAAAACAAACCCAAAATCTATAAAATGAGCAATTTTAAAAACACAGCCATGTATGTTTGTGCCAGATTTATTAGATTGCAGCCTCTCTGGAGCAGTGACCACGCAAGACAAGGTGTTTATTCAGTGCTCAAGTACAAGTTTGCCATCAGCTGAGGCTGCCTTTGGACATGACCTCATTGTAAAAACATTATCCTCAATCACAGTGGTCCTTGAAAACTGCCTCCTGGCTAGTTGATTGTTATTACAGATTTCACAGTAGCTATTAGGTATATTTGCATCTGTGTCTTTAAAATCATGAGTGAGAGAGAGATACCTGGGGAGTTGCGGGGGGAAAAATAAAAAAGCATGTCTGAACAGATGATCTTTACAGTTCTCCCCTCCTGCTGCTAGAAGCTTCCCACTCAGCTTCTGCTCCTATTTGTTCATCTTTCTCTGGCAAGAACTACTCTTAACTGTGTTAATTTTCTTTTTTGTGGGTTAATGTTGGGTAACGGGCTTGCAATTGCCCACAACTAATAGATTTCCAGTGATTGACTTTACTGCACTCCTGGCAGTAAACAGGGCATATTTCTTGAACCAGGGTCATTTTAAGGGATTCCAGAAAGTACCTCCAGACATTTCATGGCTTCATTTAAACAGCTACTTTCTTGGTTCCATGCAGGATTTTGAGCAGGAGGACAGAATCTTCAAAGGGAGGTCACTATCCTCTAGAATATTAAGTTAGAACCATTTCAAGAGTTTGAACAAAGCATGCAGCATGACCTTTTTTTTCATTTATTTATTTAAGGCTAAACTTGGCAGATATGAGAATATCCAACTGTAGTTAGACAGCCATGATCTCAGCCTCTGGCTGTGCAAAGACATCTTAAATCTGTAGGTTCTGTACAGATCCAGGGGATTTTTGCCAAAAAGTTTCCTGAATAAAATTAAATATTCCTTCATGCTAAGCTTTACAATTTTTTTTTCTTCCTATCCTAGCTTATTATAATCCCAAATTAAAAATATATAATGCTTTAGGATTAGTGCTGCTTATACTGCAGTTTCCCAGCCAAAAATTACTGCTATTTTTCTTTAACAAATTAAAAAAGGTTAAGTGTCACACATCTTCTGCCTTTAAAAACCAGTGAGGCACAGTCTTTTCCTAATTACTGTCCAGTTACCTGGGAGTGAGAAGGCAACAGGACATAGTCCTGCCAAGGAAAATCTTGGGATCACCCCATGCCTGGGTTGCAGTTGCAGAATGAATGGCATCTGTCGAAAGCATTCTGTGAGAATGCGGCAGTGGCATACTAGAAGCCACTTATATCAAGGCTGAGATAAAGGATTATCTAGATGCTTGGGCCCTTCAAACCCCCGCAAAAATGTTGTATACAGCATATATATATGTGTAACTACATTGGTCTCTTCCCAGTGTTAATCTACTCCTGCCTTCAATTTAGCTGCTTCACATCTTCATGAAAATATTTTCCAAAGCTACATGTGCAGCATTAGCAGAGGTGTATGTTTAGATTTCTTTGGAAGTACTAGCTACCACGAACCGGGACTGTGGCTTTGTAATTCACAGAGTAAAGAGAAAATGATGATGACCTGTAGCTTTTTAACTATCTCTGCAGACTGACTGCAGTGAGTCTCCTTCCCCCAGACGTGGCAAAGGAAGGTGTGTGGCTAAGCCACAGTTATCTTCCTGTGTAGTTTTAAATCTGCAGGGCTGTGCACTGACATTGTCAGTGTGCCGGCTACAGGCCCTTCATCTAGTCAGGTGCTTGTGTCTCCTGTGCACCTTCAACTCCTTGCCTAAACTTCAGCATGGGGTTCTTGCATATGGCACTGAAATCCCAAGTATTTTCAAGTGCCAAGGTAAGCATATACAGTTTGAAACTAACAGACCCTGCGAGTCAAAGGACAAGTAATACAGTAATAGCCAACGCTCAAATAGGACCTTCTGCAGGGAAGTATTTGGATATCAAGAATTAACCTTTTTCAGGCACCATGACCAGAACCTAATGCAATCCACATGATCGGCCTCAAAACCCTACCTGGGCCACAGCACCATCTCCTGGAATCAGAAGTTTCATTGCAAGAAAATGCTGCAGTTCTTTACATACAGTGAAGAGAACCAAGCAAAACAAACAAAACAAAAAAATCCACCATCATCTCCAAAATACTGTAGGCAAGGGTCTGGAGTTAACGAATGCAAAAACTGGCCTGCACAACATTTCTCGTGTTTCCAAGAAGTTACTGAGGTTCTTAAGAAATCAAGGAAGATCAATGAAGAAGAGAGAACTGTCTGCAACTCACTCCACTCAACTGAGGCCACTCTTCATGCTCTGAAGGCAAGTTCAGCTGTTAGTTATCACTTCCCAGACAAACCACGATGCAACTCCGGGAACCTGTTTTTGGTTTGCACTTGAAAGAGGCTACAGGTACTCATGCAGTCTTATATAGATGGCACAAAAGAGCTGAAAAGCAGTAGGAAGACCACTGATTCAATCATTTCTATGCAGCCTTTAGGTGTGAATGCTCCTAGTCCCACTTATGGCGAGGTCATACAAAGTTGAAGCCCACCTATAAGTTATTAGCTTTTTTCCCCAAAGACAGCTGGAGAGCTTGCATGGACTGTTAAAACGGAGACCCACCATCTGAACTTACTAATTTGCAATCTTTAGTTCCAAAACATAACCTTAGAAAGTGATTAATAACATACAGAGCAGATCTGCAAAGCCTGAATAATGATTATAGCATAAGCCTATCTTGGCTGTATCTATATTAAAGAAAATTTGACAGAAAAAAAAATGCAGGTGAATAAACAGTAAAAGTGAAAAATAAATCAGACTTGGCATGGGCAAAGCCTAGAAAGCCAACCTGATCGCAAAGAGAACAGTCATATTTGTTACTCTAACCTAACAGCTACATAAGACTAAAACAAATGCATAATCATGACTATGAAAAAAAGAGCTATTCTTGAAGGTAGTGTTCTGATATTCAGCCTCTGCTCATGCAGAGTTTGCCTTCTCCAGGTGTCTTGACATCTTCACTCTATCATTTTTCTACCTTCATCTCTAAACTTAAGTAGGGCTTCCCTTAAGGCTGTACGTCTCTTAGTGTTTTCCGAGGATTGTTTCCGCTTTCATTTGTTGTAACTATTACTTCATAGTGCTATCATGTATCCACCTCTGATCCATATTGTACAGATTTTAACTTTCCTGTACTATATCTGGGCCCAACACAAACTGAAAAACAGTGTAAGAATCAATCCATTGCCAGCTGCACCTCAGCTATAATACAGTACTCAAGTAAAACACAGTGTGGATGGTTTTAATAGAGCTTGACACCTGAAATACAGCTGCTCATTCCACATGTTATCAGACATACTAGGAATGGGTTTAGGAGCACAAGCTCAATTGCCCAATGTGTGAGCACACCTTAAATGTCAACATTACTAGCCATCACACTGTGACTGAAGTAATAAACACACAAACCAGCTGTATTCTAGCCCATCACACCCAGACAGCATCTCTCTTCTCCTCCTCCAGCATAAAGCCACAACTGTTGCTCATTGAGCTGCCAAGCTTTCTACATTATCCTTAGTACCTTAAAAACAGCAGTATGCCCAAATAGTACAGAAACTTTAAGGCCACGGTGCCAAAACACAAAATGACTTCATTAATGAACAAGTGCTTCCTTAGAGATTAGACTCTCTATTCTTGTTTATCAACACAATGCCTTTAAAAAATAAGTACATCTGCATTTACATGTCACTTGCCTTTCACATTTCTCCTCCCTTCCCATATAGAAGCACTGGACTCAGATATGTTCAGAAATTATAGCAAGGCGGTGTCATCAATACAACTCATCCTCCAGTCAACACAGAGTGATCAGGTGTATGTGGACACTGTAACAGGGGACCAGGACTCTCCCTCACACATTTCATAGTAAGGGTAGATGCACATTCCTTTGCTGACCAGGAAGAGGGAAGCAGCTTCATTTATTTATTTGCAGAAGGAGGAAAATAGCTATGAAAAAACAAACAGAAACAATGTAATGCATTCCTAGTAAATCCAGGAGATTCACACACATTTTCCTTTAACTACCAGAAGTTAAAGGAAACCTGCAAAGCTTTCACATTTTTTGTTTCATTTCCTTTATAACCTTCTCACCTTTATGCTGCCCTCCCTATTTAGCTTTTTCTTCAAGTGTGAGGAGACCTCCCAAATCAAGAGTCTTCCTCCTCTGTCAGCCAGGGTTCTCCATTTCCCAGGCAGCACCTAACCAGTCAGGGGAGCACCTGAGGCCAGCTGAGGACCAGATTCTCCAAAGACTAGTCCTAGTCGTCTTTGGAAGGCTACCCAGGCTCATTGTGCAATCAGGAGGATGTCTTCATTGAAGAAGATTTTCAGAGCTGCTCTTTCCCCATTGCCTCCCTAGGTAGAGAGAGAGCAGCCACCAGGTATGGACTCACCAACTGCACAACTTTACTGCATTTAACAGCAGTTGCTACACTGAGTTAACACTGCCTAGTACAGTGGAGTATCACTATCTGCAGGCTGGGGCCAGCCAGGATGGACTTCTTTCACTCACAGACAGATGGAAATTAGACTACAGCACCGTCATTGTAATAACTACTCTACAACTTTATGGAAACCAAAGCAGAGTCTCAAACAGTTATCACAAGGCTTTGTGACATGTTTGTCCTTGAAATGCTGGTTATTTAACCAAAGCACCATTTTTTATAGCTACTCAGGAGACTTCTTCACTGCTTTTTTGCTGAAATTACGATTTCTGTCTCACTGGGTGTTTTTATAGCATTACCATTCATGCTACATGACCAGCATAGCTGAAATGTCTAAGTGCCCACAAATAATTAAAAAGTCATCTCCACTTTTTAAATGTTTGGATAAATTTATTTATAGGGCAAGTTGGCAATTCCCCCAAAGTCATACCTTCCAATCAAAGCAACTATGTCAGGTACTTAAAATATCACCCCTTTCCCTATGTCTCTGCCTCTCATGTCAGCTGGGATAGTTCTTTTCCCCTAGAATGCAGATAGTGACCTCAAGACTGGCTAGCAGCAGCTAAAGACCAAGCTGTACTAGGCAGTACTGCAGTGCTGGGCAGAAAAGGCCCCTCCTGCATGGAAACACCGACTCAGCATAATGCTCAAGCATTAGCCTTTGTGTTTTACTTCAAACAAGGCTCATAAACTTACACTGAGGCACACAGCAGCACACCTCTCTCGAACAAGTGGGAAAAGAAAAGCTCCTCAACAGTCTTTATGAAGGCATGTCAGCAGCAACGCCTGAGGAAGGTGTTTTTTCCAGAGACCGCTTACAGCACTGCTCCAACAACAGCATATATATTTGCCCCAATCCCTCTTCCCAAACATTTTGAATTCTCCTTAACTTTACATTTTTCTGGCATTCTGAGTTTGCAGCTTCACATAAATTGAAGTTGGTAAAACCGTCATCTTTTTCAGCATATTAAATCGGATCCTCTGAAAAGTTAGACCCCATATATTGTTCACAGCATCTGGAAGGCAGATCCTTGACTGTCTCAGAAGAAAGAGATTAAAAAAAAAATTAAACACAGGAAATTATCAGTACCCATTGAGCTAATCAGCTTTAGGAAGCATGGTTTCTTTTCCATTAACAAAACCCCTAATAAGCTGTTGATGCAATTCTTTTGTCTTTTTTTTTTTTTTCTGGTAACACAAACTTCTCCCTGTGAATGGAGTCGAAAGGATCACTTATTTCTGTATTATTACAGTATCGGCACAAAACCCAAGATGTACAATAATTCCCTTCCCTTTCCCATGCCCTCACAAACACATAAGCCTCTGTGGCTAAACACCTTAACTCTGATTAGCCAGATCTTCCAGAGTATGATCCAGAGACAGAGAGGGCTTGTTTGTTTCAGGGATCAGAAGCTAAGTGGAAAGAAAAGAATGGTCAGGACACAGAGGATGGAGAAAAGTAAGTATGCGAGAAACTGAAGCCACAGATCACACATGCAAGTGAAGAACTGCCAAGGGAAGAACTGCTTTGCTTTTCTACCTGTGTCAGAGAAACATGAATATCAACTACAGTGTTCAGAGCTCTAAGGAATCACAATATTCACTTGCTTAATAAAACAACAAATGGAATAAATACTCTAACTAATTGTATTGATGAAGAATGAGTATTTGGAAAACTGTAATTCAGAAGTTGGGTGCAATTCTGATTTTCATTAAATCAATGTAAGCCTTCAATTACAGGACAGAACTTGGTTTCCTGTGCCTGACGATCCCAAATTAGGTTTTAATAATAATCAGAACTTAATACCAAATGTCAAGACATGTGTGAATGCTAAGCACTCACACAAACCATCAAGTGTTAGTCAGAGACAATAGCTTAGTATAAACTGCTCCCCCTAGTAATCACTAGGGAAGTATCCCTTCCATTACAAGGGACCCTCAAAGGCTTTGGCTAATAGTAAATAAGACCATCAAAATCTTGAAAACATTTCCTTATGCACATGATTAACTTCTATGTAAATTGTCAGTACAGTTGAAATAAAAAAAAGTAATCACATCTTAAAAGTTACTTGTGGGCAGACAGGAGATCAGCTTTGTCTCTGGAGGAATTTTGCAACAGTTCTCTCTTTAGAGACCAATTTTTTAAAGCACAGAAAACTGCCAACTATAACTCATATTTGTGACAATGGAGACCATCTGAACAACTGGACCACAGGGGGAGTGGAAGAAATGCATTTATTTATCTTCATGCAAAATGCAAATAGAGAAAGAGCAGTCTGGTGAGAATTCATAGATTACTCCTTCCTTGAATCCATCATGCTCAAAAATCTCTGCAAGAAAATTTCCAAAATACTGTATTGCTCTCTGTCCAGAAACTGCTGGAATATTGTGAGCAGCATTACTGTATAATTTAGGCACAAGATCATATTGCATTTGGTCCTGAGAATTGCCCATATTTTATTTGTTTGTTTTTAAACCAACACCCTCCATTTTCACATCATCTACACTAGCTTTCAACACATTTGTAGAAAACAGTGATTCACAGAAAGAGGACCCTTCTTCAGTTTTTTTGTGCTATAATTTTGAGCAAAAGGGTTATTGCCAGAAGGGAAGTCCTCTGCTTCAAATTCAGCTGAAAAACATCTTTGTCATTTGACTTGCACTGAAGCCTGAAAGATCTGATCAAAAGTCAGGAGTCATCTGCTGAAATACAGCTGTCTACATCCGTGCTAGTAGATGTTTGGACTACTTTTATATTCAATTGGCAGAAACAGCATTTCTCAGATCTGATTCTGCTGACTAAATGTAGACTTCCACTTCAGGAAGAGATGAATTGATCCCTAGAAATGTTCTGCTTCCTGACTATAAAGGGAGTGCAAAGAGCTGAGTTTCAACAGACAAATCCCACCTTCTCCATGCTGGGTACCACACTGAACAACCATATCTGATCTCTCCGCTAAGACCTTATCAGCTTTGCTGGAATTTCTGCCACTTGAATTGGTACAAATAAACCAGTGTAGCTACCCTAAGCTTCATGCACAATCAACGGAAAGAAAGGGGCACCTCTGAGAGGCAATTCAGCTCATGTAAAAACCTGAATTCTCCCCAAAAATGCCAATGTGTTTTCAGAGATTATGGGAATGAGACTTATGAGCCTGCTCCTTAATAAGATGAAGCAGTGAAGTGCCTTGAATTAGACAGACAGGTTCAGGCTGTTGCTGCTGAGAAGGTGGGAGATACAGGGCAGTCTCATCCCTTATCTCCTCTCCACACCAGTGAGGCTTGAAACGTGCGGCCTCAGACCCCACAATAAAAGGCAAGGTTACAGCGTGGACTACAGAGTCCTTCATAAAATGCTTTGAAGGAGAATAAAAACAAAGCCACACCAAGGAAGTTTGAAAAATCTGTATTGTGGCCTACATAGTGTCTATCCACCCACGGCTTTGCCAAGTGAGGATAAACAAGAGCTGAATGAAACTCTGCAAGCGCACACTTCAGTTGGCCAAATACCCAACACAGTCTGGAGCAGCTAAGAATTAGTCCGTGCTCTCTTAATATTTAAGAGCAGAAGTGCAGACCCTCAAAAGGGTCTGAGACTCCTCTGTTAGCAACACCTGCTCTCAGCTGACCAGGTGACATAGAAGCATAAGATGGCAGGCCTGGATCCAGGCTGTCACGCATGCACACTTCTGTCACTGAAAGAAGTCACCTCGTTAGCTGAGGACAGCCGGGCTTCCGCATTCAACTTCTGCAGGAATACAGGATTTGGCAGCCTCCAGAAATCTGAGCTCTCTGTTTTTCTTCCCTTGGTTTACTAATGCCCATTTCCCCTTCCCTGCCTCCCTGCTCCCAACGCACACACATTTTAAGGCTAAACCCCAGGTGTTACATGGTTCTCCATACTTCTAGGCAAACACTACACACTTGCCCTCCAAACTTAGCAAGTATGCCTTCTCCACAGAGGTAGTAAACCTGCTGTAAGAGCACAATGCTTCTTAGTAAGATGCTTAAGATTAATCAAAAAAAAAAACCCTTCCCATCTCATGCCTTAAGAAAGTCTCACACCCACAATCTTACACAAAAATACATTCCCTACAAGACTGTGATACATTGCACACTCTTAATGGTTTCTACAGTTACATAGTCACAGACAATGTAATTAACAAGCAACATTCCTTCTTGTAAAATAGGAGGAAGAAAATAGAAGTTCACAAAAATATATTTAAGCTCAGAAATAAAATTACATTTTTTAACCTTATTTCATCATTTACTATGTCAGAAAAGACATGAGCCTGGATTATCTAGGTGCAGAACACAAGTTTTCAATCAGTCTGATTTATAAAACACATTGTGTCCCCTTATGAGGAAAATGATTCCTTATTTACTCCCTTTAGATACACATCAATACTTTATTAAGTCTTTCTTCACTTTCCATTTCATTTGTTTTGTGCGTACTGAAATCAAGAAAAAAAAATCCTGTGTTAAAGTTATATTATGTTTTCTGTTTCTTGTTACATAACCAAAAGTGTTACAGAAAATATTATTGTGGAGTTTAAAAAAAAAAAAAAGCATTTAAAAAAATTTGTAACCAGGCAAATATCTCTGCATCACAATAACGTGTAAGGTCCTACACCCACTACTGGCATACATTTAAATTAAAATTGCATGTAATCTATACCAAACTTTCTGAATGCTGAATCTCTGCTAAATGCCCTTTCTGTATTTAACCTCCTGTATTGCTGACAAAGAGGTAAGATTTTCCAGGTTAGTAACAGCAAAATTCCACATTGCAAAAACAGTGAATGCTGTCATGCATATAAAGTCATTGACAGGGTCTGAAAATGTCCCTCCCATGTCAAGATTAGTCTTAAGCAGAGAAATGGCAGGAAAATATGAACATGTTATTTTCTTGTGAGAGAGCCAAGCAATTAAAAACCAACAACCACATAAACCCTAAACCATATCTTTTGAGAGAAATGGTGAATTTCAGTGCTGCTTTCTAATGAAACCAGAAGAACACACCAACCATTGTGCTGGAAACATTTCCTTCCAAAAAGCAGAAACATCCATAGTGGTGAGGGAATTTCATGATGTGGGTGATTTGTGACATTAGGATCCTTCACATCATTTACAAAAAGGGCCACAGACTCCATGTTGGAGAACACACTCATTCCATCCCTCTCTGCTCTGTGTACACCTGCCCAGGCAAAAACACCATGTTTCTGAGTTCGAGCATGCACAGAGACATATTCACATCATCATCTGAACCCACCACACACCCACCGTCTCCCACCAGAGCCACTCGCAAAAGCCTGAAATACTGCTCTGGATCCAACCAGTATTTTCCTCTCCTCTCTGCATTACAGCCACAACCCCAAAGCCCTGTAGCTCAGCTTGGTTCATCTGGGCCCACTTTGTTAAAATAAACACAAAGGAAGGGAACCCACTGGGCTGGCTGAACAACAAGAAATTCGGCTGCAGAACTCCCTCACACTTGTGTGCACAGCTGATTTTAGACCACTCAGCTGCTATGTTCATATTATTTTGTCAAAAAGTACAGAACAGCTTTCACCACAAATACTTGGAGCTTGAAAATTACAGCAAAACCAACTTTAGCTGGGTGCAAAGTGCGCTACAAGAGCGGCGTTTGAAGCCCCAACATGACGCAACTGAAATCGTACCAGGGAGGGGGGTTTGCTGGAGGAAACTGGACCCACGCAAAGCCACAACGTATATATTAGGTGCCTATAGCTCATTCGCTGCCCAGGCTAGGAGCGCACTGCAAACAGATTTACACAAGCTACAAATCAATGAGGCAGTGTGGCTATGCCCATGCCAGTGACAAACTGCAGTGGCGAAGGGAGCCTGGACTGCTTGGCAGATCTGCCATTCCTCTCGGCCAGCCTCCCACACCCCCTTCCCTCACCCCTTCCTCTTCCCCCCCGTAACCCTTCCCCTCTCACAAGTTGAGCGTTGCTGCGGTGGGAGCAGCCCTGCTGTTCTGCGCCCGGCGGTGGGAGCAGCCTGGCCTAAGTGCCCAAGTCACCCCAGTGTGGGTGGGCTGCAGGAGGCCAGCCAGGCTGACACGTCCCTGCGGTGGGCTCCCAGCTGCCAGCCGCCTGGCCACCTGCAGGCCTCCTCCGCCGCCCTACCTTGCTCCTCGCCGGCCCCAAAGCAGGCTCTGGGGTCCTCGGGGGGGAGCGGGGCTCCGCCGCCCTCCAGGGCTTTGCGTTTCTTCGACATCTGGTCGGTGTTTGGGAGTTGAGTTTCTCCTCTCTCTCTCTCCGGGGAGATGAGTGTATGTAGAGAGAGAGGGAGAGTGTGAGGGAGAGAGACACAGGGAGGGAGAGAGAGAGATTGAAAGAAATCGCTGCTTAAAGAGAGGGGAAGAGACTTTGGAGTGGCTGGAGAGCAAGTAGGAGGCAGGGACTAAGTGGAGAAATCCTACAAATCACAATCCCATCAATTCAGCCCCACGTCTAGAGGGGCTGTTGAGGTCTCCCCCTTTCTTGCTCATTCATCTGAGTGTGNGGGCGCCGCAGCCGGCTGGCAGCAGGCACCGGTAACTCGCACCTTGCAAACTCCGCCGCGGAGTCAGTACCCCCGCAGTCGGTCTTCCTCGCTCCCTTTGTAACCCTTTCAGCTCTGGGAACAAGATGTGCCCCTCCCCTGGGGAGTCCCGTCCCGTCCCCCGCCGCCCCCGACCTGCCCCCTTTACAGGCGGATTTCAAAGCTTTCTAGAGGGTATTTGTTAGCGGGGGTGGGGGGGAGGAGGGGGAGAGGACACAACTTACCCTCCAAACTATGCACAATCTCGTCTCTGCTTTCCCCTTCAGATCAACTTTAAAGAGCAGATTCTCAGTCAGTCCGGGAGGCAAACAGGCAGGGGAGGAGAGGGGAAATTGTTTAGGAATAGCTGCTGCCAAGTGGGTGAAGTTCAGGGCACAATCCTGGCTCTTCCACGCTCCAGCAGCCCAGCATCTTCCCGGGGTCTGGAGAACAAGGTGTTCAACAAGTCTTCCTTGTTACCCGAAATTGATTGATGGCTGCTTTCCCGCCGGGCTGTATTTAACAAAACGATGCAGAGAGCTACTCTGACGAGCAGGAAATTTTAGAGGAGCTTGCAATATAGCTGCGGCTTTAATTTATCTGTCTCTCTCTATACATACGTACTTACACACATACACACCTGTGTATATGTATATATAAATAAAAAGATATAACTCTATCAGTACAACGTTGGGTCCACAGGATCTTAGAAAAGCTTGCCTGTCGGCTGCGTGGAAGTTAAAGAGTTTTTCTTAAGCAAAAGGGGCTGATGCTTGGACACATCTCACGTCCAACAGGAGGCAATGACGTCTGTAGCTTCATTGCTATAACAGCACCAAGGCTGCAATTGCCATTCACTGAAATGATAAGGGGCGCTCAGACGTAAGCAGTCTGGACCTCTAGCAAGAGACTGAAGCAAAGATGATTTTTCCCCTCCCAAAACAAATAATAATGCTGAAAAACACCTAAGGAAAGAGACGGGGAAGCAGGGAAAGGAATCTAGGTCTTGCAGTCACACGCTTCTGCAACATGATCCTCTAGCACCAAAAACATTTATTTTTTGCAGCTGACTAGACTTTGGGAAATTTCAATATATTATGATTATTCGGGGGGGGGGAGGGGAGGGTTTGTGGTTTTTTTTTTTTTTCTTCCTAATTATTTCTGTCTCTCTTCAAGCAGGCATTGATGAAAGCCGGGTAAAAGTGCCCTCCCCCCAGCTTTCCAAATATATTTCGGCTAGGGTACATGCTGAAGTGTTTATGGTGTACGGTTACATCTTCTTAAGTAGCAATTTTTTTCTGTATAGGGTGCAAGGATTTTTTTTTTTT
>VZRS01011589.1:738692-783105 GCA_013398055.1 Ifrita kowaldi | reverse complement strand
TTCCCATCCAGATCTGCCTTTACACAGGAATTTCCACTAAATTGTTTACCCTGATGACAGATCATATTTTTTGTTACAGTATCATGGAAATCAGGGATGGAAATACAGAATAGATCATCTCCTGGCAGGAGGATATGGGGTGAACAAGATAAATCCACAAACAATAATCTTTGAGGTTGTATCCAGCCAAACTAAGTCTAACTAATCCCTCTGGGATTTTATTCCATCCACTCTGTTAGATGTTGCCAAAGGAAAGCTTTCCATTCAGTCACTTCTAGCACTTCCTTTTTAAAATTTCTTCACACTACATACAAGATGAGGACCATCTCAAGAAATCGCCTTTTCCATAGTTAAAAACCTTTGACACAGAGAATAATTAAGTTTGGAAAAGATCTCCAAGATCATCAAGTCCAGCCTTTGACCAAATACCACCATGCTCACTACAACCACATCACAAAGTACCGTGTGTACACATGTACAACAGGAAAGAAGGAAGAAGAAATAAAGGGAAGGCAGTACTAGTTTCCATGTTCTATACCATGGCTGGCTTCCTACACTCACAGTTTAGAACAGATTGTGCACTTCAAATCATTTTGGGATATTCTTCGATGGAAACAAAAGAAGGGGAGAGGATGGCATATTGCTGGTTGACTGACTAAGGCCCAGAGAAGAAAAGCAGACTTCTGGGGTGGGGATAGTACCACTTTGAAATAATTTTCCAGTGTTTGGGGTTTCTTGGTGTATCACCATTGCTTGCCTTTTTTTTTTTTTTTTTTTTCTTTTTGGAATATGTATAAGAATTCTAGTAGTAATCTTTCCCACCTCCACAGGACTGCTGCCTTCCTTCCCTTCCTGGCACTGTGATTAGCTATCACACAGGTAGGCCTCAAGGAAAAATGCCTAATAATGTACGTGAGAGCTCTGCTATTAGTTAATTTTTCATGCCCTGAGAAACAACAAATTTCTATGCTAGTATGCATTTAAACGCTACCCACTTTTAGTGACTGCAGTAACTTCATTTGGATAAAATTGCATGAACTGCTTCTTGTGGTGGGCTTACATCACCAAACTTAAGTAAGTGGCATTCAGTATATAAACCCCAAAGTCTTTTCACTAGAAGAGATGGTGGTCCTGATCTAAAACCTTCGAAGGCAAATAGGAATCTTTACATCACATTTGGTCATCCCTCCCTCTGAGTTTTCAGCATTCAGCCATGGGACCTGGAATTAAGTCACACAGTTGTACACAGAGATAGACTATATGTGTTTTCAGGTTTATTAATTTAGACTTGGGTGTTTGCCTCACATGAGTCAATAATTGAAATCGTCAGGCAAAAGGCCCTCAATTAATATAGCTCAGTTTAAAACACTCTACTTTTTGCTTTATTTTTTTAAAGCATTGCTAGCCTAGCCTGTCAGTCATGTTCACGAAGGACCATTCATGGTGGTTTTCAGTGACTAGTCAATCTGAGTGCAGCATATTTTAAAGGTATAAAAAAACAAAAGTTCAGAGGAGATAGAAATAGCAATTAGTCAAGACAAACACACCTCTGTACAATACACACTGTACAGAGTCAGCAAATAACCAAACCCAATGGTCATAAAGACCAAGAGAGATCTCATACTGCAAGTTTGCTTTCTCTTACTTTTCTTCTCACATGGCTGACTCAGTTCAGAACTGTTTGGCCCAGCAATACTTAACGAGCACTTAACAAACAGCACAATGAGAGAATCAGTTCTCTTTCATGCACCCATACTATCACTTCTCCCAGGCAGTTTGGAACTTTTTCTTTGTATGTATTTATGAGGTGAGTTATAGCACAGCAAGTTAGATATTGAAGACATCTGTATCATTAAAGCCTTCTTCTTGCAAAAGCCCTCTCCCCACTCAAAGCTGGGTTTTGGTAAGTGTCCCTGAACTGTGAATACACTCCTGCACTTCTTGAAAGAATCCTTATCATATGTAGAGCATTTGGTTTTGTCTTCAGAGTGATTAGCTAGCATGAGCTAATGTATCCTTACAACACCCAGAACAGTTGACGTATTTTATTAGCCTCATTTTATAAGTGGGGAAACAGCAGCAGAGAGGTGATGAGTCTGTTCTATCATCTTTATTCACGTTCGATTAGTGCCTTAATCCCTGGATAGTTCCACTGCTTCCAGTGGGAATTCTTGCAGAGTAAGATACTAGATAGGACTGAAAATTGCAGTGTTTTTCACTGAGTTGAGCAAGGCCATGGAGAGGGTTTTAGTGCAGGTTTAGAGCTGAAAACTCTTTCTCAAACAATTCTGTTTCATCCATTTTCCCAATTTAAAAACAAAACCCAGAACTTATCACCATATTTGTCATTTTTCCACCGCCCAAGCTAATTTTCAGTAGCAATAATGATCAAGTAGCCCCACTGTACTGACATTACATACAAGTTGACACATAACACAAAGAAAACTCATAGGGCTGGTGCAGTTCCCAATTTCTTATGCTATGAAAATGACCATCTTTCTGATCTCCTAATTTAACAATTCAAAGGAGGTGGGTGAAAGGCACATCTCTCATGAAGAAGTTTCGTATGCAATTCAGCACTAGGATGAAGGTAGTACTAAGTCAGTTTCAAGATACAAATCCACGTCTCTGGCTTTTTTAAAAGCCGTTCTTTCAGCATGAAATGTGTACTCTAATTTCACAACATTCATCTTCGTATTTTCACAGACAGATAAAGATAGGTGCGTTAATTTACAGAGGTCTTGCTACATTTGCTCTGTTGACAGAACTGGGTGTTTTCACCTTCCAGAATCAAGTTACTTTGTCCACTTTTCCTTCCAGCTTCTGCAAAGACCTCATATTTGTTCAACACATGTGAACACCAAGTCCTGACCTGTGTCTCCTCATAAACCTTAGCTATCATTGTGTAGCTATCATTGTAAAAAGTAGCCTTTTTAATTGTAAAAGTGTGGTGACTTCTTTGAGCTGTTACCAGTTTTTAGAGCTGTGAATTTGTTGACTGGATTTTCACACATCTCTCTGTTGAGAGGAACGGAAGTGCTCAGGGCAGCAGCTACTTAAGACAGAGGAAAGTGTTCAAAACTTCCACACTTCCTATTGGCAGCAACTCTGATTCTCCAGTACTTTTCCTCCCCTTTCCTGCCTCTTCTCCATCTCTTTCTCCTCCTCCTCCTCTATTTCTATAGCAGGAATTCCTCAAATCCCTCGCTCCTGGGAGGTAATATCCAATGTCCCCTACTCAGCAGAAGAAGCACGCACCTGCCTTGTCAGTGTCTATGACTTCAATGTGATGAAACTGTAATTATGTTTCATTCTCTAAAAGACACACTGGGTCATTCCACCCAAACGTTTCTAGCTCCCCTGGACTCTAGCCCAGCATCAGAAGGTCGCTACTGAGAGTTTCTATGATGACGGGGGTACGTGAAACACTCCATGCTTGAAAAGTAATTTGTGGTACTTTAGGTAACCAAAAGGGCTGGAATAGTAGAAAACTGTCTGCAAAGTTCTCTTGTCCTCAAACTCTGCCACACTGGGCCTTGTCCCTGCCATTTTCCATTGCTCTTTCTTACACAGATCCAGGACCTGTCTGTCTTTCCTCATTTATGTTATTTACTTCTATAGCCCTCTTCCTTGTAGCCTTCTTTACAGATCAAAATCTCTATGGCAAGACACAGAGGCTCATGCCAGGCTCCTGGGGGCTGCTGGCAGAGTCTGTGGTAGGAAAGGAGCTGCCAGCACAGGGCTCTGTTACCTGCTCTCGGCAGCACAGCATCAGGCTGGGAGGTGGACCATGGGAGTGTCCCCGGGCAGTGATGAACAGCCCAGACCTGCAGGGCAGCCCTGGGGGGCACCAGAGGGGAACACCAAGGGGGTTTTACCTGCTCTGCCTCCCCACTTCCGCTGGCCTGCATGTTTAGCAGCACAGAGCCTGTCTTGATATATCTGGTACTCAAAGGTTTTGAGCAGAGAGATCTCAAATTCATCAGGGTGAAAATCCATGTTTGATTACACATAAATTCTATAGGAATAAGCAGAAGCAACTGAGAATCAGACTATCCTTGGTTTTCAGTAAAAAAAAAGAGAAACCAAACTTCAAGACTGGGGGACAGACACAGACAGTATTTTACTCTAAATAAGTAGTTCCAGTATTGGAAAATCACACAATTTCCACTTACTGTTCGTTCAGCTTTCAAGCTGCTTTTAAGCTGCATCATCTCAACTATCCCAGTGGTTCACAAGAGTTACACTTTTAAACCCCCACCACAGTGTCCAGGCTACAGGTTTTTTGTTTCTTCACAATATTCTGTGAAAGATGGCGGAAAAAAAAAATCAATTCTAACTGCATGTTTCTGCAAGATAAGCTCCACTCCATATTTTCAATCATTTTTAACCCTTTATTTAAGGAATTCAGAATAAAGCCAAGTTCTGTGAGAAGCGTGCTACTCCTATTATGAATTCTATTCTATAGCAAGACTTCTACATTTACAGTTTTGTGTCTCTAAAGATAATTGACAGTATTTCCATCTGCATATGTTTGGCAGCAGAAAGAAAAAAAACCAAAATACTAAAAAATATCCACTAAATGTAGCATACTATCAAAATACACTGTACATTTAGAGGAGAAGGTACAAAAAATATTTATAATCTTTAAGAGGCAATTCAGTGCCATACACAAATAATTTTTCCGTTTTCATTCAACAGCCCTTTTTCTAATATGGAGCAGGATTAACTGCATCTACTCCCAGAAAGTACAAAACTAGTACAAGTGAGAAGAGGAAAGATCTGGGTCCTCAGAGCCAAGTCTATCACTGGTGGCAGCTCTACTAAATGTGCTCTAAAACTACTGTGCATGAGAGAAGAGGGGAAGTCAGCCTGAACAACCTGGTCTGATCTCTTAGCTGACTTGGCTTTGGGCTGGACACCTTCTGAGGCGTGTCCCCACCTGAACTTCTAATTCTGCTTTGTATGTTCTTTTCACTTTCATCTTCACTAGTGAATTTAATGGGAACCGATTCAGACTTTTCTAAACACACTGGGGATGGATTTTGTATTGGAGATTTTTTTTTTCAAATCAAAATGTTATGCCCTCACTTCTCTTTGCATGACCATCCAAGCACACTACATTTGTCTGAAAGAACTGTTATACTAGATCATCCACTTCACTACTTGAAACTGTGTAAAAGTGAAAATGCAAGGCAGGAAGAGCAAAAACCACCATTACTCACAGTCACAAGTCTAAACAATGTTCCAGATAAAATTTCGGAATTAAAAACTCCATAAAAACCTACACCAATCCTTGTTTCTTCAAGAACATAATTTTTCTTTCAAAAGTTTTGCTTTCACAAGTTTGGTAAAACACAGGACAGAGAGCTTCCTGGGGAGAACACAGAGGAGGAAAAAAAGGATTCTCCTGTTCCACCAGTGTTAATCTACACATTTGACCAAAAGAGCCCTCAGATTGCCCTGATAGTTGTGGGAGTACAATCAGATGACATGGGCTCGTGCATGCTCCTATGCATGCCCTGCATGCATGAGGAAAAAGTAACATACTTCACGGTTGGACACTGGCTAGGACACAGACACCAGCAGCCACCTTCTCAGTTTCCTGTCAGATTCTGACACTGTATTGGCCTCTGATTTTTCCAGTCAGGGCCCATGCATCACTGGTTTTGGGTTTTTTTGCTTCCTTTCAGAAATCATCCTGCTTGACAAAGGGGGGAAAACTCTTTACTTGTATGGTCCTTTTCATGAAAAGGTTGTAGTGAATAGAAAGCTGGAAGTTACCAGACTGATGACCCAAAATGTGAGGTCCTTTCGAAGTAATGTTTGGGAACAGCACAGCATCAGTCACTCAGACAAGAAGGTATTTTCAGGGTTGCTTAACAGTCATTGAAACAGTAAGGGCAGGGAACCACAGCAAAAAGTTTAGTGTTGCCACCTTGCACCATTTTGTGAAAACTCTTCTGGTCCTGAAGATCATGGAATCATAGAATGTCCTGGACTGGAAAGGATCTTATAGATCATCCAGTTCCAAGCCCCCTGCTGTGGGCAGGGACACCTCTCGCTAGACTAGGTTGTTCAGAGCTCCATCCAACTTGACCTCAAATGCTTCCAGGAACAGGTCATCTACAACTTCTCTGGGCAGTCTGTTCCACTGCCACACCACCCTCACAATAAAGATTGTTTTCCTAACATCTAATCTAAACCTACTCTTAAGTTTGAAGTCATTTCCCCTTGTCCTGTCACTACATGCCCTTGTAAAAATCCCTCTCTGTCTTTCTTACAGGTTCCTTTCAGGTACTAGAAGGCCACGATTAGGTCACCCCAAAGCTTTCTCCTTTCCTGGCTGAACAAACACAGTTCTCTCAACCTTTCCTCATAGCAGATATGGTCCATCCCTCTGATCAGCTTGGTGACCTGTCTCTGGACTCAATCTAACAGGTCCATGTCCTTCCTGTGCTGGGGACCCCAGAGCTGGATGCAGCACTTCAGCTGGGGTGTCACCAAAGTGGAGCAGAGGGGCAGAATCCCCTCCCTCACCCTGCTGCCCACACTGCTTTGGATGCAGCCCAGGATACGGTTGGTTTCCTGGGCTGCAAGTGCACATTGCTGTGTCATGGCCAGCCTCTCATCTGCCAGCATCCCCAAGTTCTTGGTGGGGCTGCTCTCAATCTGTTCATTCCTCAATCCAGGTGCCGCACTTTGCTCTTGGTCTTGTTAAACTACATGAGAGTCCCATGGACTCACTTGTCCAGGTCTNCCCCCCGCCCGCGGCGGCTGCTGCCGTCAGAGCTGCCTGCGTCAATGCTGCCTCAGCGACACGCACCGGGGCCCTGCGCTCCCGCTCCCCCACCCCCCTGCCGCTCCCGTGGAGGGCTTTTTTTCTTTTTTAATTCTCTTTTTCTTGGTTTGTTTTTTTGGGGGGGTTTTTTTGGGTTTTTTTTCCTCAATGAGACCCCTTACTGGCATTTATTTATTTATTTTTACGATCCCGCTCATGAAGCCGATGCCGTTGGCGCTTTTACGGTTCTTTTGTGCGAGGGGATTTCCATCTTCCCTCCCTCTCCTTCCTTTTTATTTTAAAAATTAATAATTGGAGGGATAATTACTGTTTTATTTATTTCACGCACGTCCTGTGTCCCTCCAGACACGGGTCTCCTCCGGTGCCAACCCCCACGCACACCTTCCCCACCCCTCGATCTTCTTCCCCCTCTCTCCCTGTCACTGCAGCAGAGAGGAGATTGGAACCAGGAGGCTGCACCAGCACACACTCAGCTTACTATATTATAACGGATTTCCCTCTCTTCCCAGAAAAGCAACCGGGCTTTTTCCCCTCCTGTTTAATAGCCCACTCATTCAGCATTTGTGCATTATCCGCACACCCACCATTATTTCTTCTCCTGCCACTGCCTTCACCACCCCCTCCATTAATCATCAAGTCCTGGGCTCTAAAGAATAATGGTTTTTAAAATGGTTGCTCTGTGCATGTCCTCAGCTACACGCATAACCCCAGCCTCCTGTCTGTGTGCCTCTTCTGCACATCAAGGTCAGAGGGAAGGCTTGAGGGCACAGTTAAACCCAAAACTTATTTATTTGCATTTTCTTCCCAACTGTCTCCTTCCACCCCGTTTCTTTCCCTCTGGAGAATTTAATGGCAAAGCTCCCCGGATTTCTGTGGGGTCAGGCCTTGCCCTACTTCAGAATGTATCTGTGCTTAGCTCGGTGCAGAGGACAATATCCCGGTCCTATTAAAGTCAATGGTAACCAGCGAATTCAAGCGTCACCGGATTTGGCTGGCAGAGCATGCACAGCCACGCTCTGGCCAAACCCTGCCCCGTTTCAATTCAGCTTAACTGCAGCAGTGCCAAGCTGCTGCGAAGCTGGCTTGTGATGCTGGCGCAGCGCTGCCCTCTCATACAGGAATCCTTGGTGACGTTAAACAGCTGGAACAGATCCTGCACCTCCCTGCTGCCGCCATGCAAGGAGCCAGAAACTAGCTTCCACCTCCTGGCACCTCCCCAGCAGATAAAGGTCCTTCGAGGTCGAGATTGGCTGGATAAATTAGAGCAGCCTAAAGACTATATTAATTTGTACTGCAAACGAGCCCGGTGCTGTCCAAGTCCCAGTGGTGCGAGGCACAGCCATTTATGCATCCTCCCAGCTGCACCTACCCCTGCTCCCCTCCAGCTCGGGGCTGGGTATATTAACAACTGCATGATAGCAAATCCTTTTTTCTGTCAATCCAAACATCGAAAGTTTTAGACAGTTTGGTTCTGTAGCTCCAACTACTTTGAATAACCATTGTGCTTCTAAATATAAGAAAAACAAATTTTAAAAGTGTAAGCAATTAGACCACAAACTAAATTTCTGAAAAGAGAAAGGAATCTACCAACCGAATAACTTGTGCACAGCAAGAGCTTCACTGTGCATTTGAAACTTATTATTCGCATATATTACACGCACACACAAAAAAAATTCCCAGCCAAATCCAGTGTCATAAAAACAGTGCTGGATGGCAATAGGGATCCCCACAGCAACAGGAATGCACTTACACCTTTTAATACCTGGCTTATACATAAAAATGCATTTACATCTCTTGTTTTTTCAGCTATTAACTGTATTTAACTTAATCGTGTCGGTGAGGATGTTCAATAACTATCTATTTAACAGATAGGCCACAAAGGCATGCAGGACAGAGGTTTTCAGAGTCTCAACCAACCCCTGACTTGCCATACTAGATATGATGCAAGTGGCTCAGCAATCTGCCCCAGTCGCAGGACGCTTGAGGCAAGGCAGGCATTTGGAAAGGCTCCCACAGAGTCCCAGGCATGGCAAGCAGCCTGACTTTACCCACAGTCATCTACATTCTACCACTGTGAATGCCTTTTCTTATAAGTTGGGGGGGGGAGGGGGTTCTTTTTTTTACTATTTTATTTCAGTGCCGCAAAACCAACCTTGGGATGCATTTGTGCATATTTTTCACATTATGAGCCATGCAACTCTCAATATCCAAGTCTGTAAACAGGAGATGGGACAGATAGCATGCACTAGCACATTAATAAGGGCGACTTTACTGTTCATTTCCCCACATTTAAAGGCGACCTTGTGAGAGCAAGGGTAGGCACTGCCAGTGCATGCTGTATGATACTGAGGGTGGAATGATGCCCCCAGAGCAGGAAGGGGCCTGCTGTCTGTGCAGAAACAGTCCCTCTTTCCTGTCAGTGTGGCAGAGGGGAGTGGTGCCTGCCTGACGGACAGGGCGGCTCCCTGCCTTTTGCACAGAACAAGGCACTGCACTCAATAGATCTGCCTGCAGAGAAGCAGGTTTGAAACCAGTCAGCCTTTACTCTGCCTCGGGAGTTGCTCCAAGTCTTTGCCTGCAGATTGCAATGCTAAATTGAGACCATTAACTTGCATTGAGCTATTTTCATCGTGACGTGCTTTAAAGGCTTAGCAGATATACAGACTGTGGTGCTATATGCACAGGAATCACTCCAGTTACTAATGAAATGCAGCCACATATTAACTAGAGTCATGTGGTGCCTGGTCCCTGGGTGTGATGACTGTCAGATTTTGCTCTACCCAGCTGAGCTGAGTCTGGTTTTTGGTTTAGTGAAACACTTCATGCCATTTGAAAAGGACGACTGTCAGGATCTCTACATGCGGATAAGTACCTATAGGCAGTTACACTCAGCCCTGGAATTTGGAGCGCCACCACTGAGACAAGATCTCCTCTGAGTCCTGCTTTGTTCCACTACCCATATTCAACATTAATTATCAAAACAGTCCTCTTTCCACTCAGTGGTACAGGGAGCTGAGCCTGAACATCTAGAGCCTTTCACCCACATGGTAGTTATTCAGAGGCCTCCTCAGGGCCAGATGCGAATAAAACACCACTCATGGTGTTTTGGTGATCTATAGAAAACGAATTAATATTTTCAATGCAATTTCTTGTGGACTGTATGGGTAAAGCACTAAAGCCACCTCCACAACCAGCTTTAACTCACACATGTCTTCTGTCTAGAAGAGGTAAGAAAAGTTAATTACTGCATATTTACCCTTACGGGCAATTCATTTTAAAATGCAAAAAGCACAATGAAATATAAACTGTGTGCCTAAAATGAACACTTATAGCATCCACTTAGTACTGTACGCACACCTTTGTATAGATGGCACACAGTGCATTAAATAAGCATACTTCCCTGTCTCTAGCTAGGGTAGAGAGGGAATTGTGTGGTGAAAGACGTAATTTGTACATTAGGAAGTCTCTGTTGCCAGATCAGCAGCAGCAGCACTGACGTCTGTACTCTCTCTCTTTGTTCCTGCTGCTATAAATCAAAATGACTACAGTCCAAATGCCTCACTTGTTTAACTATAAATGCCCTGTTAGTCAGGAAAATCAACACCAGGAGGCATCTAGATATACTGCATGTATTTTAAAATTATTAAATAGAGATTGTTCAAAAAAGAAAAAGAACAAATTATAAATTTATGGTTTCTACAACAAAATCTTTTAAATGGTGGAATCCAACAGAGCTATAAAAAATTATGTGTCTACAGGCACTGATGTCTTTACTAAATGAACTATCAAATTTGCCTTTCTTAATGTGCATTGGGATTTTAATTTTTTTTCCCCAAATTAATGCAACGTCTGTAGAAGCCTATTTTCCCCCGTGTCCTCATATATTTTTCTACTTGTGCAAACTCCTGGAATGAAATTAAAAAAGCATAGATGAAATGGGTCATGTTTTACTTCCCTTTTTTTATATGCCTGTGTGTTTAGAATAAACACAAACATATCTATCTCAGGCTGACTCCCATTTTGGGGGGGGAATTTTAGAAAGCTAAATATCTCTTTTGCTGATAAAATGAGCTCCCAAGGCCTAAAATATGACTTAGATCCCTTCCAAGTTCTAAAAGAAGACTCGATAGTTACATAAAAATGGTGGTGCCAGTGTCTGCTGCTGACCTGTTGCTGTGGAAGAGCAGGGCAACCCTCTTCCTAACGCCTGGAATCATTATAGAAAAAATACAGCACATTTTCTTGACTAAATGGAAAGGGAACAGAAGAAATTAAGAAGGTAACCTTCCAATACCAACATCAGCTCAGCTGAGCTGTAAATCCTGTATATCAGGCGACCCAGCCAGAAATATGCTGAGCTGTAGTTCTGAAGAGGAAATAACAGGATCAGGGAACAGCAGGTGAACACATTGTCAACGCCACACTGACATTGCTGTTGGAGCTGCTGCATTACAGTTCCTGAGACCACCAAATTTCTACAGTAAGATGTTCAGAGAGTATCAAAGCAAGAAGTCTGAAGGTATTTGTTTCACAGAGGCTGTCTTGTTCAGACTTGGCTAATGAATTTGCAACCAGATGTTCATTTTAACATCTGATCCAAAATGCACTGAAGTCAATGAAAAGTCAATTGGAAGTTCCAGATTATTGGAAAAAGTTACTGTAGAGACAATTTTTAAAAAAAAATATACAGAATGTAGCTATTGGTCATTCAGCTTGTTGCTGACTGTAGGAAGGGCAAAGGTGCAGACACAGAGTCACCAATTGTGTGTCACTGCAGTTGTCATGTGAATGGGTAGAGACTACAGCAACAAAAACTTATAAATGACTGTATTTACCTCTTTCTCATTGCAGGTCAACTTAGCCAGCATGCCTTCTCATTTGCCATGGATTAAGAGCATGTGCACATGGTTACTTTAGTTCAGCTGGCACTACTGTAATATTAGGATGTGGTAACTATGTAAAATAGAGGATAATAATGTGATCAATGCTAGCTACCATCACTTTTTAGAAACAGCCTAACAGGCNGGGGGGGGAGGGGGTTCTTTTTTTTACTATTTTATTTCAGTGCCGCAAAACCAACCTTGGGATGCATTTGTGCATATTTTTCACATTATGAGCCATGCAACTCTCAATATCCAAGTCTGTAAACAGGAGATGGGACAGATAGCATGCACTAGCACATTAATAAGGGCGACTTTACTGTTCATTTCCCCACATTTAAAGGCGACCTTGTGAGAGCAAGGGTAGGCACTGCCAGTGCATGCTGTATGATACTGAGGGTGGAATGATGCCCCCAGAGCAGGAAGGGGCCTGCTGTCTGTGCAGAAACAGTCCCTCTTTCCTGTCAGTGTGGCAGAGGGGAGTGGTGCCTGCCTGACGGACAGGGCGGCTCCCTGCCTTTTGCACAGAACAAGGCACTGCACTCAATAGATCTGCCTGCAGAGAAGCAGGTTTGAAACCAGTCAGCCTTTACTCTGCCTCGGGAGTTGCTCCAAGTCTTTGCCTGCAGATTGCAATGCTAAATTGAGACCATTAACTTGCATTGAGCTATTTTCATCGTGACGTGCTTTAAAGGCTTAGCAGATATACAGACTGTGGTGCTATATGCACAGGAATCACTCCAGTTACTAATGAAATGCAGCCACATATTAACTAGAGTCATGTGGTGCCTGGTCCCTGGGTGTGATGACTGTCAGATTTTGCTCTACCCAGCTGAGCTGAGTCTGGTTTTTGGTTTAGTGAAACACTTCATGCCATTTGAAAAGGACGACTGTCAGGATCTCTACATGCGGATAAGTACCTATAGGCAGTTACACTCAGCCCTGGAATTTGGAGCGCCACCACTGAGACAAGATCTCCTCTGAGTCCTGCTTTGTTCCACTACCCATATTCAACATTAATTATCAAAACAGTCCTCTTTCCACTCAGTGGTACAGGGAGCTGAGCCTGAACATCTAGAGCCTTTCACCCACATGGTAGTTATTCAGAGGCCTCCTCAGGGCCAGATGCGAATAAAACACCACTCATGGTGTTTTGGTGATCTATAGAAAACGAATTAATATTTTCAATGCAATTTCTTGTGGACTGTATGGGTAAAGCACTAAAGCCACCTCCACAACCAGCTTTAACTCACACATGTCTTCTGTCTAGAAGAGGTAAGAAAAGTTAATTACTGCATATTTACCCTTACGGGCAATTCATTTTAAAATGCAAAAAGCACAATGAAATATAAACTGTGTGCCTAAAATGAACACTTATAGCATCCACTTAGTACTGTACGCACACCTTTGTATAGATGGCACACAGTGCATTAAATAAGCATACTTCCCTGTCTCTAGCTAGGGTAGAGAGGGAATTGTGTGGTGAAAGACGTAATTTGTACATTAGGAAGTCTCTGTTGCCAGATCAGCAGCAGCAGCACTGACGTCTGTACTCTCTCTCTTTGTTCCTGCTGCTATAAATCAAAATGACTACAGTCCAAATGCCTCACTTGTTTAACTATAAATGCCCTGTTAGTCAGGAAAATCAACACCAGGAGGCATCTAGATATACTGCATGTATTTTAAAATTATTAAATAGAGATTGTTCAAAAAAGAAAAAGAACAAATTATAAATTTATGGTTTCTACAACAAAATCTTTTAAATGGTGGAATCCAACAGAGCTATAAAAAATTATGTGTCTACAGGCACTGATGTCTTTACTAAATGAACTATCAAATTTGCCTTTCTTAATGTGCATTGGGATTTTAATTTTTTTTCCCCAAATTAATGCAACGTCTGTAGAAGCCTATTTTCCCCCGTGTCCTCATATATTTTTCTACTTGTGCAAACTCCTGGAATNCAAATTATAAATTTATGGTTTCTACAACAAAATCTTTTAAATGGTGGAATCCAACAGAGCTATAAAAAATTATGTGTCTACAGGCACTGATGTCTTTACTAAATGAACTATCAAATTTGCCTTTCTTAATGTGCATTGGGATTTTAATTTTTTTTCCCCAAATTAATGCAACGTCTGTAGAAGCCTATTTTCCCCCGTGTCCTCATATATTTTTCTACTTGTGCAAACTCCTGGAATGAAATTAAAAAAGCATAGATGAAATGGGTCATGTTTTACTTCCCTTTTTTTATATGCCTGTGTGTTTAGAATAAACACAAACATATCTATCTCAGGCTGACTCCCATTTTGGGGGGGGAATTTTAGAAAGCTAAATATCTCTTTTGCTGATAAAATGAGCTCCCAAGGCCTAAAATATGACTTAGATCCCTTCCAAGTTCTAAAAGAAGACTCGATAGTTACATAAAAATGGTGGTGCCAGTGTCTGCTGCTGACCTGTTGCTGTGGAAGAGCAGGGCAACCCTCTTCCTAACGCCTGGAATCATTATAGAAAAAATACAGCACATTTTCTTGACTAAATGGAAAGGGAACAGAAGAAATTAAGAAGGTAACCTTCCAATACCAACATCAGCTCAGCTGAGCTGTAAATCCTGTATATCAGGCGACCCAGCCAGAAATATGCTGAGCTGTAGTTCTGAAGAGGAAATAACAGGATCAGGGAACAGCAGGTGAACACATTGTCAACGCCACACTGACATTGCTGTTGGAGCTGCTGCATTACAGTTCCTGAGACCACCAAATTTCTACAGTAAGATGTTCAGAGAGTATCAAAGCAAGAAGTCTGAAGGTATTTGTTTCACAGAGGCTGTCTTGTTCAGACTTGGCTAATGAATTTGCAACCAGATGTTCATTTTAACATCTGATCCAAAATGCACTGAAGTCAATGAAAAGTCAATTGGAAGTTCCAGATTATTGGAAAAAGTTACTGTAGAGACAATTTTTAAAAAAAAATATACAGAATGTAGCTATTGGTCATTCAGCTTGTTGCTGACTGTAGGAAGGGCAAAGGTGCAGACACAGAGTCACCAATTGTGTGTCACTGCAGTTGTCATGTGAATGGGTAGAGACTACAGCAACAAAAACTTATAAATGACTGTATTTACCTCTTTCTCATTGCAGGTCAACTTAGCCAGCATGCCTTCTCATTTGCCATGGATTAAGAGCATGTGCACATGGTTACTTTAGTTCAGCTGGCACTACTGTAATATTAGGATGTGGTAACTATGTAAAATAGAGGATAATAATGTGATCAATGCTAGCTACCATCACTTTTTAGAAACAGCCTAACAGGCCACACGAACAATAGTTGAATTTTCTGTTTTGTTTCATTTCAGTTTATAAATGTTATAAACGTTGAAAGAGAACCATCTTGAGGTAACAGGCTTTTGTAAGTCTTAAGGATTCAGTTCCATTAATACTGATTTTATAAGCTTTTAACAATGAGCAGTGTAAGAAATATTAAAGAGTCAGACCGGGATGCAGTGTCTGAAAAAGCAAAGCTAAACAAAGTGTTCTGAGTTTTAGAGAAACTAATTAGCCTTTGCTTCCCTGGACATAGTTTGCTCCATCTGGAGTCTTCAACCCAGGACTGATTGGATATCTTTCTAGATATTGTAATCTCACTGCAGAACTTTGCAGCAGGGATTCTCTCAGCTCCACTATTTGGAAAGACAGACTTACCCTAATGGTCCTTCTAACTCTGAACACATGGCACCGCAGTAACAGGGGAACAGTGAGCACAGATCAGCCTACTCTTTTACCGCTAAGATAAGGGATCCTTTGAGAAAAGTTCCATTTCTCCTCTTGCATACATTTGCATCTATATGATTTGCACACAGAACTTAAAAATAACTAACAAATCATGCATTGTCTTTGTATCATGAGGAGGCTGTAAGTTGGTGGACAAGAGTTCAAGCTCACAGGAAAAGATACAGAAAACAACAAATTTCAGATGGGACTTTGGTTTGGTGCAGTCCTCCCTCACACCTACTGAATTAGGAAGAGATGGAATTAGACTGAGCAAATGTCCATACAAAAATCTGGTGAGAACTGCAGTGGAGTGGAGACATCTAGCTGCCTACTGTCTCCCAACAGCATCTGTGAATAAGGAAATCCTGAATCTGGAGAGAGGTTATAGATATGAAATTCTTTAGGAGAAAGCAAACAAGCCCAGCCTGTCCAAGAGGGACCATAAAACTGGAATGGAGAGGAGATTATACATACTGTTTACATTTCCTCTTGCTCTCTCTGGACTCTTCCCTAACAAAATCTTATTCCCTTTAATTCCTTATGTTTGGTTTCTTAGGAGGGCATTTTATTTTTGCAGTTTGGGTTACATGATCTCAAAAAGCAGCTTTGAATGTGCAAATTACCACAAGAAACAATGCTGAAAACACCTCCTTGATCCAGCGCTGGAGAGGCTGTATTGTTCAGGCTGCACCCCATGCCTGACTTGGAAGCCTAAAAGCAGGGCAGTGTGTAATACTGTGGCAAACTCTCCCTTACTTTGTAAACGGGGCCAGTTCCAATCTATTTCCAGAGGCCCACCAAACTCACAGGCTCCACAGCAAGGTGGGACTGTGCACAGCACAGCACACCTGCATCTCCACAGAGAGACACTGAGCAAGCTGCATGTTGTCCTGCTCTCTGGAGATACCATTGGAGCTCAGCCCATGAACCACAGCCTGCTGAATCCACATATGGAAGCATAGATTTAGACACACCATGAGGTGAGGGATGGAAAATTAAGATTTGATGCGTACCTGATTTGAGGGCTTTGAAACATCATGTGTTCCCCCCAGTTCATATGGCCTCAAGGTGCTGCAGCCAGATGTCACAGGCTCTGGGACTGCAGCAATCAGCAGCAGGATATGGCAGTGAGGCTACAGCCTTGCTCCTTTCAACTGCTCAGCACCTCTCCTTCCAGCTTCAGCCTGTGCCTGCTCCCAGTGCACATAAACACAGGCACATGCTAGCTCCAGCAGCAACTAAGCTTTCTACACTCACAAATTCTGACTCTACAGCTTGGGAACTATCCAAAACTGCAGTTGGAGCCCAGCTGTTCCCTACCATCACCCGATAAACAAAGGCCAGGCAACTCTGCATTTATGCTTCTGTGAGAGAGACAAGAACTGGGAGGCGCTGAACTGGTTTTGCAAAAAAGTACAGGGATTATCCTAGTTACAACTATCTAATCACAACAAAATAATCCCTGTGACCATGGAGGTGAAGCCAGTATTCAGATAATGACGTGCATCTGGAATGAAATAGGAGATTTCGGACATCAGGACAAAGGAAGGATAATAAGCGTACTGGCCCAAGCTCAAACACTAATGCATACCAAACATTAATGCACCGCAAACAACAGCTGCTGCAGAGGGTTGGTTTTGATTTTCTTAGGGAAGAGATATCACCAGCAGAAGGAAATCTGTTATTTTCTGGTAGATGAGGAGGCAGCTTGTGTTCTGAAGCCCACACCTATGTCATGAGGAACATCAAGTCCACAGCTCAGACTAAGGCAGGCACCTCTAGCTCAAAACTGGCTGAGTTTGCAGGCAACTCTGACAATGTAAGGAGCAAGGTCGCAGGTGCACAAGCAAGTACTTTTCTCCCCTCGAGAAATCCCTTGAGAATGAGTTTGAGAGTGTCCTTATCAAGCAAGGAATTTTGCACTGCAGCATCAACTGCTTTTCCTATCAAAGGAAGATTTCAGCTTCCAGGGATGTTGATTTCATTGCTGTTGTCCCCTTCTCCTTTCCTCTTTTTGTCAGCCCAAGAGTAACAAGAGAGCCAAATGAAATCTGCCAACTCATTTGGTCTTTCCAAACCAATGCTTTGCCGGGATTTTATGTGCCTTTTGTCACTAGCATTTTCAAATATCTCCCCAAATCTCAGAGTGATCTGAAACCTCTCAGCTTCTAAGATCAAGTATATTTACTGTAATATAAACAAATCATGACACTTTTAACTGGAGCTAAATTTATCAAAGGAAATCACATTATGAGCTAGTCGTGAAGGCCATTATTCTACAGGGGAAATGTGAACATAAGAGCTAAGCTTTACCCAACAAATTTAAGCTGAACATTTCCCGCAATGATTAGGGCAGCAGGAAATTGAGGGATATATTTTCAAGAAAGCTGTGGAGAGAAACACTTTGTGAAGGATTCTCACCATTCTGTTTACAGGTGTCAGTGTAAGCAATTGTGTGGTTTCCCAGTGAAGGAAAGATATATAAATGATTTTGAGTTCAAGCCTTACTTGTAAGAAGCCCTCATGTTACCATGATTAATTTTGGCAGCCCACCAAACCTGAGAGAAACTCAATGGACCAGCATAATCCCTGATCACTGAAGTTAATTGAGGTTGAGTCACACCCAGAACAATCTTTCCTGTTCATTCATTAATAAGAGAGGAGACTAAAACACAATGTAGACAGCTTCTGCTATCAAGGACAAGGGTGTACTAAAAAAAAGATATTTTTGACTTAAAAGCACAAGCTTTCCTCCCATTCTCCCTAGAAGAGAAAAAATGCAATCTTGTAGTAAATTCAGATTTACTGATTTTTGGAGACTGCCAAGCTTATCTAGTGTCAAAGTTGGCCCACTGCCCTCCCACACGTAAGTCCATCAGAGTCTATTGCGCCATGAGTGAATCTTCACCACCTGACTGGATTCACAGTGCCTTTCTCCCGTACCTGCTGGACTGCACTGTGATAATCAAGGCTTTTTAAGCTTTGTCTAGCTTGCACATTGCTGTAATCAGGACAATGCCCATGGTAACAACAGGAGGATATTGGAATAATGTTCTACCACTGCCTTGACTTTGACTCAGGGCTTGTGCCTGCAGGATACTTTTCTTATTGCCTTAAAAATGCCATTACTAGTGAGGGATTCCACATAAAAGACCCCTGAAGAAATGAAATTTATGAATTTTTTTCATGCTGTATGTGAAAACAGCAGACTCATACATGAAATTCCTTCAAGTATCTTAAGTATCCAAAGAACAAACTTTTTTTTTTATAGCAGTAAACCCCAAAGATGGAGTTACAAACATACCTCAGATTTTCCCAACTGAAATTATTGGGCAGGTGTTCTTCCTGATCTCAGATATTACGGTAGTTATTCAGTCATTTTAACAAAGAAATTGCTTTACAAAACCAGTTCAGAGCTAGCTCCAATTTTGGGAAGTCTGGAATCAGTGGTATTTTCCGAGGAGATATTTACCTTGGGTTCTTGACTTTCCTGGAAAAGAGCCACTGGGCTGGGACTTTACATCAGCAATGCAACTTCTCTGTGTTCTTATCAGTAATGGAGGATACCAATGTCTTTGAAATAACTCATTTTGATTTTTTACTGAAGCTTGAAAAACAAAAATAGGAGCATTTGTCCCTGTTTTTTACCACTGTTTATTTTTAATAAAATAATCATAATTTTTTAAAAATCTGCTCCAGAAAGGCTTTTAGAACAACTAAAGACTAAGCCTAAGTGATCCATCCCAGGTTTTACTTCATACCTGACTGCTTCTGAAAAAGGAAATTTTGGGTGGTTTATCAATTCCCTGTAGATATCCAGCCAGGATGTACATATTGAATTTTAAAAAACCCTTCAACTTACTTGCTGCAGCAAAGTACTTTGGTCAGCTCTTTACCTGAAGTAATAAATTAAAAGCAACCCATTATATGAGTTGCAGTGCAACTCATTTCAAAAGCTTGACATTTACAGTGGAGGAACTCTTTAAATATATAAACATTTCCCACTTTTACTAATACTAATCTCTCAATTCACTTTAACCACAAATGATTTTAAATAGCTAGTAGATCTTTAGAATCACTTGTATTTCACTTCTGGTATAGTCATCAAATGTCTCAATATATTTACAGTAAGGCAATACATCCTGAATATAGTTCTAAGAACAATTAATTAAAATGGGAAAATATTTGGAACAGTTCTAGTAAGATTTATTTATAAAAGCTATTCCTGTGGGCAGTAGTAACTGGTGTAGTACTGAAGTCTTTAAAGCCCCCTTGAAAGTATTTACACCTAAATGGAATGAAGATTTTTCAGAAGAAAGATAATGATGACAGAGTCAGCAAAGTTAGGTGCTACCTGTTTGTTTAAATGTTTTTCCTCCATAGCAGGGTTAGATGGATACCCCATCCTGGTGTTAGGGAACACTGTGCTTTGCTGATGCTCTAATTCCCATAGATGTAGACAGAGGAAAAACAGTGGCTATCACATGCTTTCACAGTTTCACAGAAATATCCATGCATATTGGAAGAGCAGCACAGTCACTGATAAACATCTCTGTAGTGAGAGCCCGCACTTGGCATGTCAAAAATGCGCTGCACAGGAAGAGCAGAAGAGTTACTCTTACAACTACCTGGGAACTAGAATTCCAGTTTTCTGGAAAATGCTCATGTATTTTTTCTTGCATATTACAACAAACAACTGCAACTTCAGATGTTCTCACAAACCAGTGGTGAAACCAGTCAGTTAAGAGAGCAACCTGGCACATTATGTTCCATTTCATTCTAATGCCCTTGATCAGCTGCTGTGTTTCACGGACACATTGGTTCAGGTGACTTTAACCCTCTTTTCTTCCAAAGCCTATGCCTCAGCTGCACCCTTCCTGACATGCCACAGCAACTGTGCCTGCACCAACAGCCTTCCTCACACATGCCTGCAGCAGGAGAACCAGCAAGCACTGTGCACGGGGAAGAAGGAGGACTACCAATTGCAATAGAAATCAATTAGCACATAAGAGATTAATGACAAACCCAAAAGCCTTCAAATATCAGTCAGGTAGACTGCCTGCACAGCCTATCCACATGCTGGTGTCTAACTTTTATTGCCAAATTATCTTGAACAACAAGGTACTAGAATTGGGTTATGATTATAGCAAAATGGAGGGACTGTCAAAAAGTGAAAAATGTCACTTATTTTATTCTTGTCTCAAAACCTTATGGCTTAGCACCCTGAAAGGAGACAAGGGTGCTTGCAGCAACAAAATCTTCCATTGTGAAAGGACTGACAGATCTAATCATCATTTCTGCCTCAAAAATTTTTAAAATGCAGTATGTGAAAACATGCTGACCCTTGGGAAATAAGTGGGGCTGTTAAAAATAAATAGGTTCCAGCTTTTCAGGAAGAGCAGATTCACTACAGTGACGTAAAAACACCCAGCAGCTTGTCCCAGCCATTTCCCATGAGACGCTGCTGATGTAGGAAGAAACAGCAGCTCGCACAGCTGCCTGGAAATTTAAATGCCAGGATGTTACTTCTTAAATATCTTATTTTTTTCCAAACCTCACCTTTGACACAGCAGCAGTACTGGCACAGTCCTCTCATACCCTCAGAAAGACCCTTTGACCTACTGAAGACTTAAAAAAAACAAACAAACAAATAACAAAAAAGCATCACAAAATATCACGTTATGTCTCCAAATGCATTACAAGATACTAGCAGTCCTACTAATAACCTCTTACTGTTGAGAAAACTTTTAATTTTAGAAATTAAAGATTTCATATTTTTTATTTGAGCATCTTTAATTTTCTGTTGAAAAGGATAATGCAACCCAAGTATATTTTGGGGGTCATGTCCATGCACTTGCCAAAAAAAAAAAAGGNTGCCAAAAAAAAAAAAAGGACCAACGCTGTGGTATTACACCTTGGTGCAGAGGCGCAGTGTGTGGTGAGCCTGATCCAAGGCACAGAAGATGAAAAAGCAAGTGCCGAAGCAGTGGGTTTCCTCCTGAATGGAATTACTGATTTACAGCAGACTCTTTCTGTGGTACTACAGCTGCAGGCTTGGTAGTGACAAAGCAAATACCTTCGTTTCAAAGCATATGTCTGCATTTCCCATTCAAAGGGGGGTGTTTCAGACCCATGTAGAGGTTTCCTGGGTGAAGTATTTAGTGATTTTAGTTAAGAGGACAGCTCTTTCAGGAAACATTTCATGACACCTCTGTTTTCTCTCGTGTTAATTCATCAGGATCTAGCTCCTTTACTGTTTCATTCTTAGACTTCCACTCACTTTTTCCACAAAAATCCTGTTAAATCCTAACCAATGTTTTCCATAAGACAGAATGCATGAATTAGTGTTTGTTTATGAAAGGAGCATCGGGATTACCATGCTGGCAAAGATTCTTTACACATAATCACTTCAACACGTGTCTTTCCACCCCACTTACAGTAAGACTGCAAGTCATGTTAACATCTCAATAAGAAAAAGAATATAGGTTGCCTTGTTGCACTGCTCCAAGAAAATGAAGGAAGGATTGTTGGTATCTATTAAAAATATACAGAAAATATAAACCCATTAAAATGTGTGCCCAGAAACTGAAGGAAAGCAGAATCATCTCAGTAGGTTCTCCTTGATAGATAAGGAGTCAGGTAAGTAACATCAGGCAAGATCCATTGTCTTTTCACCCTCTCATTTGCCCTGATAATACACAGCCTTTGCTAGACCAGCAGAAGCCCGTTTCACAGATCAGAACCTTCAACAGAAAACAGTCTCTCTTCAGAGAATTTCTGGTGGCAACACCTGGTACGAAAAAGCCACAATCAAAAACTCAGAGATGCAGTGAAGTTGCATGCCTTTGAAGAGAAACCCTACGACCTGTAACTTTTACAGGACAGAAGCTCACACTTTTAAGCACGTTGTTATACATGTAAGGAATAGGAAAGAGACAAACCAACCAAGAACCTGTGATTTCTACCCCAAAGAATTCCCTTGACCAATTCATCATTCCCCCCAAATCCTCCTTTCCCTGACTTCTTCATCAGAAAAGGGAGCCCCTTAAAGACAAATCCAGTCACAGGAAGGTCAATATCTATAATGATTTCAAAGTCTCATGGTCCTAAAGGAATAAGACACCAGGCCTCTGGTGAAACCAAACACAATAGGAAGGGAAGAGTTTTGCTGTTGGCTTCAGTGTTACCAAGCCTGTTTTTGCTGGTTTTTTGGAGTCTAAGAATTACTTGAACAGCAAAGTTCAGCCCTGCTTTTCCAGAAGCAGCAAAGCAGGCCCAGCACATGACTGAGCAGTCTATCTCCACACCTCGTCTCACTAGAGGTTGTTCTGCAAGCAGCACAGTTAGCCAAGCCTAGTTTCCCGCAGACACACTGAAGCTTTACTTCTCCACCACCTTTCCTGGCAACAACCCAGCTTCCTCCAGCATCCACTCAGCACCCTATGGGGTAAGGGGCAGCCCACACTGTGTCCAGTCACCATCTAGGTGACCACCAAGCCCACTGACCTACTGCTACACAGGTCCTGGGCTGTCCCCACTCTCCTGGCAGAGCAACAATACCAGCAGGTCCTTCCTCAATGCTCTTCCTGGTGTTGCCCAAATCAGTGAGAGTTTAATGATCATTGAAATATCCTTTCAAAGCTGGTGGCAATTGCACAGTGGGGCTAAAAACCTATGAGAGGGAAAGGAATGGAGATGGATAAACAGACAGTGAGCTCACATGTCTTGTTTTCACAGTTCAGGCTAAAAAGGCACTTTTTATATGTACATGTATAAAGGGCTGGTAACTGGCAGAATTCTCAGTATCAAAAGAAGTGTGGCCCTGTTTCAAAAAACCATCAGCCTGTTTGAAGTTAGCTGGTGTTTTTTCTCTGGTAATGACTTTAACAGTGTTCTTACTTTTACTAGCCACACTGGGCACTATTCCATTTAACAGACTAGAGCGCTCATTTCTCCGAGTAACTCTGCAAGCCCAGTAAGATCGCTCAGTATAAGTCACCAAGAGATGTTGCATTTCTTCCTGAAATGATCCTGTTGCAGGTGGAGGGAGTGACACTTCTGTGATCAGAACAACCTTCTCCACAAAGACAGAAAACATGCCCCCCATTTTGCCCTGCTTCAGGGGGAGGTGTTCCAAATCCACCAGGATGGACATTAATTGGAGCAATTCTACTGCAATGGGCTCCAATGGTGCTAGATGCCAAAGAAAAATATTTTCCAGGCCTTCAGCACAGCTGGAGCTTTGAGAAGTCTGGCTTTGATTCACAAGAGGGTGTAAGTGTCACAACATTCATTACTGGAGCCCTTAGCTTTTTTGATAAATTAGTGGGTCAAATCTCTAAGTTAGAGGTAGTGGGGAAATAAGTGGGTCTGGGATTTACTGCTAAATTGAAATGTAAAGGAATTAGTTTGAGGATGAATATATAATGTTTCTTTTATTAATTTAGAGGAGTTTATTTTTCCTGATTGCTTTAAATGTATTACTGAAGAAAAACAAAATCCCAAAATTAAAATTGAAAATTCAGTCTTTCCCAGAATTATTTATCACATTTTTTGAGAGAATAGAAGCTATTCATCACATTTAGTGTGACTTCATGGCTAATTCTGATAGACCCAATCCTCTAAAGTATGAACAATTCCCTCTGTCATTACAAAAAAATGTGAATGGTGCTAGATATCCTAAGCAAATGACTACTTGCTCTTCTCCAACAGTTACTTCTTTTGAAGTTATCCTTATTAGGAATAACTGGATATAAAACCTCTGTAGTTCATTATCTGCTTTATCACATAGGCAAGAAACCAGAATTACAACATCTGTTAAAACAATTTATCCTTTTCACACTCCAAATTAAATGAAGATTCAGAGCTGTAACTGTCAAATTGTCCTGCTATGGTCCAGAAATTGTGATGCAAGTTTCACTCCTTGACCCATCATTGTTGGCATATGACCTTCACATAACTTACATGCCCAACTTCCATCTCTGTAGAAGTTGATGTCACTCATTTTTATAAAGTACCCTGCTCAACAATGCTAGAAACAGTGCTAGATAAAAGACTATCAAAATTCTTCTATCCATGTCTTGTCATCCAGCTTTAAACTTGCCACTGAGCATAAATGGTCCTCAGAAATTTGACATTTTCTGTTTGTTTCATAGATATACACTGAACCATTTATTTAACAAAACATATTTCAACAGAGTCTGTTAAAAAAATTGCATACTCGGTGGTTACATAAAACTTTATAGTCTCATTTTAGCTTCTCCATCTTTGGGTGAATTTGAAGCTTCCAAGTTGTCTGCAGTATTTTACATTAAGGGCATTCAGGAGAGTGCAGGGTCTGCTCTACTGTGTTACAATTCCAGTTCTGTCTTCATTCGGTATTGTACTGTCAATGCATCTGCCTCATAAAACCTTCCAGCAGTCTCCCAGTACCTAAAAAAGTTCTACAAGGAAGCTGGAGAGGAGGTTCTTGCAAGGTCAAGGTAGTGACAGGACAAGGGGGAACAGCTTCAAGCTGAGAGAGGGCAGAGTTAGATTAGATACAAGGAAGAAATTCTTCACAATGAGGATAATGAAACAGTGGAACTCACTGCCCAGAGAAGTTGTGGATGCTCCATCCCTGTAAGTGTTCACAGCCACATCAGACAGGCTTTGAGCAACCTTGTCTGGTGAAAGGTATCCCTGCCCACAGAGGAGGGTTGGAATGGTTGATCTTTAAGGTTCCTTCCAAATCAAACCATTCTATGATACTATGAAATCTGACTGCTTTCTCTTCTGAATAAGTATTACACAGACAGTGACACCCATTTAGAATGGAAAACAAAGAGTTGCATTTACAACTAAAGAGCTCATACACAAGAATTACCACCTTACATCAGATCCACGTGCTTCTGAAGAAAAGCAAGAAAATCTTCAATAAGCAGTTTTGAAGTGGCTTTTAAACTGGATTGTTTTTACATGAGTTAGCATTTAGCTCATGTCCCATCCAAATCGCTCTTGCAGCTTTCAAATGCTCAGCTTTGTAAACCTCAACAGGAGAAAAAAAAAAAAATCTGATTTATTTAATATCAGGTCAGGAATGAAAAATTTGCTTATGGCACAGGAAACAAGCCTGTTAAATTTTACTTCAAGATTAAAAAAAAAAAAAGTATTTGCCTCTGTAGTACTGCTATTCAGTTCTCATGGGTAACAGAGATCATGGTCATCAGATGAACACACATGGTAAAGCGAATTCCACCAGGATACCACAAAGCAATTGACCTAATTCTGTAGCCAGTGTAAGCCAGCAATAACTGCAAAAAAAAAATTATTCAGGAAAATAAACTCCAAAGTGTACTGGTTTCTAAAAGTTATATTCTCACATAAGTAAGCACATTACTTTTCTTATATTATTGAATGACCTACAGTTCAGACTTGATATGGAATGGTATCAGATCAAACCTGCCTTGTAAGAGATACAGTCCCCTTTTATACTTTTGGTCTCCTTTTAAATCACTGGCACTTTCTTGCCTTCAAAGAGACAGCTGCTCTCCTTCTCTTACCTAAAATCCCAGCCAGATCTGATAGCTACACACACGTTGCTACAGTACTGTACTTACAAGTCAGCCCTGAAAAGCAGCAAGGATGGATACTACAGACCACCTTGAATTAGGCAGTTTTTACAGATGTAAGTGGAGAAGGCTTAAGCTATGCCTAGACACAACATTATCAATCTTCCTCCAAGAATGTCAGCAATTGCAAAAGGGTCTAAGAATATTCCTTAGGTGTTTGCCTGTTGGTTAGGTTTTTTATTTTCAATTAATAGGAGACATGAGACGTAGAGAAATACTGACTTCAACCTGCCTACCTGCTGAAGGAATTATCATTGTACTGTCATTAACTGATTTATCATTAATCATTGCACTGTGGGAAAGCAGTGAAGGATAACCCTCTCCTATATCCTCACCCTGTATTCTGCTCAAAAACAAAACTGCTGAACTGATTGCAACCCTGCTGGAAACCTCAGTTCTGGATCAGGCACCCCTCAGCTAGGTGTCTGTCAAACAGTGCAGCAGGCTGAGAACGGTTCACTGAGTCTAATACACAAAATCCATACTCTGATGTTAATAGTCTATACAAAGAATCAGCAGCTGCTATTGCTGTGACAGATAAACCACCAAAAATCAGCAGAAAATCAATGTCAGACCAAAACTACAGCCAAGTGGAATAGTTCAGTATAGAGAGACCTGCCTCCCTGTGCTTTGACGTGGCTATGGCGTTGCTGGTCATTGCTATTATGACAGTCTCAATTATTTCATCGCCCATGTGTGCCACAGAAACATCAAGCTGACATCTGTTTGTTCTAACAAAGTGATAAACAGGTGACTGCTGTAACAAGATGGCTTATGACCATGACTGCTGTGACAATGAGTGGAAATTGCAGAGCTCGATGCCATATGGGTTGCATTTGTCACCAGACAAGAGAATGGAGGAAAAAGATGAACTTCTCTCACTGCTATCAAAGCTTCTTCTGCTTCAAGGCACCTAAACCATAGCCTATAACTTCCTGGGCAAAACATGAAACACTTTCCTACTGTTCTCAAAACCTGTAAAATCTCTGATTATGCTGCCTTTACTTGGCCATAATTTGATCTCATCACTTCCTTGCAGCAAAACTAGGCCAGAGTCCAGGTCCAGCCTGGACAGTTTCCCAGTTTGTGAATTAGGGATGTGGCTAGAAAGAGATAGACTGCAGAAATAGCTGAACCAGAACTATCACTTCCTAGGGTGGGGTTGCAAGTAGCTGCCTAGTCGCCATGCAAGAGGTGAACATCGCTTCCCTCTCTGCTATTTTGAATGAGCATAGCACGGGCAGCTGCGTATTCTGTGTTTGTGTGTGCTCTGAGCACAGTGAGGGGAGCCAACAGCTCAGGAGGTCTCAGTCACAAACACTACCTCCACTGTGGATCATAAAGGCCCCCGGGTTGCCACAAGGGACCCAGTTCCCTACACTTAGCTACACGGGTGTGTATTTGCACATCCAACTTCACGTGCGCAACTTTTGGACCAAACAGGAACTTGGTTTTACACATCTCTAGCAAGGCAGATAACGATTGGACTGCCTAGCTTGCGGTCTTTGATCTAGATGATTAAATAGCTGAAAGCCTGCTTTTGGTGTCAAAATACTTACTCCAAGAATTTTGAATTAATGGCACTTCTAAATTTCCTGTAAACTGACTTGGCAGAATCCGTCACTGGAGAGGGAGACTTTAAGGCAGAGATATGTTCATGTTAACTTCAACATATAGTAACTTGAAAATTGGCCAATAGCTATTCCTATTTATTTACACTTACTGACACATTGAAATATCACTAGGAGTGGTTATCCAATAGATGCTAAGTGCTTAGGTCATATCCTACATTCCCAAAAAACCCCAAACCCACAGAATTGCTGTGTTGGGAAGTAACTTCTGCAAATCATCCAACCCCCCTTCTCAAAGTAGGATCAGCTACAGCAGATTGGTCAAGTCTGGTTTTGAATAATTCTAAAGATGGAGACTCTACAGCCTGTCTGGGCAACCTGTTCCACTGCTTGACCATCTTCACCTAAAAAGTCCTTGTATTATGTTTAAATTGAATACTTTCAATTTTGGTTTGTGCCCATTGCCTCCTGACTTCTGAATTTTCTTTTACATAAGTTAATTCAACAAGTCAAAGTTTGCATCTAATAAAAGAAATCCTGTCTATTCCTCCTGTGGGCCTCGGCACTGGAGAGGTGAGTATTAGAAGGGCATTGGAAGCTGGGCACAACAGCACAGCAGAAAACACATTATCCCTCGAGAAACATGTGAATTCCGTCCCAGGGCACTGCTGCAGGGCTGTCAGGACCTGCACATCACAGCCAGCTGCAGCCCCAGCTCTGAAGAGCTGTTCACATTTCCGGGTGACAGCCAGCCACATGTGCACAGATAAGCCATGCTTTCCATAGCCCTTCCCTTCGCTCAGCAGATGTGTAGAGGTGCCCCTTCTGCACAGGACAAAGCCCTTGACTCCATGTCAGTATGACAGGACTTGAATTTCCCAGATTCCCAGGATCTGGAGATTCTGCCCAGAAATGGGTACCAAAATTGTACACCAGAATATGCAAACATTAGCATTACTTACAGTTTTCTTTAATGCTAGAAACTCATCTAAATTCCTGTAAGAACTTCCCTAGGTAAGGATCCAGCAGTAGGGAGAGCCTGAACATTATTCTATAACTAAAAGTGCATCAGCAGAATAGTTTTTCATCAACAAAAGCTCCAGCTTACTTATGGAACTTCTACCAGATTTCCTTTTGCAATGCTGTCATAGTCCCTGAAGCATATTCCAACATTTTTGTCATCTGATCAGCCCTGCATAATTTTCTTGATAGCAGCTGTGTGTGCTTTCTTCATACTTTTCCCCCTAGTGCATTAAGATTTCTTTTTTGGAAATCTTTCCAGGGATTGTGAAAAATGTCTTTTGTTTCTTCCTTTTCTTACACTCCCTCCCAGACTAACACCATCTTGTGCTTTTTCCTAATGACAACAATCCACGATGCACCTTTTAAAGATAAGAATAAATTCTGGAACTTTTCCTTTTTTTAATTGAGGGAAAAAAATATATTTTCTTCTGTTATGAGAGACCTGAGCTTAGTTCATGCTCTGCCACAAGTCTCCACTTTAACCTGAGCTGGACTCACCTAGCCTATTCTCGTCCAATTATTCTGGAGAAGTATTGGGAGAATAAAATACCTGAAAAAACATATATTGGGTGAATTTGTGTCATGTCACAAGCGTTTTCCTATTATAGCTTTTTGCAAATAGATACTAGAAGACTGCAATAAAATAGATTTCTTTGTGTTTATGTTGTTGATACTTAAAATGGGAGCCAACATTATGTAGATATCTATTTTAGTGATGTTCATAGTGGGAAGAATCAGCGAATAACAGCAGTGGAAATGAGCACATCACCTGTAGAGTTATGCTCAGTAAGAGTCTCTCTCATAGAGGTTACACAGCTGGTGACTGAGATAAAGCAGAAAGAATATTGCAAACGGTGTGTTTTGCATGAAAGAGTCACCAGATTGTAATATGGGCTATTTCTGCAGTTCTTGTACATGATGAGTTCTCCAAATCATGCTACAGTTTATTAACCGGAGAGGAAGGAGAACAGTGGGAAAAAAAAGAAGTTAATTTGTGACCCAAATTCCTTATACTTTTTAAACCTCTCTCCTCTTGAACAGAGTATCTGAAAGCAATATCCTGGCATGAGTTTAATCAAATATAAAGTAACTCAGGGTAATCTTCTGGGGCCTGTTATGTCTGTGAAAAGTTATTTCTTTCCTTAAGCCCTGCTTCCCTTCTGGAAGTCTGTTAGTCATGAAATAAGCGAGCAGTAGTGTCTGAGGCAGTAAATACAGCAGCCACCCCCCCATCCTACCCTCCCATCCAATCTCTCCTTACTGCTTCCCAAAAGAATACATCAAATTTCACTAATGAAACAGCTACTTGCTTTTCCTCTCTGAGATAAAGTGGAATGAACAAGAGAATGAATGAGAGCAGTGGCAACCATCTTGATGAAGAGACATCAGAAGGTTATGGTACTCATATGGAAATGCTGGAACCAGAAGTTAAGCATTTAATATGATTTGAGGACACCAATTTGAACCACCATTTTCCCTCATGTTCTTTAAAAGCTATTTTCTTTAGCACATGAATCCAGTGCTGTTATACATCTGGATTTCTGGTTGTTGACTGAAATTCCTGGAAAGCCCCTAAAAACCTTCTTGTGTTTCTCTGTTTGGTTTTTCGTTTTGATTTGTTTGGGGATTTTTTAATCTCTTTACCCACAGTGAAGTATCTAGTTTCTTCCTTTATGCTCTTTTCTGTCTTAAAGCCATCAGTATCACCAGCAGAACTTGTTTTTCTTTGCTTTTCTTTCCAGGAAAGAAGGCTGGGTTCCATTAAACCTCTTCAGCACTGAAGTGACTGAGTGTCCCACTGGGCACCAACTGCATTCATGCTAAGTCTCTCCATGCTCCAAATCTCCGTAAGATATTGAGAAACATACATTGAGACAGCTACCAAATGCAGCTGGTTCTCAGTTTTCAAATTTAAGTAGCAATTTGTATCCTGGGTCTACAGCTGCATTCCTACAGAACTATCAAATTTCACCTTTGATTTTAGTGTGGTTACTGAAGCATGTACCTCAAAACCCAGAAGCAGCATAATTAAGAGGCATGAAAGAGAACCTGACTGTCTTCTACCATGTTAGCTTACAGGACTCTTCATACTGCACATTAATCCAAGCGTAAGAAAAAGACAAAGCAGGCGTGGATCTGCAACAGCCCTAAGGACAACATAAAACTCAAAAATCAAACAAACCCTTATTGTTTTTAACTAGGACTAGTCATAGCTCCAGGCTCAGAGCCATTGTTTTCATGCAGAGAACTCCTCACTGCTTTCCATGAGAGATCCCCACACAAGATATTATAAAACTCAGTGTGGTGGAGAATGGAGAAGGTTGTTTCCGATTTCTTCTCTCAAGCTGCTCTCAGTGCAATGGAACTTTGTGCACACATAGCTTTTCCTCCTCTGAAGTTTCCTTTATTCTTTCAGCTCTGATTTCTGGGATTTCTGTCTTGTTATTTTTCCCCTAGGAAAGACGTTATTACAGTTTCTCCTTCCCTCTCCTATCCCCTTGCATGCTGTCAAGAACATTGCAGAAAGAGTTATTGCCAATTCATTTGCCTGCCTGCCAATTAGCAGTATACTATGTCAGAGTCAAGTGAGTAAATACCAATAAACCATATGACAACTATCCAGCCCATCTGACCCTCTGACAGTTTTCAGTGCTTTCTACTTTATTAGAATGAGGTATTAATAGAACAGATATATTTCACAAGACACAGCACTGTAGTACTTTGAATCACAGAACTCATTTTATAGCCAGAAATGTGGATTCTTTAGCATGGTTCTTTATGCCAAACACTGCGAAATCATGTAGTTTTGAGGACTTTTTTTTCTTGCATTCCATCAATAAAATAATCACACTGGTGAGTGGATATCCTCCTAACTTGCTCTATCTCTCCAATATTTGATTACAAATACTTGGTACCGGGACCAGCTCATGTTGTTTGCACAACATCACAGGGTCCCAAGTCTAGACCAGAATAACCAGGTCCTCCTGTAAAACACAGTAGTTTAGCAGACACTTTATGTTAACAGATGCTTTGGATATAAATAGAAGGAACAGGTCTCTCCTCCAAAAAGCTGGCAGTAGAAGACCTCAACTCCATATTGTGCATGGTGCCAGGGAAATTTTGCTTGCCCAGAAACACTGTTATTTGAAGGCAACACAACATGGGCACAGAGGGCAACGGCATACTTCTCAGTGAGGTGCTGGAGCATAAACAGACTACAACTTGGAAGCAGGAGGCAATCAGACATATGGTCTCATGAAAATATATCTATCTCATGCCATGTATATTTTTAATACAAGGAAACAATCTGACACAGTTCATACTCAATCAGGTTAAAATTATTCATATTAATATGTCATACAGGTTGGTAGTTTTGAAACTGTCCACTTGAACTCTGCAATCCGTTTGCAAGCAAATAACTTTATACTGCATCCATTTCTTTTTCACTGAAAAAAGATTTCAACAATTATTTCCAGCTTGCACATATTTGAACGTCCACTCTTAAAACATGGATAGCGGAATTACTGGAGGAAGTCCAACCACAGCTCTAAACTGCAACTGAGAGTGAAGCAAGACAGATATCCACACCCCAAACACTCACACTCGAGCCAGGGCTGTATAGCAGAAGAGTCTCTTTGCAGCAGTAAACCCAGGCAAGTTTTAATATGTGCTGGCATGAGGAAATAAAGACAAAGCCTAATGTGAACAAGGCACAGTGCTAAAGGATGCTTTGTGAGTTTTTAGCAAGTGACAGACCACTGTTTTCTGACAAAATTAAACTGCAGCAAGTAGCAAAGCCAGGATTCCTTGCTGTTACTTAGCCAGAGATTTTAGATGAAAGAAAATTGAAAAGTTCCTTCTATCCCCATTCTTCTGAGAGGCACATGCAGCTTCTCCTATTAAAATTTCTATTCAAGTAGGATGCTAATATTGACTCACTACCAAAAGATCAGAGTTAACCTACAGAAACATTGTGCCTGTCCCCTCTAAGTCTCTCCATTAAAGATCCCTACATTTTTTCCTAAACACTTGTCCTGTGCTATGGAATACTGAAAACCACACATGACTTCCATGCCAGCTGTTCTTCAGCAATGGTGCCAAGAGCTTTCTCCCTTACGTACCTTTAAAGACCTATGTTGAAGCAACACATTCTGTAGCAATACACCCCCAGAAAGCAGAGCTCTGCAGCGGCCAGCACCTCACTGAAGCATTTCTTTATGCCCCCACTCAGCCATTTTTTCAAATGAAAATCTACTGTAAGTAGTAATTCACTAACAAGGTACACAATCAGTATTTCCCCACAATTAATAGAGGAAAAACATGTGGCTAACAGACTTCCCTAATAAAATGGACAGAAACCTACAATCAATACTACTAAACAGATGTAGGTTACATTCATGAAAAAGTTTCTAAACAATTCTCCCCAGAATAGTGATGTATGTTGCAAGATTTCCATTTCATCCCTGTATACATCTTAAATGGATTAAAACAAGACATACTTGATAAACCATGACTGCCTCACTGTGGATTAAAATAATGCTTGCTTCCAGTTGTTTGCTATTACTACCAAAATATTAGGTTTTTCTTCATCTTGTAAAAAAAAAAAAAAAAAAGAAGGACATTTTGTTCAGGTGAATGATCCAAAGTATTTCTGGAGATACTATCACATCATTTGGTTGGCTGACAAATAGCTTGCAGTAGGTGAAGCTGAATAATCACTTGATCACGGCTGAAATCACAGCCGTGCATCTCACCATGCATATCATAGCAGAAATGCAAGCTGCATGTGAATTTATTCTCAGATTTTTTCAAAACTCTCAATAGCCTTGCAAAATCTTGTTTCAACACTGAATACTGGGTGTTCAATAACATTCACTTTAGGATACATTCAAAAGCCTACCTAGCAACTGTATTGCTATACCCAAACTCCCATTTCCATTCTCTGAATATTTGCATGAATTTATCTTCCTTGGAAGCACAGGCTGGCTGAGCTCCAGCTTTGAACTTCCTGGAGGATTTGCTTAAATAAGTGCAAACTCACATCTGATCACATGGACAGCAAGAAAGCAGATTTATTTTCACAAGAGAATGACATTCTTGCTCTCAGAGCATGACCCCTGCACATCTTGAGATCCATTACTTACCGCATGTAGGTCCTTTGAGCCTGGTTCAACTAAAATCAGTTAAACTGGAGCTGCTATTCCATGTATTCTTATTTGCAAGTCTTTTACTGCAGCCTCTGCAGCATCCCAGGTTGCTTACAGCAAAGTCAGTGTTTATTCAAAAGCATGGACGTACTCTCATACAGAAAACAGTAGTACCTTGTGACATACTAAACACTTGTTTTGGAATGTAAGACTTCCCTATGGAAGGAAGAATCCAAACCAAGTAAAACTGCTGCAAAGACTCCCCATGAAATATTTTATTTTGAGCTTTTCCATCCATAATTTAGCAGCTGTGTCTAAACTAGGAGCCTTGGAATGGGGCTTGGCTGTGCTGTGCTCAGGAGCTGGTGTGCCCCCAGCACAGGAGCATCCTCCCAGGCAGCTATCCCCATGGACACTCCAGCACCCACTCCCAGGGCATTACCTGCCATTCAGCCACACTTCCATTTTGAGAAAACATCATTCCCCACACAAGCAAACAAAAGCTAATTTATCAGTTAATTCCTGTCCCATCCCATTATTGACTCCAACTTCCGTCCTCTCAGTCTGGCCTTCATGAACAACTATTTACTTGAAGTTTAAAAGCATCAGTAACTTTTAAGTTAAATTGCTGTACAAATTCAACATGATCATGAAGAAGGAGGTACTATATAAACAATGAAAAAGTATTATACATCCATCCCCATGCTCTTAACAAGGCACTGAAGGGCCTAGGCAAGGTCACAGGCAGAAGCTTCAGAGTGATGCAGGAAGCAGGGCAGAGGGACACTGTGAATCTTTCATGAGTGCTTAAACTGAAGAGATTTGTCCAGAAGGAATTTCTCTCCCGAGACTCTTTCCTAGTGTCTGTTGATTACTATTAATGTCATGGAAAGATTCAAAGAGTAGCTTACACTGTCCTCATCTGGGACAGCTCTGAATTTTAACAGTCCCAACATAAAGTGATGGGATAAATATTCTCAGGAGCTGCAGTAGCCCCTGAAACTCATGGGCAAGTGGGTGATCAGCGTTTTATTCAATCTGTATAAGACGATTACAGTTTTATTGGGAAAGATTAAATACCAAGGTGAAATCTTTATGAAGAAGAAAGGAGGAGGTAACCTTGCCTTAGTAACCCTCTCGCTAAAAAACAAAAAATATAAATCCTAGTCTTAGCTCTCTGATCTTTGATTTTCCTATTTACTTGGACTTTGGTGAAGTCTATACCCTTTTGCCAGCAATTAGAACCACGCATTCTCTGTGCTTGCCACCTCCTTGACTTCGTGTAGAGGTATTTCACACAGCACAGTTACCTGTTCCCTGCCCAACGGAACTAGGACACCCTAGTTTCAGGCAGACCCCCAAGCCCACGCCCCTACACCCTCCCATCACACCAGATACCCTCACATGCTCCAACACACCCTAAGGTGCCTGGTCTGCACGCACAGGTTCAGACAGAGGGGTGGCTGATGCAGGCATGCAGCAGCCTCTGGCCAAGGAGACCTGCTCCAGGTCATCTTTCCAGTGAGAAGGTTCCTCAAGGTTCAGTTTCTTCCACACCTTTGGGATGTCTCTGACTTCCTGCTCACACAAGCCATAGGTTCGAAAGCTTTTGGGATAATACTGATTGACACACAGCCTGCAAAGCCCCACAGGAGTTGTTTCCTTAGCAAGCAAGAATGAACATTTGGGGAAGGTTGTGCTGGATGGCTGGAACCTCAGGTCTTGTTAGAAAAGAGAAAGGAGGAGTGTGCTTAAGGGATACTTTTGTTTTTTGATCTTGCTGCTAAATGTATTTATTTCTTACAGTAACTAATTTACTGATTTTGAAACCTCATCTTTTTCTAAGTTTTATACCCTCTCTGTCATACAAGAAACAATAAATTCATAAGCAGTGCTGAGAATAGAAAGCAAGTAAAGTTTTTGAAAGCTAAGGTGCTCCATTCCTAACACATGCTTTTCCCGCATATGTAAAGCATCTGTGGCTGAAACAGCTCCTTGAGGAAACTCAAGGGAGGAAACTCAAACATTGTGAGTCAAAGCTGCAGAAGGAGAGGCTATTATTCACAAAACTATCTTCCTGTCCCTGAAAGAAAACATGCAGGACAAGAACAATACATGATCACTCACTGTGAACACAAACAAGTCTCACTTCAGAAATATTTTTACCTTGATGTGCCTTGCTCTGGCCTGTGCCACTCTTCCCTCAGCTCTGAAGGCAGAGTCTGGCCAGGGAATTATGACAAAAGGATTGCTGAATAAATTGGTTTTGTTTCAAAACCCCAGCCTGGTTTTCCAGGAAAAAGGGTTTAGTTGTCTATTTCCATGAACAACTCTCCTCCCTGGAATAGAGTTTAAGAGCTCCCTGTCAGCAGTACATGGAACCCGTACAGAGAGGAAGTATTAGAAGGACATGGGGGACAAAGCAGGGAAAAGAAAAAGCCATAGCACTCATTACATGGAGAAGAGGAAGTTGCTTTGTTAATTTAAAAAACACATATCCTTAACAGCTTGTGCAGGGGAGCAAGAACACACAAAGTTGTCTGTGTCAGTTTGGATTTTGCCGGGTTCCCTGCAGAGGCTGGAAGCAGCAGTTCTTTGGGCAGGCTGCCACTCGCACACCCCCCCCCAGTGGAAGATCAGCCGACCTGACCAGGTCGCATCAGCATGGAGCGTATCCCACACCGGGAAGTATCATCATGTATTTCCTTTGTTGAGGTGAACTTCAGGCTGCTCCACCTTAGATCACACAGCCCAGGGGCACCAGGGGGTTAGTGTGCGAGGCTGAGCCACCCACCCTACCCAGGGGAGCACTGAATACCCCTGAGCAGGCAGATGTCAGGGTATCTAGGCAGCCTGACTCGCTAGACAGACATCGGGAGTTTATCCCCAATGTCCTTTCTTCCTACCAGAAGGTCAATGTGACAGTAAAGGACTTGATCCTAAGCCGGAACCCACTGTGGGTCTCACACAGCACTGATCCATGTTCCATTCTCTTCCCATTTAAAAACCAGTGCTAAGGGCTGAGGGCTTGTTCCCTAGAAGCTTTGAGAGTGGGCAGCAGCTACTGCCCAGAAAGCTGGAGAAACACCCCAGGCATTACTGCAGATCACACCGCAGCGAAGGCATGAATCAGAAAGCACCGCGGGGTTCGACAGTGTCTGCTTTGGTTTTAAAGGAAACGTCTCAAAAGGAGGGAACAAAATCAGTACACATTTTGTGAGTGCATTCATTGCCTGACCACTGAATGCTCCTAGTACCTTTTAGCTCAAATAACCTCTCATCTATCCTAGGTCACAAATTTCTACCTGTGGCAGGTTTTTACAATAAAGCAGCTATCCCTTCTGCAAATTGTAAATAAAAGCAACAACAAAGATAAGATTAGATTACCTAATCAGATTCCAGACTCCCCAAAAGATTTACTCCTCTGTCAAGGTGCTCCTTTGGAAAACCTGAGCTGGTTCCAAGAGAAGCAGCTTTTAAACTAACCATGTACTGATCCAGCACAAGGATCTAAGTTATTAGACAAGCATTTTAATGAGCATGTCTGATCTTACTTAGCTGGTTAGCTATCTGTTCTCTTTAAAACAGTGAGTTTAGTTTCAGAACGCTTTTATACAGTGTTGGTACAGTGTGTAATCTGGTGTATTTCCCTCCACCAAAGCAGAGATAAAACATGCACAAATATGCAGTGAACAATGAACACACTCATAAGGGCCTTTAAGGGTCAAATTCTGTATGGAGTATTTGCTAACAGCAGAGCATAAGTGCCCTCACTCCCGTATCACTCACAAACATCATTGTCAGGGCCATCAAGAAGCCACACGCACTCTCAGAGACAGATAACAAGATAGAAAACTGTACTGTACCATGGACATTGTAACTGCAATGATTCATCTCTGCCTCCTGGCTTCATGTCTCAGTGTAATATCACTCCATGAGAGTGTTTTTGCCTTTTGCAAGAGGAGGGTTCTTAGCTCTAAGGAAAAAAACCCAGCCAGAGCAGTGCAAAGACCTGAGTTCACTGAGGACTGCTCTCTTCTCATCCATCACACTGCCCTCCCCATGCCCATAGACTTGTTTACTATTTTGATTTTTAATTATGATTTTTCTTATATAAAATTTCTAGGATGCTTCTTTCCAAACTAGAAAAGCCTCTTGGTAGCACTGAAGAGCCCCAGAGGGAAAGCCCTTGCCACTGTCAATGCCAGACCAGAGCCCCAGTCCAAAGGAGTGGTTCACAGTCTCCTCTCCCATGGCTTTTTGCATTCCAGGCAGGCCAAGGCATAAAAAAGAGAAAGGACACACTTTAAGTGCATTTGATTTAAAGTAAATTGCCTAAAGTGGAAAAGTTTGTGTTCCTTAACAGACTTATTCAGAGACATGAGAACAAATCTCAACAGTAAACCAGTGCAAGATTTGCCCATCCTTGGCTGCATTTATGAAAACCTACTCAGCAAAATGCCATCACCTGTCCTTGACTCAGCTCTTCGCTTCAAATCTCCAATCAAAAGAGATTTAAAATGGTCAAGAACACCAATCACAGATACCATTAAAGCAAAGGTAGAAAGGACAAGAGTTACAGCAAGCAAATTCTGGCAGTGCTGCCTCAGAGGCAGAGCAGGTGTACAAGTAAGGGATTGGAATTGGTCATATGTAAGACAGCACAAAAAGTAGTGACTACAACACAGGCAAATCTGAAGTTACTGCTCTTGCAGCTTTCAGATACGCAGTTTTAAAATAAGTTTAGTTTTCCTCCTTGTTAAATTACCCAAAACTTACACAGAAATCTAAGAATCAGTTCTATTTCAGTTGGTAAAATGCAATTTATTAGCAATAGAGAAAAGGAGCAAGTGACAGCCAAAATGTGACAGGCAGCTCTAAAAAAATTTTAGTTCTGCTTTGTCAAATGTAAAGGTAGCAATGGCTTCTTTTGCAGCAGCATTTATTCACAGGGCCGATTTGAGGTTGGTTCACACTACAGAGTTACACCCTCAGAGAAGAGAAACCCAGTGTGCTTTAGTAATTAGTACGCAGCATGCTCGCCAGCTGAGAGCTGTGCCAAACCGCACATCCTGCGGCAACCTCACCTGCTCGCAGGAAGGAGAGACAAGTCTGTCCACAAGAGGGAGATAACAGACCAGCAGTGAAGCCCTTTCCTCTGGTGCAGCCCTATCTACGCTCGGAGAGTATTCCTCCCTGCCTCACCGAGGGCCTAGAAAGCATCCTATGGGATGGGGAAGGGCAAGAGCAGAGCGGGGTTAAGGGGGAGGGAAAGAAGCACTTTAGAGAGTAATAAAGAACTTGCTTGCTTTGAAATTCTCAAAATGGATCTAAGTTGGCAAATAAAAAATTAGTGCTTTTTTTTTTGGTTGTTTGGTTTTTGTGGGGTTTTTTTGGGCTTTTATTTTAGTATTTGGTCTAATAAAACAATTTCACTTAGGCAGGCAAAAAGGAGATGTTCAAGCTCACAGTAGCCCAAAGAGGAAGCCTGATGCTTCAGCAGGGTTATCAGTAAAGAGTGTTTTATGCTACCTAAAATATACCAAAGCTTTTTTTTTTTTTCCCCTCATTGAAGTACCCCAATGTGCTGCAACAGAGGTCTGAGAACAGAAACTACCAGTTCTTCATAGGCAAGACCTGCTTGATCTTGTTCTAGAAATAAGAGTGACCTTTTGGTGGTCACTTCAGGACCTTGACACCCCTGGCAGCCAGCAGAAGTCCAGCACTCATGCCTCGGGGAGCACACGTGCCACGTCTGCAGCACAGAGCTGAGGAGAGACAGCGCTGGGGCTGCATCCTGACCATCCACTTGGGTGGATGGGCTTCCTGCGGTGCTCTTTTCTGAGGCCTAATCACAGAGCTGTCTTAATTTTTCTAACTCTCAATACTTGCTAAGTGCCACCAGAGGCACTCTGAACCCTACAGAAATTCACCACAAGAGGGGGGGGGAAGCAAAGTGTTTCCAAACATTTCAAGGTGATAGAGCCTACAGAAGGAAGTCCCTGCACAAGGTCCATTCTCCAAATCCTGATTTTGGTCCAGATCCGTTCCTTGTAGCCATGCACCAGAAAGCAGCACGGATGAGGTTGCAAGTAGAGCCAACACGGTGGGCCTGGCGGCACACACATGTATGCTTGTGGGAACCGTCTCATTGGCAGCACACCAGAACCCATTCCAGGGGACAGAACAAAAGCTAAAGCAGAGAGGAATGTGCCTGTCAGGACCTCTGAATTTTTCTTAAAAGACACATGAACAAACAAACAAACAAAAAAGTACTTAAAAAAAGACTGTTCAGAACTAAGAAATTCAAGTTTCAGGATGAAAATGGACATTTCAGTGATAAATTTCAATCCTGAACTTGATTGGGACCACCACAATCACATGACACAGAGGTGGAATGAAACTGAGGATAAGTAACAACCATTCGATAACAAGTCTGTCAAAGCAAAACAGACCATACTGGCAGCCTTTCTCTGAACATGGATTTTGTGCATGTCATCAGCCAAGTTTCACGAGTGCAAATTTATACAAGGAAAAAGAGAAAGCCAAGTTATGGGGAGAACCTATCTGCTGAAACCCAGCTTCTGGAGCTCTCCGAGAGCTGCAGATGAAGTTTGCCTTATTTAATTACCTAACAGCAGAAACTCAACAAAGAAAGGCGTTCCTTAAACTGACATATTAGCAGGCTGAGGGAATGCTGTCATTTATTCACCAAGGCAAGTCAAAATTAAAAGTTAGCTTTGTTTGCTCTCACTGGTCAGTTTAAAAACACCAATTCAGTCTTCTGACAAGCAATTTTTCAAGGGCTGTTTAGTTGCTACCATTTTTCAGCAGTCAGCATTATTTGCAGAATTCCCTGGCATGTGCCAACAACAGCTCTGTGGTTTGCAGAAGCAAGTGCTTTCAAGATGAGTATCATTCCTCACCTACATAGAAAAATGTGCCTGTAAGAAAAAAAAAAAAAAAAACAAAACCCTACATAGAGGAGAAATTGCTCATGTCCAGTTGCCAAAGTTCATCTCTTTTTATTCATCCTGGAATGGAAGGCATCACCAACCTTACATTCAAGTAAGCACACAGTTGTTTGTTATTTTTAGTGCGCTAAAAAAGAAACTCCATCTTAGGGTAATCACACTTACTCTCATTTATTTCATGTTACCATCTACATGAAAACTCCAGTGACAGCATGGCAATCCTCTATATCCCTCTGTAGAATACATCAGTACACTCACTACAAATAATCCAGTTAGAGAGAAAAGAAAATTTCCATAAATGCAAGACAGGACTCATTTTCTCAAGTTTCCTGACTCAGTGCTCCCCTTCCACCTACATGTCTCACCCTAAGCCTGGATTTCCCCCTTCCCCTGCACAGATCCCCAGCTCCTGCCCTGCAACCATCCTGTCAGCAGCTGCACAGCAGCTGAAGCACCACCAAAAGGTGACAGATTGTCTGGCTGCCAAGAGCATAAGAAAAGCATACATCCAGCCTGCAGGTACTTTTTGGGGTGCTTTTGAGAGTTTGCATGTGTCCAAACTAAAAGAACAGGAAGAAGGTGGAAATCTCCACAGGCCCCAATAGCAAGAATGCATTTCATTTTGCAGAGATGTAAAGTAACTGTGGGATCTGCATAAACCTGCTGCTGGGGCGAGTGGAAATTTCTCTTTTCCTCCCACTCACCATAGTCAACCTACAACTCAGCAAAGAACAGATGATGGAAACTTACATGAGCCATCCAGTAAGAGTAGGACAACCAGAACATGTAACTGTCCTGGATTACAAGTATTATAAATACCTCTCACACAGACCATACACCTTTGGACAGTAATTCAGGCACAGGACCCAGCATGGGACACCACTTCTAATGCATTAAAACAAGAGCTTTCATGCGGGAAGTTCTCAGAATTATTAAAGTTTCACAATTACCATTACAAATGTTGTATAAAGGTGAAAGATGGATCAAGAACTAAGTTTCACACATTTAGTGCAGTGCCCAGAACCCAACTCAACAAGCCAAAACCTTTTGTAGAACAGTGCCATTGAACCTTTTGTAGAACAGTGCCAAAATAACATGAAATTCATGAACTCAAGATAAAGCCAAGACCAGTTACCAGCCAATTTCAGCTTCTCTTAGAGGAGCCTCCTTTTCTAGGAGGCAGCAGGGTTTCCTGACACCAAGACAAGTTTGTATTTCTGAAGGCTGGCAGAGTCTCCAGGTTCCAGCTAGCAGCCAGCTCCCCCTCATTGGGGATGCCCTTTCCTCCTCAGCACTGGCAGGTCAAGCAGCAGCCAGCATCACCACTGCCTCCCTGTCACCCTGGAAGCAGGAAAGGTCTGCAGCAGCTGAAGGCAGACCTCTTGGCAGAACCAACCATTAGTTAAGTACATTAGTGATCACCAAGACCACACTAGGCTGAGCTGCTGCTGCGGAGGCCATGCCGCAGGGCAGTGCCCAGAACCACACTTCCAGCTCTCTGAGCCACCCCACCACAGCAGTACGGTCAAGAAGTTGCTCTGCCCCAGCAGGACATACCAAAGAAGACCTCACCAATCCACAACAACTCATTTCTCTCAGTGCCATCAGTCCCACAGCATAACCCCAGCCCAGGAGACATTCCACACCTTACCTGAAAGCTCCAGGCTAGCTGCTTCTGAGGAAGAAAAAACAGGATCACCACTATCCTGCACATCCCAAATATATCTGCAACTCCCTTTCTTCCCCACCGGTGGACCAACCTCCCACACAGCTGGCTCCACCTGCTCCAAAATCCCCACCTGTGCCCACCCAAACTAGCATCACCTGCCTGCTCCCCCTCAGAGCCCACAGAGACCAGCCAGCAGTGAGGTGGGTCCGTGCCACCTGTGTGCCAGCTCTGTGGGCTAAGGCAGCCCAGTTTCTGCAGGGCCACAAGGCCTTTTGTACTGGACCACGAGCTCTCCAGCCTGCACACCAGCCCCTGCATAACTGGTATTGGATCTGGGATCACAAATATGAACAAACAGGCAGATGTCGTTCATGAGCTGCCGAATGTTCTGGTTTCCTTTCCATGTGTCCTGTCAGGTTTATCTGTTTCTTTCCCCATTCAGCAAGTGAGTTTTTTCCAGATTGCCTGTGTAGCTTTTCCCATACTGATCAACATAACATGGGCCTTGGATGACACTGCAAAGAGAAGTCACTGAACAATATTCAGAGAACCCAAGTGCTGCAAACCAGACCCCAGGCACTGCCAAGAGTAAGGACCAGAATGCCCAGTCCATGTGCACAAAGAGTGGAGAGAGAGAAGTGGGGTCACTGTACCATTAGAGCATAATGGAAATTAAGGCTAATACAGGGATTTTTTCCACAAGCACTCATTATCCTGCTTCTGTTCTCACTGAGGAAGACGAGTTATAATGAGGAGGCAAAGGCAGAAAAGCTAATGGGAGCTTTAGCACCTTCATTAATGTCTTAGTCCAAAAGTCAAGAGATCATTGACAAAATCTCCTGGAGAGGTGAGGTTAAGAGATGTCACTAATGCAGAGCAAAAGGGAGATATCTCACAGAACAAACTAGAAAACTGGGGAGCAATGGAAGTGGCATAAAGCTGACTGGGACAACAGCAAATTCACAGTCAAGAGACTAATAATACTTTCTGACAGAAGATGGGAGGTCATCAGCAAAAAACAGAAGAAGGTTGTGGATCACCATGACCAGTCAATCACTGATATAACTCTAGATAATGAAAATGTGTTTTTCAAAGTCATCAAAACGGCTAATTCCAGTGGAAATAGGGAAGCAGTATGCCATTGCATAGGCTCTTCTGCAAGCCCATGCTTTGTACCGTGGACACTCCCTCTCTCACTTTCATCGAGCCAGACACAGACAGAAGGCCAGCAGGACAGGAAAAGCTACCAGAGAAGAGAGGATTTTTATAACCTATCAAAAGAGAGGCTGAGAAATTACTTTCTAACAATACAAATCAGCTTAAAGGCTACCAAGGGAGAAGAATCATTTAAACTGGGAATAGGTTTTGGCTCAAGATCAGGTAGTCATAAGACTATTAGAGATAAATTTCAGCTGGCAATTAAAAGATAGCTCCTAAGCAATGAGAAGCAAGGGGGCTGCAAAAGGCTGCCAATCAAAAAAAGCAACATCATTTGCCACAGGTACACAAGCACACACAAAAACCTCCCCAGAATCTCACCCATTGTTTTTAAGCTGAACACTGGTGCTTTCCCAAAAGGTCTTAGTGAAGGGATTTTCTATAATTAAGGAACTAGATTCAGGAAACCCCTTCCAACTCTGTGGTACAAGTCTGGTAATTTCATATCACAGAGGAATTATTGGCATTGATGGAGTTACTGAAGCAATTAATTCGTTTACTAGCATCGAGAAACAGTAACCTACTTTTGTAGTGCTGCAAAACTGGGAGAGGAGACGAAAAAGCAAGAAAGAGCTTCAAGCTGCTTGCCCAGCAGGTACAGACTGTCATCCCTAGGAATCCTAGGGCCAAATACTTGTTGCACCATCTCAGGTGGTGCCTTGGGAGACAAGGCTCAGAGACGTGTCAGGAGTGCAGCAACAGAAGTATATTATGGTAACTGTGCCATTCTGGAAAAAAAAAAAAAAAAGGGG
>VZRS01011589.1:727935-738318 GCA_013398055.1 Ifrita kowaldi | reverse complement strand
AAAAAAAAAAAAAGGGGCATGGGGGAGGAGGGAAACCTTGATTGGCTTGAAATTTGAATTGCAGTGAGTTGTGTGAGCATACAGGGAGTATGCAATATATGGCAGCCCCAGTGGACTGCTGTTTGCTCCTTACTGACCAGCCAACATCCACCTCTTGGAAGCTATCACTGGGAATGGGCTTCAGCATCTCCCCTGCTCTTATTGGCAGTGTAGACAGACTTGAAAAATTATGAACATGATAAACACAAGCCAGCACTTCAGCTAACAAAGACAGGACTAAAACTAGCAGTGTCCACTTAGGAGAGCAGGGGGTGCAGATGAACACAAAGGACAGAAGGACAAATTCTGTGAACAGTAGAGCACTAGTAGCTCCAGGAGGAGATTCCTGAGAAGCCCTGTGCCTTCTCTGTTTACAAAAGCAACTGCTGCAGCCAGCCATATAATCTTGGGCCTTAAAGCCCACAGTGTCCAGATCCTTGATACCACATTGGTGTGTACAGTGGGAGAACCTGGGTTTGGATTGTTATCTTCTCAAAGAATTTTTGATATTGTCAAAAATAACTGTGCCCATAAGGTGCTACTAGACACTATGAGAAATACTAGAAGTGCACCATGCACCACTCAGACTGGCTCCCTCATTTTCTTTATCTCAGTTCCCAAAGGCACAGACATCCAGGAACAGCTAAAGCCAGAACCTCTAAAGAAGATATTATTTTCTGCACAGATATAAACCTCTGGAATGAGTTTCTGTGTGGTTTAAAAAAAAAAATTACATGTTTCTGCTTCTGTCTTCTTTACACCTGTCTTCAAATATATTTGAGGAGGTTAGTTTTTTTTACTTTTTATTTTTATTACTTTTTATTTATGTTTACATGAGTGATGCAGTACCTTAACGCGTATTATCTCTACTCATAAATTTAATTGACATCTATTGGGGAGAGTCAGGCTGAAGACAAGCATGGGAATACCAAATCTCACATTTTACTCCTGCTTGGAACTGAGTATTGACATGGTTTTAGGAGGCAGAGCAAGACATTTCTGCACAATTGGGATGAGGGTTTTACAAAGATTTTTTACAGCCAGCAATTATTTGTTGCCCAAAGGAAAATAAAGTTAAAAAGCATTTACCCACTGAGATAGCAAACAGTATAGATTTCCTAAGAGTTCTGAGCATTTGGACTTCTCCCAGCCTCACAGCAGTCTGCAGCCCCAATGTTTGTCTGGTGTGCAGCACAGCTGGGAGCAGTGAGGAGTCATGGTGGAGCTGGTACAGGGAAAGAGCAGAGCCACACTCACAGGTGGGGCTGTTTGAGGCGGCTCACACCAGCCTTCCTTGGCATTCGGAAACGTCACCTACATTGGTGCCTTCCTCTCGCCTCCACCAGCAGTGCCAGGGCCGCACCAGCCAGAAGCTGAGAAAGGAGCACAGCACTGCTGCCCTGAGCCCACGGGTGAGAAAGGTTTCTCCAGAAGGGTCACACAAAGCTCATTTTCAGGTGTGAGTACACAGATATCAAAATGCTCCATCTGCCTGCAAGTGGTTTGCAAATTGCACTCAATGAAAGGTTTTGGTTTCTTTAATTTGAAAGTATGGGAGGGGGAAAAAAAATCCCACACCAAAAAAAGCCAACTCGGTAAGATCCATCTGATACCAGCATTAAGCAGGGCTGAGCACCCTCACTTCACAGCCCAAAGGCTCTAGCTGCAGGCAGGTTAGCTCAGCGAGCCATAGCTCACTCTTACAGTAAATAGCCTCAACTAATTTTGTCCACATGGACATGGAGCCACTTCTTGAGTACAAGGTCTGCAAGAACCTGAGAAACTGTGCTGAGCAGCAGCTGTGGGCTGTCCTCCATGCAAGACTCTGTGGGGGAAAAGACCCCATGAACAGAGACAGCTTCCAGCCCTAGGCCTCCCACCTCTCCTGCTTTATGGGTCTCCTTCACTGCACAGAGTGCCCAGGGAAATGGTGGAGTCCCCATTCCTGGATGTATTTAAATGACATGTAGATGCAATACTTAGAGACATGGTTTAGTGGTAGACTTTGCCATGCTAGGTTAATGGTTGGACCCAATGATCTTAAAGGTCATTTCTAAACTAAATGATTCTACAGCAGATTGATCATCCTCTTCCCCTGACACATCTGCTTTTAGGGCACAGCTCTGGGGCAAGGGATAAAGCTGGCTCCCTCCTAAACATGAGCTGGGCTCCCCCACCATGTCAGCTCTCAGAAGTGGCATGGGCACACTCAACTACACACAGAGCCAGGGTAGTGCTGATCAGCTGATAAAAGACTCCTGAAGTAGCTGAAAGTACCAGGCAGCAGCTTGGCATTTATTACTTGGTTATCAAGGTGTAACACAGCAGCTGCCAGGCTTGCATCCAGCTCCAGCATTTACTCTAGAAACTTGTCAGTGTGGGAAAAGAGCTTTCACCCAGCACCACATGCAGTGACCATCTCTGAACACCAGTCAGTCAAGGATTTATCAAAAGAAGGCAAAAACAGAGATGGGGGGGGGAGAAAGCAGGGAGAGGTGGATGAGAACTCTTTGAACTTTCGCCCACAGACAGAAGCTGACGTGCAGCAGGAACCATTTGTGAAACCGCTCCGTGGAAGGTCAGCATACTGTAGGTTTGATATGGCTGATGTGCATTTGTTTCACCTTTCCCACTGCCCCCACAAAATGAAAATCAAGCATGGAGTTTTTCTTAAGAATCTTTACTTCTTTTTTTTTTAACTTAAATTATACGTCCAAAATACAAGTAGAAAACGTCACAATGAAATATGCGGCTAATTTCTACAAAATAGTCTAAATAATAATGCACTTACATCATTTACACAATTTACTTTCACAACAAAATAGGAGCACTTAGATCAATATTTACATATTGACAGAGGATGTGGCTGTGCAGCCATCCACTTCTGGTGCTGTCTCCTGCTGGAGTACCCCCGGGAGACTGCTTCCTGCAGTCACACACAGACCCTTCTGCAGGGAAAAAGCCCTGCCAAAGCCTTTCCAGGTACAGGGACCTGCCCAAAGGGTACCAAACAGACCAAAATGGTGGCAAATATTTGCTGTTTCATCTTAAAGCTGCCACCATAGCACATAAGCACACATCAATGAGTTATTTAAGGAATTCCCTGATACAGAATTCTGCTTTGCAATATTAGGCACTTCATTATAAAAGTTATTTATTATGGCTTATGCAAAAGAACTCACTTTCCTCAGGATATGTATTTGCCAGAGTCAGTGGGAGAAAGAGACATGTCTAAGGGCACACGTTCAGCCAAGGTTTTGGGTTTGCCTGCATTAGCAATTTGGATCACATTACATCATATCATTAATGAAGGAAATATTTTATCAAGACCTGTTCCTTCCAGCAAGTCAAGCTGTCAGTGTGTTTTAAGTCTTATTATATCTGCCCTTTTGAGCAAAATCCTTGAGAACTACACATTTCCCTCTTCCAGTAAGTTAACTACTTACATCCATGCTGTTCAATGTGCCATTGGGTGACAAATCCCACATATGATTGTCTTAAAAATTTCACTGTAGGTTGAGGTATTATTTACACATCTTAACATGTAGAAGATAAATTTGTAACTTACCAAATAATAAATACAGATCAGAGTACAAGATTGAAATAAAATAAATTAGAATGATTCCCCAGGTGTTGAATTCCTTCTCTTAAGGCCTGAGCCAAAGATTAAAAAAAAACCAAAACAAAATGCCAAGTGATATATTTTCAATGCTTCAAAAAGGTTTTGGATAGGGCTCCCAATCAGACACTGTCTGTTTGAAAATGAGACATTTAGCATATGGGTATTTGAAACCCGTATGATCAAACAGCAAAACTTACCTCTAAAATGAGTCTTTTGGGTAAAACTTTTTAGACCAAATATTAACACTGTTTTTATTGGGAAGAATATAGTTCTTGAAGATTGTCTTGACATTAATTCAGCAGCAAGGAAATAAGCATACAGTTAAGAACACAACGTATTTGTGAAGCAAATACGTGTTAGTGCACATGATTTTCCAAAAACTTCACTCCTCAGCTACATTTGTGCGTATTTCAGAATGCTTCTAACTAGATGATTAATAAAAGTCTTCTCATGACTATAGCTAAATTTGCCATTTAAAAAAACTAACTGAAAAATAGTTAGGAGTTACTTACTCAAGAATAATGCCAAATTTCAGGTCCAAATGTATCAGAACACTGAGAAACTTGGAATCCAAGTAAAAATCTTAAAACTTAGGTCTATCAAACTTTAAAAAAGAAAAGAAATATTAAAAGCAGTGAATCTGCTCTCAGAATTGCACACTCACCAGGTTTGTAAACTCTACATGAAGTCAGTGATACACCGTTCACTATAAGAGGTATAATGCAGATGCTCTATGCAGAGCAGTGCAGACGCTTTTTGTTTGCAGTTTCCTTCACGTCTCCTCTTTCTCTTCCTTGAGGATTAAGCATCTAAAGTAATTCAGTAGCTAAAAGTGTCTTAGAGGAAGAGGCCTGGGTTTACATGGAAGGGGGGGTGACAGGTGTCCACGTGGATGCCAGCCTGGCATGTGCAGAGGCGTCATACTGGCTGTCGGGCAGGTCCGTGGGTGCCGCGCCGTCGTACAGGGGCGAGGCGGAGGAGGTGGCTGTGACCGGGTGGGGCAGAGCAGAGTAGTGAGCTGGGGAGCCACGCAGGAACTGGGAGCTCAGGCCGTTGGACATCCCGCTCGGCTGGGACACCGGCGTGATGGTGCTGTTACTCACAGACCACAAGTTGGGGTACTGACTGCAGGACGGAAAGCCAGAAATAAAACAAGGTATTAGTGACTCTAGTGCCTGCTGGCTCAGCTCACAACACAGCCCCCATGCCAGGTCCATCTGCTGGAGACAGCGAAATTCTCTAGGTAGTTCCCAGACACTGCGACGCAGGAAGGACCCCCAGGCAGAATTTGTGTTCATGGCACCCCCACAAGTAAATCCAATTTCCCTAATTTCCACCACATAGGGGGTTAGACAAAAGGGGTGGCAGAAATGCCTTCCTTGAGGTTTCACAGTTCCAGTTCTACTGGTTTTACCTACTCAACAACTCAGTGCAGAAATTGAAACTCAGGAAACTTTGCAACTTCCTAAATATGTATCCCAGGGATAAGACAGGGAAAGACGTGCTAGAAAGACCTCTTGACTCAATCTGTGTTCAGGACTAAAACTTATGTTACCTCATACGGGGCAGTAGTACATAGCCTGATTTACAGTTAATAATCAATGTGCTTGGTTCAAATGCAAAAATGCTTTACACAATCAAAATGGTAGGTCTGAATTGCTGAGAAAGATGTCCAAATCTTGTCCCTCTGCAGTTAATTGCAAATATTTTACCACCTTTTCTGTATCTCTTTGAATTTTCAAGTTTTGATCTAAGGGACTAACTTCAAGCTAAATTTTTGCTAAAGGATCCAAAAGTTTAATTAAGATAGTAAGCACAAAGAGGGGAAAATATTCTTTTTTATGATCATAAAATATCAAAGACTTTCACCACATGTACAATCCCATGCTATGCTAGTTAGTGTGGCAATGCTTAAGTAAAGAATTACTGCCCCAGCTGTGCGATCTTTCTCCACACTACAGTTCACTGCTCCATCACTAATAGCAGAACAAGGATTTATGAAGATGGCTGGGAAAGGAGTGACCAGCCAAAATGAAAGGGATAAAAAAAAATGAACTTTTTAAACACCATTATGCATAAGAGAGATGAAACTTAAGAGAACATCCTCAAATTCAATCTATGCTTGTCTAAGAAATTTGCAATCCTTAATCTATCAAATATTGCTGTCACAAGTATCTACATTTCTAAAACCAAAACATAAAAAAAAAAAATTCTCTTTCTCCAATCCGTTTTCTTTGTGGATAGTCCTTCTCAGTGACCCCATAGAGTGCTGACGCTTCATACCAATGGCCAAAAGGACTTCTAATATGCTGGTGACTCTTTTCCTCCTTTTTCAGCCTTTTCTTCCTAGAAAGTACCAATACACAGATTTGAGGGCTCATGAGGGATGGACCCCTACCTGGAGCTGGTAGCTGTGCCGGTGCTGTGACTCATGGGCAGCATTGCTGTGTGTGTAGCAACTCCTAGAGAAGACCAGTTGTCATGGGACTGCAGCATGGATAGGCAGGCAGAGGAGTTGTCAGCATAGGCTGCTGAGAAAACACATAATCACTTACAAACACTAGAATCAGGCCAAATAGCAATCTTGTATTTAAATGCAATGCAGAGGTTTAAACCATCTTTCCCCACTACTGCCTTGGGGAAAAAAAAAAAAAAAAGACAAAATTACACACACACAGAAAAAACAAAGCCAGTAACCAGTTGTGTCAAGCTCACACTTTCATTGCCATTGCCCTGATGTGCTGTTTTGCTCGACTCAAAACTGCAAAATCTTATTTCTGTGAAGGGCCTATGACCAAAAAGCTGTCTGCAAACCAACTGCCAATTCAGCACATGCTATCTTATTCAGTCAGTGGGAAAAGGAGGGCTCTTTCTTTACACCGTCCCAACCACCTGAGGACCTTCCAGGACACCTTCACCTCCATCACCTACTATGGCAGTAACAGTCTGGCACAGCTGGATAACAAGCATTATCACTGGATCACACATCCCAGTTTTCAGCTGAGCATGCCACCACGGGCCTTGAAATCTGGCTTGGGCACCATCAGGAGTGACTGGACTGTGGTTTAGACTACTCAGCTTGTGGCCCAAACTGGCTGGCTCACACAGCAGGGGCACTAGGAAGCTACAAAGGCAACCCCCAACAGCCACCCATAGTGAGAAGGAAGTTGCTGTGGTAGCTAGCTAAGGGAACGAGGTTCTTTGCCTAGGACCAGGGAATAAGAAAGAACACCAAAGAAGTTTTGTTCTTTTACTCTTTTTTAAGTGCACAAAATTTCCAGGATGCAAGGAAAGTTCACCGAAAGCCAGTTTTCCACTTCAAAATGAACTACAAAGCTACACGCAAGATTGGTCAAGCTGCATCTAGAAGCCCATGTACTTCATAATTCAAAGTATGAAATTTTTTTTAATGGGAGCCTTCAATATCTGTACAGCCTGAAAGTAAAAATTGTTAACCATTCTTCTTTGCCAGAAGAAAAAAAAATTTATAAAACCAACCAACCAAAAAAAACCCCCACTGTTAAAAATGCCCTTCTCACCCTTAAGTACCTAGTGCCTGAGGAACGCAGTCTTAAGATACTTGGCTACTTCTGAGCACACCTTTTAAAAGCTCTGTAGTTTACTCAGCTCCATGTTGTTTCTGTCTACCCAGTTAGTGGCACGTTCACAGACAACAACCTTGATGCACAGACACTAACTACAGCCACAGGTACCAGAAACATAACAAAATCAGACCCTGAGCTATAAAGACACTGGGAACATGTACTCCTTTCAGTCCCCACCTTTTCACAGAGCTGCAGCCCCAGACTTACTTGGTGAGTTGTTCCTGTGTGTGTAGGGGTTGGCGTAGGGCGCGGGCCGGTGGTTCCTCAGCGAGGAGTACCTCTCACAGCTGTGGGCAGGGGACAGCGACAGCGGGGCTCCGAACTGCGCGTGAGGATTGGCAGGTGGGCACAGAGTCCCACTCCCAGGAATAAGCCAGCTACCTACTGTGGGGAAGTAAGAGGTCTGTAAGAGGGGTGCATGGTGCAGCCAGGCAGAGAATCACAGCAACGAGACAAACAACTGAACAGCAAGGAAATGCACACTCAGGAAAGGAAACTGAGTTTCAACATAGCTGGAAAATCTGGATCTTTGCAACTTTTCTAAATGCTCTTCTGAAAAAAAAATTAGAAAATGTCTTGTGTCAAGGTAACTTGTTTCTTAAATTTCCATTTAATTACAACAACAGTAAGGAAACATGGAAATTGTTAAACCCTCCCATATGTAGGTAGTGTGTGCTCAGTAACTGTCAGCATAGTCTTCAGTTTTAAATTGCTCTTTGGGGGTCTCAATCTATAGCTAAGCTCTGAAGCTTCTCAGACTGCTAAGAACTCCTCTTAAAAACTAAGTATTTTCCCTGAAACAAAATAATTCCTACTGCAAATCAACTCCCCCATCCTTTATAGGCTGCAGTCATTTTGTTATCAATCTGCTAAAACAGAAATCGTTAAAACACTAATGCTTTTCAACCATCTAAAAGAACTTTTTAAAGCAAATGCCCATAATTTTCTTAGAGTACTTAACATGTAAGTAATGTCTCAATAAATTTTATGAAATAAACTTTTGTCTCCATGTCCATGTGAATATTTCTGTCCTTGTATAAAAACGGCAGATGTCTTTTTTGGACATGACGGCAACTCTGCAAGATTCTATTAAATGATTTTGAATGCAATAAGCCTTAACCACACACAGAGGTTATAGTGTTTATACAATAACAAACATGCATGAACCACAACCACAAAGATTGGTAACATTCCTCTCTCTGTGAGCTAACAAGCCTGCCATCAAGCACTAGTCTCAAAGCTTTGCTTAACTTAACAGAGAGGAGATGGAAGAAACCAAAGTTATGCTCATGATGCACAATGAAAGGAAACATACACTGTGAATACCCAGACTGCTGGTTGTCCCCCACTTCCTCCATCATGTCTTTGTGATCACTTCTACAAAAGAAACGATGTTGTATGAGTTAACAATATGCCTTCACAAATCTATCTTTAAAATCCACATTTTAGAATTAAGTTAAGAGCTCTCACCTTTCTTTTGCATCAAGAAATGCCTTTGCAAACGGATTGTATTTAATTTTTAAAGCTGTGATCTAGAAACAACAACAAATACCTTTATTCACATGTATCACCATTCATTATTACACTGATATTAGGATTTTAATTAGGACTATCCACTGAAGTTAATAAAACAACAGATTTTTGAAGAAATAAAAGTAGGCTCATAATAGCAACTGATGGGCATGAATTAAACAGCTCCTTAAGGTCTGAAGTATTATCAAAGGACTAGGAGTTCGTCTCTCTGCCAAATCTTAAAAGGCTGAATTGCCTGAGTTCATTGATCATCTAAGGAAACACCTAAGAAAGGTAGTAAACTAAATAGTTATAAAATTCTTCACATTTCAAGCCAGAGCAGATTGGACATCAAAGAAATCTCAGAAAATTTGATAATTACAACTTCATTCAACACAGACATACATTTGGGCTAACAGAAAAAAGGCCACTCCAAAAATGGTGCATTCGGTATTCATTCATTTCACTGTGTGGCTGAAAACGACAACTGTATTTTTTACCACAGTTGTTTGCCCCCACAGAAGCTTTTAAAAATTACTCCCCTAGAAGGAATCTGCAAGTACATATTGAGACAAATGGTGAGCAGAACTTTATTCTACCATTCATTCATAGGGCTTTCACACACATTAATTTCATCTTTCACACTTAGCTTCAAAAAAATCACAGGAAGAACTGAAAAACACGAAAGGAGATCCATTATTTTGCTCTTTAACATGCACACTTTGCTACTTGAAACCTCCTGGTAGTGGCATCCTCTCTTCCCTGCTGTGCATACCTCTTCATTCTGGTAGGCTGTCACAGCTATAAACTGGGTTTCTGGGAAGGAATGGCTGGTGATCATACGCTGCGGGCCACCCACTCGCACTATGTGAATCCGTGGCTCGTACTTGTGCAGGGAGTTCAACATGATCTGTGAACACACAGAACAGGTGAGCAGTGACAGAGTAGTGGCAGATGCTGGCAGGCAGAAAGGTTTTAGAGTATGCATCTTTCCATCAGAGGTGAAAAAGGCAGTAAGGATGAATAAAGCCTAAAACTGAAGCTGTGAGAGAAGGACAGGCACACTGAGGCCAGACACCACAACTTTTTGCACAGTTATGCTCACCCCTGTTACTTGACAGGGCATTCGCAGACTCAAAAATGCATCAATAAGTCAGACAGAAAGATTCATCCACCACACCACTGACATTAGCAGATATTCAGACCAGAAAGAGATTTCCAAAAAAAGAGAAGGTGGTAAAACATCAACGCACCCATCCTCAGTGGAAAGCAGAGCNCAGCGGGGGTCGCGGGGCCCCTCCCTACCTGCCGTTCTTGGTGACGATCATCTCGTTGGTGAGCTCCTTGAAGCGCAGCCACAGCTCGCTGTCCTCCAGCGCGACGCGCAGCTCCCGCTCCGTAGGGTCGCCCTTCTCGCTGCCCGCCTGCAACTCGCTCTCCACGGCGCTCAGCAGGTGGTCCACGCGGTACTGCGGGGGCTTGCCCGCGCCCTCCGCGCCGGGGGAGCTCATCCTGGCCCCGCGCCCGCCCGCGGGGCAGCTCCCCAGCACAGCACCGGCGGCAGCGGCGAGCCGGGCCCAGAGCACCTCCCCTAGCCCTCAGCGG
>VZRS01011589.1:685050-727392 GCA_013398055.1 Ifrita kowaldi | reverse complement strand
TCACCGCCCGCCATAAACGCCCCCCCGGTGACATCCCCGCGCCGGCGGGGGGGCCCCGCTGATTGGCGGGCGGCGCCTTTGATCCGCGCGGGCGGCGCTGCCCATTGGCCGCCCGCGGCCATATCAGAACGGTGCCCGCGGGAGCCTGTGATGTTAATTGCAGCCCGCGGGATTAAACGCGGCTATTTTATGTAAATCTGCCCCCAAATGTTTGCACCTCTATCAAAGCCGCCGGGGCCGGGGCTCCGGCAGCCGCGGAGGAAATGGCCCATCTCGGCAACAGCCTCACAACCGGCCAGCACGGCACCCTCCCGCCTCTCTCCGCAGCGAGACCCCCGGCCCGCTTCTAGGCGGGCAGTCCTGGACGGGAGGCGCTCCCGCCGCGGATTCATATTTAGGGGAAAAAACGGGAAGTCCTCTTCTCCAGGCGGCCGCAAACTGACAGTAGCACCCCACTCCGCACGCCTCTTCCCCCCGCGCCTGCCCCTGCCCCCTTGTCAGAAACTTCTGCTGCAGGGAAAGGGGCAGCTGGCAGCGACAAACCTTGCGGGAAGAATCAGCCAAAGAGCTGAAACCGCGCTGTACAGCGGCTGACCACAAACCTGGCACAGCACGGGCACTCCCTGCCACGGGTTCCCCGGCTTTTAGCAAGCCCAAGCGCCCACCCGTGAGAAGAGTGTCAGAGTTTGCCTCATAGCACCAGCACGGGCAGTGCCGTCGCAGCCGAGATGCTCGACGGCGATGCTTTCGAGCCATCCCACCTAAATAATTCTTTAAAAATCTAAAAATCAGATCGGTACCTACCCGCCATCCCGCCTAAATAAAAACAAACTTCTGAAAACCAGATCGATAGTTAAAGGCTTTGTTTCGTGTAGGAAGGCGAAACTCCTGCGAGTTCCTGCGGGCAAGAGGGGAAGCTCAGCCTCATGGGTGAAAGTTTGCAATGGGATGAATTTATTTTGAAGTTATTTGATACGAAAACAAGGGCCGGGACGAGGGAAAAAAGGGCTGCTCTGAAGCACTCCCGCCGGCCGGCGTTGTAATAGTTTTCATTCTCCGGGGCTGCGGCGGTCTGTGGTGTGAGGGAAGTTTATTACCTTTCCGTGAGAATCCCTGGATAGAGGGTGAGGGGGAGAGAGGTGACAATGAGCAGGAAATAGTTCAATGGGGTCTCTTTAAACAATAACAAGTTCTTTAAACGGGAGCAAAGCAGAGCGAAAAAGAAGCGGAGCGGTGTAAAAATCAGAGTTGTTTTTAAAATAGGCATCTCCTCTTCTCCAAACACCTCGCACAATCCCTGCCGGGATTTTTCAAATTTTAGGAGAAAGTGCGCGGGTACACTGTCAAGCTGCCTGGCAGCAGAAGGAGCTGGAAGTCAGGGCTGCCAGGGGAAGGCACGCTGAAGGTCCTTTTTGCGGGATGCAGGCGCTGATTCAGTCCTTTTTGGTTTAGTAGCTGCGGCTTAGGGCTGTATTTTCATTACACAGCACCATTGGGCTCATACATTATTAACTTACTCAACTCCGCAGAGCTTTTTTTCCCCTTCAACCTGACAAGCCGAATTCCTCGAGCCACCTCTCTTCAACCACTGTGCAAAAACAGGCGAAAAAATGTTATCCTTTCAGATTAATTCTTGCTTTAAAGTTTCTTAAAGCTCTTTCTGCCTGAGCACCTACTGCCTGCTTTTGTCCTCCTCGGGAGGGCGAAGCAGCATTTGCAAATAAGTTACGGGCAAAGTTTACTGAGTTGATACGTGGTCACTGCTAGCCATAGCTGGAGACGATTTTTTCGCTATCAGGTGTTTATTTCGCTGAAGGCGCTCCGCTCGAAACGAGCAACCACGACCTAACAAAACCTACGAACGCTCAAACCCCGCATGAGCACGGCACGCTGGCCCTCGGGTGGGCTGGCAGCCCCAGCTTTGGGTTTGTGCTTTGAAGGCGACATTTCAAACATCTTAACCGTGAAAAAGCCGAGTACCGGAAGAGGCTAAGCCCGAGGAAGGACTCGCACAGACAGTTCCCTGCTCCGTGCAGGTGGCAGGGAGAGAAGGGACTTTTCACCCCTTGCAGGAGTCGCGTCACTTTTAGGGTACGGTCCGCGGGGAAGGTGCGGGGGAGAAGGGGACAAGAGCAGTGGTGGTGGTGGGGGTGGTGATGGTGGGACTTGTCTTGCCTCAGCTTTTCCGCAGCTCGACGCCACCTCACAATGAACGTGTTTGAGCCAAAAGCCGCAGGAATAGCCGGAACTGAAAGCGACGGAGCGGTTTCGGTGGAATATGAACCGTTCTGAAAATGTATAAATCAAATAATTAGAGACTATCTAAATTTGTGTACGTGATCTGAGCTCTTAAAATACCATTTAATTCTTCCAGATGGATGCTTCAAGGAAGGGCCAATCCCTTTTATATATGTATGCACCCAAGGAATAGAAAGCCCTTCCGCAGCAGACACTTAACTATATGGTTAATATTTTTTGCACTGATCACTCTCTTTAGGCAAAGAGAGGAGAGTTGAAGTTCAACTTGATTTCATATAGCTCACGTTTTAGTTAATACTTAGCAAATGAGTGAGCTGCTCATCCCAGAAAAATAACGTATGCTCTCAAATTTAGCTGGTCTTTAAAAAAACGAGTCTTTTCAGCTTTAAATTTTGAAATGACCATTAAAAAAAAAAGTTTCCAGGAGTTATACATAGTCTTCGGAATGCCAAAAAAACCCCCATAAAAATAAAAACAAGCCAACAACTGCTCCAAAAGAACCAACAAACCCAAACCGTAAAGTTTTGCCTCGGCTTGGATTCCTGTCGTCTTTATTTTATTTCCTTCCCCCTCTTTCTGATCTTAATTGCACTTTGGTTCTCAGGAGAGAGGACTCCCCTCTTCCACAGTCTTTTCAACGGGAGCTGCAGTGCATGACAGTTTACAGCCAAAAAACTTCCTCCAGCCGAGCAGCTATAAAGATTCCCGATTTATAGCAATACTTTCCCTCTTGCATGGGAAGATTAGTAGCCTCCAGCTGTTACTTCGTGTTGAGGAGGCCTGTCCGTCATTCCCAACCTTATTCCCCGGGACATCGCAAATCCCCAGACACCTTCCCAGCAGGAACCAGCCCGTCCCTGCGGTTCCAGGGTACCAGCTGCCCCTCTGCAGCTTTAACCGCCTGAGGATGCCGTGCAAAAATGTCAGAGCGTGTTTAAGTCTTGGAGGTATTTGTTTAAATATCTTTCAACTTGCAGTTCGGCGGGAGACACACGCTATTAACACCACCCTTGGTGCCGGAACCGCGTCCCTGCAGCCCCTCCTGCCACGTCCCGTCCCCATCCCAGGCAGCAGCACGGGGCTGGGCCAGCACCCACTGAGCCCGGGGATGAAACCCACGTTCCAAAGGTCACAATTTCCCATTTCTCATTCCCTGAAGAGTAAACATCTGCTTTCCCACCACCTAGGGTTTTTTTTCCCCTTTTTCCCCCTTAAGAAAAATTAATACATTTATCATTGCATATATGTAACTGAGATGTGAATTTCTACTTGTCAGCTGCTTTTTCCTGGACCCTGGGGAGAAATGTCCTACTGGTACTACTATTGAGGCATTGATGTGGATGTAAATGACATTTTCCTAGGAAGGTTCTGCATCTTATTTAATCCGGCATATAACTTTCCTTATATATGACTTACACAAAGCCTAGATTGTGCTGGAAGAGCTCTTCATAAGAGCTCACCACTTTGTAACCCCAGCAGGCTAACATATACTTACATAGGGCATGATAACCTGTGAAAACGTAGTAGTTTTGTCCATATTAATGTGGGTATTAAGCCTCTGGAATAAGTATGTTTCAGGATCTCCACTTTTAGTATTTAATAGGACTGATTTTCTCCACAGGTTTTGATGCAAACACGTTTTTAAGAGGCATTTTCTTTTCAAGTAGTCTGGGCAGAGCGCAGCATGTTGATTTTGGTTTGTTTTGCTTCCCCTCTTTAGCATTTGGGAGGGCACAGCAAAGGCAGAGTGCCATCCTGAATTTTTGGAAGGTGGCAAAACTCCCGGTGACTTAGTCAGATCTTTGCTTGAGTACTGCTAAGTGCCCTCTCTAGCTCGAATGCTCAGATCCTGAGGTTTCCCTCATGAAAGTCAATGATCAAACTTCCAGTGACTTCAGCGCCTGCTGCACTAGACAGCACCAACTGGGGAAAAACAACAAAATAAACTGAAGCTCCCACAAAAGTCCTTAAGAGAGAGTCTGGCTCAAAGATAGATGAAATCAGCAACTGTGAGAGTAGAATATCTTGACCTAGAATACCTTTTTCAATATCTTATTGATATTGCTCAGATAACAAGATCTATTTAAACCAAGTTTTCCTGAGTGAACTAGTGGGAATAAGGAGATGACACAAACAAGAGCCACTCACCACTCTTAACAGGCCATTTCATTTAAAGCTGCAAAGAGGACAGGCACAACAGGGACTACAGGGGATGCAAGGAGAAGTAGTAGAATAATACTGTTTACTGTATTATCCTGACCTAAAGGATACATTTAAAAAACTCCAACCAAGCAAAAGCTAAAACAACAATACAAACTAGAACAAACAAACAAAAAAACCTCACCCAACTCCACACTGAAGACCTATTCTGCTTCAAACAGGGACTGTAGAAATCTGATGACAGAAAGTACTAGTGTTGTCATAAATGTCCTAGCAGGAGTCCTGTTGGGAGACCCTGCCATAAACAACACCTTTTCTTATACTTCGATCCATATAGTTCCCAAAGGGCACTAGTGTAAACTCAACTTTCCTTGCTGAGATATGTTGGGGGAGGTTAAAAAGCTGGTGTTCAGGTCTTAAGTAAAGAAGTCCTCAGATTTGCTGACATGAATGACCAAAACAGACTTCTACTGGAAATATTCATCTTTGCCCTAAGCACATGCCTCTCTTTATAAAAGTATGCAGTGCTAGGAATCAAACTTTCTTTCACAATTCTTTTAACATCAATAAAAGACTTAAGGAACTTGGAAATCTATAATTTTTCCTGTACTTTGAACATTTTATGAAGATTACCGTAAGGCTTAAGACAAACTGGGTGCTTCACAGCTAGACAATGTCAACACCTCTACGTAAAGAGATAGAAGTCCTAATCTGTAACTGCAGAATTTTTAAAACCAAATCAATCTATTTTCCATTGTTTTGTAAGGGTTTTTTCCCCTCCTTTACTGTTAAGTGCTTCTCTTCGTTCTCCTCACTAGACCACAGGAAAGAAAAATACACAACGTTAATGAGCACTATTTTATATTTTATAAATAAGGATAACACTTTTAGTATTCATCTGTCAATTTGTGTCTAAATCTAGATTATTTTGTGCTTTGTAATTAGTAATTGCTTTGAATGTGGCCTCAAAGCTTACAGCCACTCCTGAACTCTTTACTGCCAAGATTATTTCCTGATTTCTTGCTCTAGGTAACTCCCTCATCCATACAAAATAAAAGGATTTGGATAGCTTCAGCTATGAGGCATTACTGAAAACAAATTCTCTGCCTCTCATCAGCAAGGAAGCTCTCAGAAAATTGTTTTCTTTATCTTGTTTGAGTTAACCTCCACTGACTGACACCAACAGTTTTGTATAACCAATGCTATTTTCATCATGTTGGTGCAGCAGATTCAGAAGAAAGGACAGAAACTTAACTCAGCCTAAGGATTATCTGAACTCACATGTAGCATGCTCTTACATCAACTGAGCCACTTGCTAGGTCCCTCCACTGTACCCTTTCATACACTGCTCTGAACACAATCAATTTATTTGTTCCAAGCTGTATGATGTACCTCTCTTCTCCATACCTAACTCTTCATCTTACCCACACTCACCTCACCAACAAGGTCTTCTCCACATCTAACTATTTTCATATTATTACTTCTAAGACAGTGAAATATTCGCAAACTGATCAAGCCACCACTATAATTTCCTGTAAATATTTTTCCCATTAATGCACAGTGTTTATGTTGAACACCATGCTGGACAGGTCTGTTTGGAGGAAAATACACGGGAGAAGGACCACACAGAGCAGAAGAATGGGACTGTCACACCGACAACTTTAAATCTGGATAAGGAATAAATAAGTGAGGCAACACTCACGGGAAAGTCGTAATTTCAGAGAAATGACAAACTGCTGGCACCATAGCTGCTTAAGGAAGTTCCTGTTGGTCTTCTGAGAGAGACAATGGGCAAAACTAATGCCAGCTTCTGCCTGTCACACAGGCTCAGACCTGGAGAGCACCTTCTGGGACGTACAGACGTGCTTGTGGTTCTCTGCTTGTGGCTTCATGAGGAATGTAGAATGTTTTGCTGCCTTCAGCCTTCTTGCGTTGAACATACCCATCAAGCCCTGATAAATACAAATGTTTCTTATGGTTTCCAGGTTTGAATTTAGCTAAGGTTGATTGGGTCTTGGCCCCTTCTTTTGGCTTTATGCCACTTAACAGGTTTAGATATGGGAAGATGGTTGATGTAATGTACAGCACAAGAGTTTGAATGCCAGGAGAGCGGATTCTGGGCTCTACTGACTCACTGTCTCACTTCAGGCAAGTTTCCAGGATCTCATTTTAGCAGCCTTCAGAGTGAAAATATTACACAGAAATTTTCATTGCTAATATCCCAGCCTTATTTTCTCAAGAAGCATTTGTAATGCAAGTAAGCATCCAACAGGCCAATAATGCATAATTAAAAGTAATTACATGTCAAAACAAAAATTCACAACCTTTGATGTCTGGTAATGCAAATTTGGTTTGATTTTTTAACAAGGTTGCATTTTTCCTGCTGGATGTTTTTGGAGCACTAGTGTGTTTATCAAACTGCTCATTTTAGTACACTTAGTTCCAGCATGCTGCAGACATTGGTTCATTTTGCACATTGAATTTGTTAAAAAAAGCCAAAACAAACAACACAACAACAACAACAAAAAAAGCAACAAAAAAACCCCAAACAACAAACAAACAAAAAACCCCACACCAACCAACAACAACAAAAAAATGAAACCCAAAGCAAACCCCAACAACAACAAAAAAAAAACCCAAAGCAGTCCACAGAGTAAAAAGGAACCATGTAAGCCCTACCTTTTTATCTAGCAACCCGTGCTGTCAGTACCACATGCAGATACAACAGAGATGATGAATGAGGAGCAAATGACAAATATGTGGGGGCCGCATCATGTAATAACCACCACTGCTTGTGCCATAGGAGGCAGTGCCAGGAGTGCCTGGGGGACACTGCAGAAACATGAGCTTCTCTTTTCAATCATAGACTTTCCACTTACAGCCTTGCTAATGTAGCACATTAATAAACTTGCAGACACTTTGCAAACATTTATTTGCTTTCTTCAGCTTTTTTTTTTTAACAAGCTGAATTAAAACAATTGAATTAAAACCCATGTCAATCATGTTGTATGTATTGTTTTATACTAGTAAAAACCACCACTAACTGAAGCCTTCTCCAATTCTATCCTTAGACAGCTTGTTATTTGCATTTAACACTGGCTTTGCAAAAATTTTTTTACAGAAACCAGAAGGAAGATTTCAATATCGTCCAAGTCAGTAATTTCAGGTGCATTTCACTTCAAGAATCTTGTAGCAGATGCCATGTATCCCCAAGAATTAATTTCCTGTTTCTGTCTGTCCAGATGTCAAGGACAATGTCAATCTAAGAAGTAGGAAAATAACTCAAGGCACCTTTCTTTAGGCAGAAAACACTTCACTTCAAGCCTTAACACATTGACAGCTTTGATAAAAATAGGATTTAATTCAAGACTTTATCCTTGGCAGATGTCTTGTCTCACACATTAAGTTGTGTACACTTGTAGTAAATATATTTCCATTCAAAAAGCAACTGCTGTGATGCACTGAAAAGTCTTCACCCCATTTTACATTTAGAAATACAAGATTACAATGTGCAATGCTGGCACAATATTAGGTTAATAAGTCAAGTATACACTTCTGATAAAGAAATTGCAAAACCCACAAACACATTTTATTAATGAACTCTTAATGCTAAAAAAGTTCTTAAGTATCAGCTAGTTCCTACGGATTTTACCTCAGAAATATTTCTGTTGAAAGCATAGGAAATCTTTCCATGAGTAATTCACAAAAGAATAAAACTGAATGAAGTAGAAATATGTCCCCATTTCTTACAATTTTTGCTCTTAGATCAACGACTGGAAGCTGAAGACTCTTCTATTTACAAGGCTGGGTAACAACTTGTGACCCTATTTTATTATTGATTATATGTTTAATTTTTTTTTGATTTGCACCCGAGTAACAGTGAAAAAGAAATGTAACTTGATAGAGTGTACACATTACAAGTCTTCCTTTCAGAAAAGAAACGATTGGAATTAACCAAGTCTCCAAAATTCTTGCTTTGTTCCTGGCTTTTCTTTTAAAACCCTTGCTCTACCACAAGGAGGTTTTGGCAAAACATTTCTTTTGGGGAGGGGGGAGGAGATAGAAAAGAAGAGGGAGGAACCTAAAAATCTCCACCTTTTGGCCATCTCAAGTCTGCCTGGAAGCTCAATATGATGCAATTAATGAACAGCAATCCTCCACCTTCAGTGCTTCCTTCCCTTTCTCGAGACAGATGTGCTGTCAGCATGGCACCTTCTTTAAAGGAACTCGGTTTTATGGAAGCTGATCTCTCAGCTAGGCACAAGTGGCTACAAGCTTTTGGCTGCCCCATGTAGTTTCAGGCAAAATCACCGTGTTTCACACCAAATATTCATAGACCATATCAGAGATGAAAACCATTTCTATCCAGAGTCCAGCAAATGCCTCTTTTTTTTCCCAGATTACTTTTGAATGCCCATGAATGTTAACGTTTTCTTTGGCTGTCTTGGAAAACACTCTTATAGACAAATGTATCTTGTTTGCAAGCTTTTTTCTCATATGGGGCACACATTTTACTCTGTTAAGCTTGAATCCTATTCCTTCTACACATGTCCTGATATGCAGCCTCAAACCAGTTCCCTTCCTCCATGCTTTTACATCTTACAAGATATACAATGCCACCCTCTCCTCACTTATAGCCAAACTCAAGAAAGAAAAACAGCTCAAAATTCAGCCTATCTGGGTGCCTACAATTAAATACCTAAATAAGTTACCTGTTAATCAGAGGTGCTAAATACCTACAATCCCTACCAAAGCCAAGAACTGTAGAAAACTAGGATATTTCAGCCCCACATCCTCCATTTCCCACCTGCCCTCAGACACAGAAAGCATATTCTCAGCTTTACTTGCCAAACTCATTGTGTTATGCTCAATGACACTGGATAAAGCAATTTTAAGGAGAAATTAAGTTACTGAATTGGATTCTCATGCCTAAATTTCACCACAGAAGTTTGATACATTTTTTAGCTTAAACATTACAGTAAAAAACCCCCAAGAAGATAGAAGAAAACAACTAGATACACAGAATCCCAGATTTCCCTCCAAGAGGAAGCACAGTGTCAGGAAGCCTTATGGATATCAACCAGCTGTCATAAAGGACAGAGAAGACATCTGCTCGTTCCATGCTTCATGCTTCACAGAATAAATAAATAAAATAAAATCTTACCCTTGAGTCTTTCTCCCAAAAAGTAAGTTTTCCTAACATTGCCAATGTTCTGACTCAAAGAAACATCAGCAGAAAGTAGTGATCCCTAACATATTTAAAATGTTTGTGGAGATAAGTTTTGTCTCTCTCCATAAAAAATTGGGTTAAGCTTCAAGCAAAATTCATGAACTGTGGAAAGAGCCACAGTTTTAAAATATTTTTCAAAAAAGACAAAATTTTCTATAAATTATCTCAGAGTTAACAAAGCAATATGAACTTCTGCAGAACACAAATGATTTATAAAAGATGGTATGAACAATTAGAAGGGAAGCTTCAACAGCTTCAGACCAACTAATATGTCATTTGAACAAATACTGAACAGTAACTGAACAGTAACAGTAAGGGATAGGAGGATGTTTTTAATGGATATATTTGAGATACCTCAGTTGAGAAACTTTGAGACTAAATTCCAAATACTTCTAATTATTTTCACTTCAGTGTTTTGTTACTAGGCTTCTAAGCAGAAATCCTGAAGTGACTGCAAGAGCTCTATCTTCCCGTCCACTTGCAGCCAAAGAGCTTTGTGCACAGCACCAGAGAAACTCCTGTTGCTGGAAGTCCTCAGCTGAAAGGGGAGACTCTCCTTCAAGAAGACAAAGCCATGGCAACCTCAGGAAGGGAAAAGCAATTGCCCATTTCATATCTGCTTTGAAATTACTTTCTTCATTCTACATGAATTAACAACTCTAGAAGACTTCATAGGAAAAGGAAATTATTCTTACAAGATGCTGGAAACTTTTCATGGAGAACTGGCTGAAGATGTTGTGTAAAAAGGCTGTCAGCAGAAATGTGCTATTCTGGAAAGGGATGCTGGCTTAGAAATATGCTTTAAAATAAACTAATCACATCGAACATTTCTTCTGCCTTTTCCCATCAGCTGGTCATAAAGAGAGAAGCAAAGAAATAAGTAAACCTATTTGAGAACGTTTTCACCCTAAAGGAGCATGGGAATAGACAACTTAAGAGTCTTGCCTGAACAGCTATGGTGATTTAATAGTATTTCTCTTGACAAAAGTGTCCAGATTAAAGACTAAAAAACAGTATTTTAATTTATTTTAGCAGTTCCTACTTATTTAAGCATCTCACGGGAAGAATGCTAAGATTCAAATATTCAAGGCCTGAAAACAGCAGTGGTAATGACAAAGTACAGATTCATTTGAGAGTCAAAGCAATCTATGAGAGTCATAAGAATTACAATAATTCAAAAATCACCCACAAGGTATGTGGAGTCTGTTTTACTCATGGTGCTTAACAGAGGTTGGCAATTTCTATGTGTTTTGCTTTGGAACATAGTCTGAAACAATGATTTGGGTTTGGCACTTACTGATATACCAGCAATTAACAAGTTGTTAAAAACATCACAATCTTTTGAAGACCATATTGATCCTTGGGGTATTTTCCTGACCTTTACACTACCTGCTTCTTCTTATATTTTAAATTACCTTCAGTTATATGCAGATAATAAAAATATGCCTTTATTTGACTCTATTTAACCCACCATTTTCAGTCCAACAAATATTTTTTTTTACATTTGAGCAATGGTTCAGCAGGAAATCAGCCCAGCAATGACATCAAAGAAAAAATCCTAACTTTTTCTTTAGGTCTTCTTTGCTTTGGGATGTTATTTTCAAAGTCCTCAGATCTTTCTCAAATTCCTAATTATGTATTTCTTTTCTTATACCCTCAAACAACTGCTAGACTTGGGGCAACCTAGGGCTCCAGGACCTTGCAGGGAAAACCTGCCCAACAATTTAATTTCTGTCTTACACGCAGGAAGGGAGTCCCTTTTGGAGAGCAGAAGAAACCACAGTTCAACCAGAGCTGTTTTAGGTTGCCCCTACAGTAAAAACTCTTAAGCTGCTATTGCAGCCTAATAGGGCTGCTGGTGTGCATTCACACAGTCCTACTGAAATGCCCTCCTCATTAAATGGGTTATTCAGAAGCCAATGCCTGCACTGACTTCGGTTTCTAAATAACTTTAGATTCAATGTCAGGGTCAAAATATTGCTCCTGAATGGCTTCAGCATGGCAGAGTACCTGGTGATCCCTAGGATTGTGAATTAGTACAAGGAAAAGGGAATCAGTAGATGAAGATGGGGTTATTTGGTCAGGTTTCTTTGCAATGCAAGGTCTCCTCCTTTTACACTAGTGTACTGTAAATTGCCAGGGAATTACCGGCAAGGATAACAGCATTTTGTCACAGTTGTGATTAAGAGACTGAATCTTTAGTGCCCCTTTAAATTGCCTCTCCTGTTGCCCTAATTCAAATAGAATTTCATTGTTTTCAATGCATGGGAGGAGGATTCAGGGGGAAACACTAGCAAATTTCACTTCTGTCCCAGAGAGGTATGCAAACAAACAGCAGAAGTGAACTTCTGGAGAAATTATTTTACTGCCTATTAGTGTCTGCCAGTTCTCATAGATACATCAGGACGCATGAGAATTCCCTTATAAAGTAATTTATGTGCTATGCTGCAGAGCAGCACTTTACTCTTTTGATCTTTGATATTAGGGATAACAAATTTGCAGGCACCTTCAGCTTTCTCAGCACTGCCATGCAGTCTAAGCCGGACTGGTCCAACTGCTACTTATTCCATTAACTCAATTTTATGTAACACATTATTATCTCAAGCATAGCCTGGAAGCAGGCAGGACTTTTAAAACTGTTTGAAGAACCTGACTAGAAATAAAAGGGGCTTCATTTCCAATCCTACCTTTCTTTATGTCCTGGATTTGGCTGGGATAGAGTTAATTTTGAAATAGGTAAGGACAGACACATCACTTTGTAAACGTTTTTTCTTGTTGCTTAAGCTTGTTTTTGCAGTTATGCTCCTAATCAAAATATGGTGGTGGTGAAAGTTGGTTTTTTTATGGTTTTGATTAAAAGTATGGCATATGCCCTTCCAAAGCTGGGAAAATGATGATAACAGTGCTTTCTCATCCTTTTTAGAGAGACTATAACTCTCTTATCCAGACCACCTTCATGGTATCAGGTATCCTTGTACTGAGGCCTTGTACTCCAGTACAGAAAGCTATAGTTCCTTGCTAAACGTCCGTACACGGATTTGAAAATACACTCATTATTTCTATGTGAAAGAGCTCTCGGAAAACCTTATGAGGCAACTTCCCCCCACCCTCTTCACTTTCCTTTACAGGTATAAAGGTGCTTCTTAAAATGTTGTTAAATTTGTTGTGAAGGGAAGTTCTCCATTTTGTACAGATCACTCAAACAGCAATCTGTCATAGCTGCATGCAAGTTGCATACAGTCTTTCTTGGGACTTTTGTATCTCCTTCTAAAGGAAAACATCGCTGTGTTTTATGATAGCATTTTCTTAAGGCATATGATGGTTGCTTCTTTGCTATCTTCTTGTCTGCTGTCAATGGGGCTTCAAATGTTCCATGTTTCCTCCCTGGAAAAAAAAAAAAGGAGAAAAAAAAGAATTAAAAAGAAAAAAAAAAGAATTAAAAAGAAAGAGCTGAGCTCCTGCTGCACATCCCAGGGCCCTGTGGGAACAAAGAGCCAGGAGTAATGGGAGGGAGGATGGAAAACCAGTGGGAATAGGCAGGAGACAGGCAAGGGAGTGGGGGAAGGGGCCATGGGGCAGTGGGGGAACGGGCGCAGAAAGGAGCCAGATCTGGTAAGCTGAGGAGAAACCCGGTAGGAGAAACTTCTTTGTTTGCAGGAGAGAACAAAGGGGAAGGGGAAATGATGGAAGAAGCAGAGCTGTTGGGTTAGAAGTTGTTCGTTGTTGTTTCTATCCACTCTCTGCCCACACCCACGAACGGGAAAACGAAAACACACAGGGGGAACTGATTAACATGTGCAAACAAACATGCTTCTTTTGCTCTGCTTGTGACAATTAACTACCTCCTTTTCCTTTTTTTCTCTCTTTGTCATTTGGACAAAAACAATTGGATATGAAAACGTACAGTTGAAAATCTAATGTGGCAAGGCTATGGAAGATATTGACTTCGTTGATCTTGACACATTGATCTAAATATATTTTGTTAGCAGCTCAGAAGTACTGGTTTCTCTTAGACAGGGCTGACTGCTGAAAAGAAAACTAACCTGGCCAACAGTGATATGATTTTTCTCTAAATCTAAAATTTAAATTTTTTCTGTATCCTGAGAGATTTAGCAGGCAGAAGTTGGCATTAATGTCACAACTTTTGTGTTATTTGTATACAGAACTGCTTTGTTTTAGGTTAAAACTCCTAATGGAAACCATTTATTTGTGGAAAGAAATGTCAAATCCCTGTGAGAAATTAATATATATCTTCACTTATCAAGCAGGCCATCTAAAATATCAAAACCAGAGCAATACTTACCTTTTCTAAGTTAACTAATATCAGTTCTTTGCTGCAGGACTGAGTGTTTTCCTCCTAGCAATATTACAGCAGAGTAGTCAGCATTTCAATGTAATCTGCACTACAATGCCCTATGTTAATGCAGACAGATACTTCAAAAACAGAACAACATGTTAATTGTCCCTCCCATACAACTCTTGGGCCTAACAATTAGTACCCACTTTTATTAGCAGTTAAGTGCAGAAATATACCATTTAAAAATCTTACAACCTTTGTTCTGGATTTTAGGTGACTTCCACAAAATGTGTTTTTACTAATTTCTTTTGTAAGCTTGGGTGTCTGTTGTAAACAGCATTTTTATTCCCTGACTTGTTGCCTGGATAGTAAGGCAAAGAAACAGGACACCTTATTTTGCTAAAACTTTTGTTCTGTTTTAAATTTTATTTTAAGAGATTAGTAAAAGCCAGAAAACTTTATTCACTTGCCAGGCATGAATTTTTTTTCCATCTCCTTATCTGCTGTACTTGGAACTCTGAATTTGGTAGTTGGAAATGAAGCTATCTTGGGGATTAAACTCTTCAGTTATAAAGTTATATTAAACTTCAATTTCTTGATCAAATCTGAAAAAAAACATGGCTCAAGAGAGAGCACTGTTAAACTCAGGAAGATTCTTCCTGTGAACATGAATTATCAGAATAGCCATGTTCTTGCAAAACAAGCTGACCAGTCCCATTTTTGCTCTTTTCTGAATACTCATTGCTGGTTTCACTTTTCACCCCTTTATTATTTCAGTTGCACTGTTTTAAGACAGGCTTTGTTCTGTGCAAGATAAACAAAACAAGCAGCGATTTCTGGAAGTAAAAAATGAATTTGTCCTGTCGATTCCTTTTCCTGCAAGGAAGTTACTCTGCCCTTACATACTCATCCCTGTCCTGCTAGCAACCAGGGTGTCCAAGCCTTAAACCCAATCTCTTTTGCATGCTTGAGGCGTGATAAATACCCTCCAAAGGCTTGCTTACTTAGCAGTGGCTGCTAAACACGGTCTAGTAATACCTGCTGTAGGGCTTTTCTTGCCGCAGTTGTGGGGGTGTTGCTGGCACTTTGGCTTCATCCACGCCTAAACGAACCGAGAGTTGGCCAGGCAGTCCTCAGGCACCAGGAAGGCGCTTTACGTACCTGGCTAAATTTGCCTCGCAATTTACAGCTGTGACAGGAAAAACATTTTGCCCGTCCCTTTCATGTTCTAAAGAGCGAGGGAACCAGTTTTTGCATATATACAAGTTGGGTGTTTTATCTCACACAACTTCATGGTGCTTACATATTTTCTTCTCCATAAGGAATGATTAACTTTTTTATTTTTTTGAAACTCCTAGCTCTCAGTAGATATTTCTAGTTGAAAATAGTGACTCATCTGTGAGAGGGAGTTTTATTTTCTTCACTGACCATCTTTGATTCTTTAAAGTGTTCTCATCTCTCCCATTGCAAGAGTTGTCTTCTCTCATACAGCTGAGGGTCTTGTCTCTGCTACCATGGTCTATTTATTTCTGTGAGCAGCTACTGAGAGAGTGTAAAACAGCCCACTCATACGTGAGATATGAAGACTTCAACAAAATTAAACTGAAAACCATGTTTTACAACATACCAAGAATATGAACATACTTCTAAATATGCTTATTTTTGCTGTTTCATGGAAAGCTGAATTTATTGATTCATATTCAGTTTTGTTGCTGGCACATACTGGTACATGGAAGGTTTTACATTGGAAAACATTTCCTTCCAATTTAGTTGCAGTACAAAATTAAGGAAAAAAATCACTGCTTTTGTGGTTTTCAGTACTGGAAGTGTATTAGCTCAAATGGAGAAACTCAAGTTTCATTACAGCAGTCTAAGATGTGAGTTGCAGCAATACCAGCCATTCTGAAAAGTCACTTTAGAGATTTGCTGCAGAAGAAGAAAAAGATGAAAGAGTGGCAAAAATTCTTGTCTTCATGTAAGGCCAGAATGATTGTGAATACCAAAAATTCCAAGTATTTATAGATAGTCTGTACCTGATGTAGCTTTTGGGGAAGTTTTAAAAAAGCAATTTCTTGCTTCTATATTTTAGTAATCCCTTTCCAGTTTAGGACATTTCTTCTTTACCTGCATAATTAGTCCAATCAGTGAGCCTTAATTTAGCTACTTAAAGTTAAAAAACCAAACAAAATTTCACCATTACACTGAAGCATTAAGCCATGTAAATTAATAGAATCAGCCAGTCCTGAACAAGAGATGTATCATCATTTTAGTTACATCAGCTTACTTAAAAATACTTTAGTACTTTGCTACTTAATTAAGAAGGGAGAAAAATACAGTATTTGCAGAAGTAAGCATTTTCACAGAATATGTATAATTTGAATTGGAAAAATCAATACAAAAAATAGTCCGGTTTTAAGTCAAATCTGAGTCCCAATACTACTGTTTGTTAAACCAGTCTAAATGTTTGCAGCCAAGCACACCACGTGGCTGCCTTTGAACTGGATTCCACATAAGGATGGTGGCTTATTTCTCATGGGGCTCCCTTGGCTGGACTGCACAGCCTATTTTTCGTATGATGCAAGGAGGTACCCACCCTGGTAAGAGGAGGATTCATGAGTGTAGCACAGGAGCATGGGGTGATGTGGGAGCCTGACAGAGGCAGGCTGTGCTTTTCTTTCTTTTCTTTTTTGAGTTACAGCCCCTGTGAGTCAGAAGAACACAGGTTAACTGAGCTGACCCAGAGCACTTGGTGTCATTACAACAAATGAAAATAACACCATTGGAGCCAAGAACATCACTGATTTAATGAGGGACTTTTTGAGTTTTCAAGTCAAAATTCAGTTTTCCTATTGCCAGACTGAATCTTGAGATTTCTTTTGTGGGTGAGACCAAAATATTTTACTTTCTTTTTTTTATTGTTCAGGAAGGAGAATATGTTTCAAAATTCATGAATTCTCGTTTTTCATCAGATCTACTCCTAACCACATCCCCAAAACCTGTACTTTTAAAGTTCCTAGAACTATATTTTAGGGCAGAAGTATTTATAACAGTATGTGCATGCCTATATACAGCAGTAGGGTTGAAGTCCTTGTGTATTGCTGCATTCAGACTTGAGTAAAAAGCCAAACCCGAATCTTCCTTTAAATTAGACAAAGCTTCCAAACTTGGTTCAGGAGACTTATGGAACCAAACACAATTGCATGGAATCAATGAGGAGCAACATACCAGCATTGGATGCTTCAGAGCCATGTCCGGAAGAATCAGAGGTTTTTTCTTGTGGGGCTAAAGCACTGGCACTGGATTTCTGCAAGGCACGTAAAATACACCTCTGAAAAGGCTTATTACAAAAAATTAATTTCATAGACCTAATTTAAATATTTACAGCATAGTGCTATGTTTGCAATACAATTATATTAGATATACTTTTTGTATTGTAATAAATTAATTTCTGTCTCTCCTGTTTTTTAGAGCATCTCTTCTGTGGTAGGACAACATCAAACCTTCCTGACCTCAACCAAGGAGAAACTATTAGTAAAATGTTTCTCAGAACACGTAAAAAATTTATCTAAAAATGAGCTCTGAAAAATTTATTTGCATGTACTTTTGCATTCAAGGAAAGTCTAAATCAGTTTCTTTCAAGGGTACCAAAATTGGCACAAATGGCACAAATCCTTGGAAGGTAAATATGTGCCTTGCTCTGTTTGAAGAAATCTGGCTTCAAAATGGCGAAGTTATAGACTTTTGAAAACATGCATCCTGGTTTGCACAGCAGGTTTTTAACATCAGAAGCAAACACCAGGATGTGATGTTCTGAATATTCACTGTCAGTATATTTGAAAGCTCACACCTACTTGTATTTGAATGTGTGATTACTTTCAGTACTGCATTGTTCTGAAACAGTTACAAAAAGAAAAGGGCATTGGAGACCTTACTGTTTATAATAAATCATGTTTCTGCTTTCAGTCAGGGAATGAAAGAATATAGGCATTTTACTCACAGGAACTACTATTACTCTTGTAGAAATAAACTTCAGATAGAGCTTCCCGCAAAAAAGGCTGTGATCTAGGAAATATGCTGATTTGAGTCATTATGTGGAGAAATATACTCACATTTCTGTGACCACATTATCTTCATTTCTCAATTCACAGAAAACTTTGCGTGCTTTGGAAGATCTCTTGCAGTGCTGTCCCTGATGCTTCTTTCTGGCCAAAACTGGGAACGTGTTTTCATCCTCACTTTCTCAGTGACACTTGGTGATTTATGTTCTCTTGGAAATAAATAATCCACCTTGGGATAAGAGAAAAACAAAACTGAATAACAAAAAACAATTCTGCACCCTCATAGAATAGTGAATACAGCTAAAGAGCATCAAATATGGTCACAATCAATAACATGCTCAGAACTGAATGCATCCTTCAAGCTTTGGCTCGAAACTTCTGTTAGTTTACTGGAACTGTTCACCACCTTTGAGCCTAGACTGTAGTTTCAGACTGAATTTTGGAATGAATAAGAAAGTACATTTCTGCCAGTTGGCCTGGGGAGTGAGGTTCATGACTAACTCAGTTCTGAGTTCACCAGCCTCGATTCATCATAAGTGACAGAGGATAGCTGAGGTAGGGAGAAGGTGAGATGCTTAAAGTGGGTGCTTAAAAATAGGTAAGAAAAATGCTGTCAAAATTAACTGCTATTTTATGTGTGTTTCCTGTACCAGAGTAACACTTACAATTAATACCTCCATGCACCCTGCTTGTTAAATACACAGTATGAAGAAGCAGTTGGAGGGATAATGCAAAAGAAGATAGTGAAAGAATAGTATTTAAAGGTTTTGTTTCTTCAGAAGAGTCATACATCCCTGAATTCAGTAAGAATGTCCCACAGTCTGAGACTATCATAAGCCATTAATGGGTTTTGTTGGTTTTGATATTCTGTGAAGTATTAGCTAAATAAGGGAAATATTTATTTATTTATTACTTAATTCTACCTCATTTCTTGAAATAATTGTTCTTTAGTCAAATGTCTGTCATTGATATATCAAAAAAATCAGAAATTAATTTAAACAAAATGGGCCTTTACTCTCAGATTTTCCCTTTGACTTTCATTTATCTTTTTAGTAGCAAATATTCAGCATTCCTTTTTATGGTGTACTATAATAATAAAAGCTTACTCCTAGTTTTACTACAGTTCTGAACTCATACCTGCAAACTGGTATTCTGTAAAGGTCCTGACATCATTTGTTTGAAAGGCTTGTCTGTAGATATTAGATATCATGAGATATTAAACCCCATTTTTAAAGGCTAGAAGATCTAGAAAAAATAAACTTTTTAAATGGCTCATACTTGAGAATACAGCATTTCTAACCTGTACGGTAACACAAACATGAAATGCACATCCAAAAACGATTTTAATTTATTACTTTGTGCTTGGTGCCAATTTTTTTGAATTCATTTTCTTTTGATAAAAGTAATGCAGAACAAGGAGAGGTTGAAAACAGATGTGAACTCCTGCCCCTCCTGTCTTCTGGGCAGGTTTCCCACTGATCTACCAGAAGTGCACTTTTTCAAATAATTTTTAAAATAAAAATTTTGGTTAGAATTAGCTCTCATGAGAACAAATGCTAGGAGACGTTCAGCCTACAGTCCTTGTCTGCCCACAAACTGGCACTTGGGATTACCAGATTTCTGCTGCCTCAGTCCTGAACTCAGCCTTACGCCAATAATGCCAAACTACATGGTGGCTTCAAAGGTTTCCATGTGTAAACTCGCTGCCTCTCATGCTCATCTGTCCCCTAAAAGCTTTCACTGAAAAGTAAATTTTACTTAAGACACCTACCTCTCCCACCCCTGTACCAATACTCCTTAGAAAGGTGCTTTAGTCATTACTTTGCCTGGCAAGGCCTTCATTAAAAGAAAAAAAAAAGCAAAAAACCAAAAAAAACCCAAAAAACCAAAAAAAAAACCCCCAAAAACCAAACAAAAAAAAAAAAAAAGCAAAAAACCAAAAAAAACCCAAAAAACCAAAAAAAAACCCCAAAAAACCAAAAACAAAAAAAAAAACAAGCAGAAAAGAAAGCTGTGATCATTTGCTATTTGCTTACTAACTAGATCATGGATGCTGTAACACATTCAGCAGCTGCAAAGTCATTGTTTTGCTCCAGCCTACTCCTCCAAGTAGCAGCAAATAGAATATCATGCTTGGAGGAAAGAAGTAAAGTTCATCAATCCATGAAAATATGGCAGATATTGTCATTGCTGCTGAATCACTGTCCTTTAAGCAATACAGCAGGCCTGGGATCTAACTGTGGAGCTACCCTAAAAAAGTGCACCTCTGCATACCGGGGCTCTTCTGGTTCTCTCCCAGCATTACCAACAATCTCCTGTTTTTCTGGAGGACTGAGAGTCTTTTGTCACAAAAGCAACTGCTTCATCAGAACTCAAGAATGGAAGCAGGTTTTGTTTCACAGGAATGAACACCTGGGTCAGGGTAAATTTTAAATAGTTTAGCTTTCTACCTGAAATGAAGCCTCACTGTGACTTTGTACTTGAGATCATTAAAACACGTGAGAGACCATCAAAACACTGAGGCTGCTCTCTCTTAAGGAGCCAGTTGTGCTCCTAAGTGCTTCAGTGAAGCTTAAGCAAGAAGTTTGCAAGGAGGTCCATCAGCTTCCTAAACAAGAATGGGGTTCTACAAGGAGAGGACTTTCTTTAACAACAACACATACAAGTCTCCACTCTGATCCTCCAGTTCACATTCCTGGAACAAGATTCATTACATTTCTATTTTATTGCCCTGGAAGTTGGAAAAGGACTTTGAAATGGGAAAACAGTGATCTGGTCTTAGTGCAACTGGGATTTTCTTTGTGTTGATCTGGTTCTCTGTCCTGAAGGCCTTTTGGTCCAACAGAAATATATTTATTCATGTAACACAGAGCATGAAACAAATTTATAACCTTGCATTGCCAAAATTCCGTGTTATACACGGGGAAATAAATCTGAAGTTGAATCAGCTTTTTAGTGTCTTTAGTTTTTTGAGCACATGATTAACATGGGAGCACTAGTGTCAGTTATTTTAATGATTTTTAATATTTGGGACATTTGTTTCCCATTATTTTGGTAGTCGATAATTGTGAATAACACCCTGCCATAATTTTTGCAAATGGAGAAACAAAATGAAATATTTGTAAATCAAAAGCTAGTATAATAACGTCTTTTTAAATTTCACATAAATCTGTTAAATAGTGAAGCTACTTTCCCTTTCAAATAAAACTCAGAAGACTTGAATATATCTTAATACAATATTAAATATTTTCATACATAATGACAGTAACTGACCTCCTAGACAATGCCATAGTAAGAATGCAAATAAAAAAGATGCCTTGCACATTGAAAATATTTCTTACTCCTTTTACAGGTTTTGTCCTGTAAGTAAAAAAAAAAAAAAATTGACTCTGTAACTATTATAAACTGAGCTTACTCAAAGGAAGTTTCATATTTAAATCAACTAGGAGATAAATATGGTCTGCATAATACTATGTAGCACTGGACATTTGATGACCTGAAATTTCTATTCACTCAATTGATTTGATGAAGTATTGCATTGGACTCAGAAATGCTCTAACAAACAAAAGATTGAATATAAAAAAATCTTTGGCTTAATTATAGTTTTTTACCATATTGGAATAGCTGTAGAGAGATGTAATATTCTTTATAAAATATAATTTTTATATTAAATATTTGAAAATATTAATTTTTAACTTCCCCTATTCTGCTGACAGGTCCAGCAAGAAAACGTGACTTGTCACTAACAATCTCTGCTTTTCATTATTTTAATATATAACTGTATCTCTCATATATGAAATGTATATTTACATGTAATTGACAATGAATAAATAAATTGTCATTAATGATTTCGAGTAGCAAGTTTTTAATCTCAACAATCTTTAATTTTTATATGTGTATGATGGCAAATTCATTGAGGTCTTTGTTTTGCTTTTCTGCATGAATTCAGCAGCTTGAATTATTGGCATGCCTCTTGAAGGAAGCAAATCTAGCAAAAAAGCAAAAAAAGTTATTTTATTTCTAATGAGAGTTATTTGATCTCTAAATTCCTGAGCAACTTCAGGACTGACTGTAAGCTAAGGCTCTGGAGATTTCAGGATTCATTCTTAATGCAGGGTCCACTTTCAATTTATGAAATACTGATGTGGGTGACTCGTTATAAAACACTTTCAGCATTCTGTGTTCTACTAGAGTGAGACTAAAGCAATGGAAACAGAAACAGGAGCAGGGCCATATGCTCGGTGGGCTGCTGGGCTGCACACGGAAAGCCACTGATACAGCACTGTGGGGGATGTTTTTTCCTGTCCCATACATAACACTAGTTACAAGTTACAGTGAATTAAACTCCTGAAACAGCAAATTAAATCAGACAGAGCAGCGCGGCCTGATGACATCTTTGGAAACAATCTGCGAAACAATCTGGTATATGTAAAATAATGTTTAAGAAGAGATGTGACATCCTTTGGCACTGACTCTCCAATACGCCTGCGCCTATGTGGAGTCTTTGGTACTTCAGTGACTCGCTTGTGCAGGGCTCCTTGCAGATCCTGGTAGAAATAATTCCCTGCTATGAAGAACAACAGAAAGGGAAAGTGCAGCTTAATTTTCATCTGGAACTTCTGTCCTCAGGACTTTTGAAGTTATATTTGTTAAATGGCACGTTTTATCCGCTTGTAGCACCTACAGATTTAAACACATACAGCACTATTTCTCTGGGCGTATGTGAATCTGCTCGTGTGTACTGTGTCTTTGGTTGACGGGGATTTAAAGAGCAAATGCTCCCATACCTGGTTAACTGGAATATTTGTCCCTTTGAATCCAAATTAATATTTTTTTTTAAAGGATCACCAAAAACCTCCCACACCTAGCGAAGTTATTTTGGTTTTTGCAGTAACAGAGCATGCCTAAAGTTACTAGGAACTCCTCTGCTTTTTCATAATTTACTCCTTCACGCATCTGAAAGAAAAAAAAAAACCTAAGGTGGAGAAGACCAGGACTCCTGGGAAATACGGAGTTAACATAACCCGGTTTTGTTGCCAGGAGTAGGAAATAGCTCACTCCTGCAGTCAATTTGCCTAATTGATTAGAAGCCTGATTGCAGCGGCGAAGGAGTGGATACCCCTGGGGGCGGAATGCATGCACAGAGGCGGGGAGCTTCCCCGGCGGCTTCACAGAAATGGGGGCTCCTGCGCCGAGAAATCATTTTCCACGATCCATTTTCGCATGTCCAGCACGTCCCCGAGCACAAACCCGCTCTGCAGACCTGGGGAGAGGGGCCCAGCCAGGGCAGCCAGGGTGTTACCGCCTCGGGGCGCCTGAGGGCCCAGCGCACACTGAGGCCATCCCGGCCGGGAGGACACTCAGCCCCCTGCGGCGAGGCTCTCCAGCGGCAGAAAACTTGTTTTGCCCACCCAAACGCTACCCCGACCCGCAAACAGCAAGGAGTTCGCTTCGGCAGTGTTTCCTGCTCCATCGCTCCTCCGAGTGGGAGCCAGAAATGCCCGAGTGACGGCAGTCCCCAAGGCTTGGCCCCCGCAGCAGCTGCGTGGTTCCCTAATCCGCTGGCTCGGGATGCTGCCCTGGCACTTCGCAGTACAGTAACCCAGCCCCTCGTCTGGGCTTTTGCAGCTCGGCTTCATTACTATTACCATGATAAAGACCAGCTTTTCTTTTCGACTTCCCTTTTCAAGTCTCTACTTGCTCTTGACTTTTCTGAATTTCTCTTTGAAACCTTGACACTTCGGTTGTTCTCCCAGACAGATCTAATTACAAGAGTTCAAAAACCCTTGGGTTTTTTTGTTGGGCTGGGAGGTGAGGGAGTGAGGAGAAAACATGGATAACAGAGAGATGCTGTGAAGATTTGCTGGGACAACTCACCTCCTCCCAAGGCTCTTCAGGTCTTCTCTGCAATTCTGAGGGCCCAGAAAGCTGCAGCTGTGGGACATAATCCAACATCCAGATTTAGCATGAGACAGAAATACCAAAATGTGAGCCTAACAGGACAAATAGGAATTGGAGGTTGCCAATTGTTTCAGTGTGAAATACTCTGACTTCTTCCAATGAGACCTCACCATTCCTACCTTGAGAAAAAACTTGATAACAGTTTAAATTTTAAAAAGAAGAAAAACCCATGTGAAGGCTCATTCAAAGCATCACACTGTGAAACAGCATGGGGGCTTACAGTCTGCTACAGCCCTCGTTCCATGCTGATCTGAATGAAAATGCCTTTTAATTTTTTCCCCCGTATCTCCAGGATTCACTGGAATTCCTGGACAGCTCCCAAACCAACCTACTCTCCTTAACTTGCAGGATTTTCTGATCCCCATGTTGCTAGGACTGCAAGGTACCAAAACAATGATAAAGGTATTTCTGGAGCCCTTTATGAAAAGTTATCTCTCTGATCCAGACATGACAACTCAGGTCTGTTTTCCTGGGAGCAGCACAATTTCAGTCATGGTTCACCTGGGGGTGGTTTACAGAGATTCTCCTTTATGTCAGTACAAAAAAAAGGCAGTCAGCTAGTGAGGGCAACACAGCCCTCATCAAAACTCAGTGTGAAAAGGAGAACCGTGGGTTAGACTTTTACCCTACTGGCATTCATGAATCACCTGGAACAAAGACATATGGGAAAACTGAGCCCAGCCTCAACAGAGTAATTATTTCTGCTATCTCCTGGTCAATATTTAGTTCTGTCACTGGAGGTGCTAATACATTATCAGGAAGTCAGGCTGTATTTCTGTCTGGAAGATGGACCTTGTTTCTTTTTCTCCTATTACTTCCCAACCCCTTTTCTTTTCCAGACCACAAGTCCTTGTACATCCATAGACTTAATCAGTGAGGCTCCTGATTTAGTATTCTGAGGACCACTATTAGAACTGCTAGACACAGCTTTAATCCTTTTGACAAACTCTATTTATATTCCTCCTGTATTAATCTTAGAGTCCGTAATACATCATGCCGTGACAGAGTAGTGGATAATTTTATTAAACCTGTGGATGACACCAGGTGGTAAGAGACTACCAGGAAGCTGGGTTTAGAATACAAAGTGATCTGGACAAATTGAAAGCATGGTCTGAAGCAGCAGCAGGCTATCCAGCACAGACAAATGCAAGACAGTGCACATAGGCAAGAATAATGCACTACATGAAGCCAGGCTGCCAAGCAGCTGCTTAGGGTGTGAGGTGAAAGCTGAGTAACTACAGAGGATTGCAAGCTTAGCAAATCCAAACACTGCAAGAGGAGCTAGAAGCATAAGTCCAAGCTGGAAATCACAAAACGTAATAATTCAGTCATTATGCTGTGTTACATCTTCGAGGCAGCACCACATCCAGATGTGTGTGAGCTGCTTCAAAATGGACACAGAACAGCTGAAGAGAACAATGAAGGTCAACAGAAGTCTAGAAAATGCAAGTAATTAAAATGGTGATAGCTCGAAAAAAAAAAGACTGAAGAAATTATGATCTGCAAACCTGTGTAAAGGAATTGATAGGGTTTTTTCCTATTTATTTAGTTAGTTGGGGGGAAAAAAAAATTAAAAAAAGAGGAATGTCTTTAGTTGCGGGAAGAAGGTTACGGTTCCAGGTTGAGAAATACACATTTTAAAGGTAAGGAGAAGGGGACTCTGGACCAAGTTTGACAGGGAGAGCAGGTCCCTGAGAAAAAGTTATGTAAATATCTATTAACGATGAGTGGGTATTATTTGATACTGCAATGGGAAGACGAGCGGCTTACGTTATCTTTTCTTTAAAAGAAAATAATCTTCCAGTTCTACAGTTCCAATAACCTAACAAGCCTAAAACCTTTGAAGTTTACAGAATTTTCCAAGACCCAATCCCTTAAAAAAATGTATAGGCTTTGACAAGAGTCTCATAAAAATAAACCAAAAAATTTATGAGCTATGCTATTGGTTCACCTGTATTTTACCATCTTCAACAAAAAGCTGTTTTCTGTTCATATTTTATTGTAATATTATATTGGGAAAAAATGTTTGTCTTATGCTTAACTAAGTAAAGAGTTCAACAAGCAATAAACACTAGACAGACTTTTCAAAGTCCATTAGTGTATAGAAATTACTCTGAAAACACCATGAAGTCTATCTACAGTACCTGATCTTAAAAAATTAAATCAACACTCCTAAACTGGGAGTGATTTCAGCTCCAGAGAACCATCTATCTGCATGCTCCCTAGTTCTGTTTTTCTGTTCATTCTTGTGCCCAAAGACAGAAAAAAATGCATCACGGAATGACAGACAGATTTATTATACTAGAGTATATACTAGATTACTAAAAACAGATTATTTAAAAATAAATTAAATGATATCTTAAACTAATTTATGTACATGTTTTTCTTTACCTATGATATATAAAATTATGTATTTCAACTACAGTTTATCAACATGAATCTAAGGATTCTTTTTTTTTGCTTAAAAGCATTGTATAAAAAACATCACATGTGAATAATTACTCCATGCTCCAAAAATTTTTTTACATTGTACAAATCACCTGTGTATAGCACAATTCACAGTTTGGTGTCAGCTTTTTCCCTTTTTTGAAGTTTTTAAAACACACTGGCACACAGGACCACATTCAACTCCTGTATAAAGCTAAATTTCCACCTGAATTTGGTGAATTTATAGTAATAGCCAATGTTACTTTTTCTTTCTTTTTTCTTTTTTTTTTTTTCTTCCAAGCATTGAACAGACTCAAGGCTACTGAAGTTACAAAGCACAATGAAGTTTTATGTCATTGATATTACATCTTTGGACTTTACTGTGAGATCACTCTGCACTGTACAGCAGGACAGTAGATAATTCTGTCGATTTTTTTTCCCCCGTTCAGTCTGAAGGATTTTTTGTATCCCCAGTAAATCCCCAAATTAATTTTCTGAGGCTTGAGCAATACTCACTGAACTTCTTCAGGATATGACTGTATCATCCTTTCATCACGCCATAGAAATTCTCTACCTGGTAGATAGCTCATTCAGTTCTGAATTGTTAGAATTTTATCTTTGGATCTGACCCTAACATAGATTATGAATATCAAAATACTTACTCTTAACTTACAGTCTTGTGAATTAAATGCATATAGTTCCATCGTGGATGACAACAGTTTGCATTTTTTCCCTGAACACACTTTAACACGCGTAGACAGGAGTAGGGACATACTAGCTCAAAGTGAACTTTTGGCCTCTTGGGGGCACAGGAAAGTTTGGTTCCTGCAGCAACTGCAGTTCCTCCCCAGGATCCCTCCAGTTCGGCTTTCAGCTACAGTATTACAAATCAAAAGCAACCTCCTGGTGCTAGCATGGATACCGACCAAAAGTTAACACTATTTACGTATATTAAAAAAATTCAACCTGTGTGTCCTGGAGGTGTGCCCTGGTTGCTATGGGAATGGTAATGATCAATTTCCTGGCTAGTATGGGATCCAAGTACCCTTCAACACGGCTTTAATGTTGTTTTTCACACTTGCAAAAGATACAGATTTTAGCTGTAGTTCAGGCGTTCCCAAATGGAGTAAGCTCTTTTCCCTGACATTGTGCTAGAATGTTTAACTTAACAAAACAGAACAAAACTAAACAAAAAAGAACAAACCAACCCCAAACAACAACCAAAAAAGGGGAAAAATTGGTTAAAAAAATGATAGTCACATTGTGATGAAACCCTTACAGTATTACCATCAACATTTCCAACAACCCCCTGCCAGTATCCGTTCAGACTGGTGGCTCAATGTACCTGAGACAGCTAATTAAAAAAGGAAGTGGTCAAAGTCATGCCTTTTTTTTGGTAAACTTCAAAGGTGATCCCTCTCCTTCCTCCTCTTTACATTTTACTGTCTGGCTTTCTGCCCATCCTGCAGCTGTTGGCTGAGCCTGTCTTTCATGGCGTCAAACCTGCCTCCTCACGGTCCATAAAGTTACAGCAGAGATCGTGATACGCAGGTGTGGAAAAGCCAGAAGTGCAAGATGGGCCCGTTAATGATTTTTCTGGCACCCCATGCTGAGCTGCTGAAAAAAAAGAGAGCAGCTCGCAGAAGGCAAGGGACTCTTTGTTTGCAGAGGTATTTGAGATTGTATAACTTCTCCCACAGCAAAGGTGTTGGGTTTTCACTTTAAGGGCTGTTTACAGAAATTATTCACCTTTTATACAGCTCTTAAAAAATGCTTTGAGGCTTTAATTGGACACGGGATTTACATCGCACCAGTATGAAAACTCTTACTTTTCATTTAACCCCCCATTAAATCTTTCAATGATCTTACTCAGTGATAAGCAGCCGCCTCCCGTTGTGTGGACTTCACAGAGGAAAACAGAAATCAATCATTAGGGATTCATTTATGTCATAAACTTTCATCTGGAAATTTCTGCACCCATTTACATTTGGGCAATGAAGGCAGAGGGGACCAACTGCTGGGGGAGAAAAAGAACAAAACAGGAAAAACCACAATGATTTGTTATTGTTCTTGAAATAACTGAACAATTTAATAAACTATATCTAAAAGTCTTATCTTATAAAAGTCACTTAGAAGTCTGCTGTATTTTAAACACTACAAGCTGTGAACTGGACCTAAAGAACAACTTTTAGCAATTCCAGCTCAAGATTTTTAGAAATGGGTGCCTACAGGAACCATTTTCCAGAACGCACAAGTGACACCACTCAGAATCAATGGGAGTTGAATTTTCAGATCATCCAAACACCAAGGCATGGCCTGAATTTCACAAAATATTTAGTGCCCAACTTCAACCAGTGTCCCTATCCCCCTCTAGGAGAGAGAGCCTGAGCAGCTGCTTGTGGGCTTTAAATCTGTCTCTGAGCCCCTAATTAGGTGTGTGAGGCTAGCACTTCTGTGACCTCTGGGTCCTATATTCCCTAGCACCCCAAACTTTAGGCATCTGTATTTTAACCTTGGCCCTTTTACATCCGTGTTTGAAAGCTGGACAGTATTTTGGTGCTAACAAAGAGTGAGCAAAAAAGGACTGAAAGAAGCTGCAAGTGAGGGAACATATTGCAAGAGGATGAGAGGTTTAAGAGGAGATAGTGAGTCAGAAAAGTGGCAGCTGCACTGTCATCTCTGCTGTGATCTTATACAGCAAAAGTTTAGCAAGGGTTTTTCTACACAAAGCTACTGGGTATTGCCCAAATCTCAAAGGTGCAAGTTCAGTTCTGCAGCTGCTTATCCATCTAGATCTATGCCGTGGTTTAACCCCAGCCAGCAGCCAAACCCCACACAGCTGCTCACTCACTCCCCCACCAGCGGGATCAAGGAAACAATCAGAAGGGTAAAACATAGAAAACTCATGGGTTAAGACAAAGACAGTTTAATAGGGAGAGGAAAGGCCACACAAACAAGTGCAAAGCAAAACAAAGAATTAATTCACTTCCCATGGGCAGGCAGGTGCTCAGCTGTCTCCAGGACAGCAGGGCCCTAGCACATGCAATGGCTACTTGGGAAGACAAATGCTATCACTCCAAACATCCTCCCCATGTCCTTCTTCCCCTACTTTATATACTGAGCATGATGTCACGCGGTCTGGAATGTCCCTTTGGTCAGTTGGGGTCGCCTGTCCTGGCTGTGTCTCCTTCTGGCCTCCCATTCACCCCCAGCTCCCTCACCAGTGTGGCTGTAGGAAAAGCAGGAAAGGCCTTGGCTCTGTGCAAGCCCTGCTCAGCAACAACAAAAATCTCAATATTATTACCCCTGTGTTCAGCACAAATCCAAAACACAGCCCCATACCAGCCACTGTGAAGAAAGTTAACTCTACCCCAGACAACCTACATGATAGATGTGCCCCTCTGGTTAGCAGTGGTAGATGAATTTCAAGCTCCTGACCTGCTCACATGTTTTTTTTCCTAATACTTTTATTTCCATGAACAACCATTTCTGATGCAGCAATTCCTAGGAACTCAAAGCAGGACTGGGAGTGATCACAAACCTGAAGTCAAGCAGTGCCAACTATAAATGAGCTGGATCAAGGTGCATGATGCTTCTGTGCCTGCTTCAGCAGCTGGTTGTGCTACTCAGCAGCTTATGAAGTCCTGAGATAGCTGGACATCTCTGCAAGAAAGACCAGTGGGAACCAGAATGGACCTTCACTGCAACAGTGAAAAATGCAGAGTGGTTTTCTCCATGCCTGAAGTTGCAACTTGCTCAGAGCTGGCATGGCATGGCTTTGCTGACAAACAAAGGAATCGAGCTCCCTTTCTAAAGCCGTCTGGGAATGATGTGCATATATTTCATGCTGCTCCTAAATTCAGTTCTGTTAACAGAATTCTAAGGGAACTTGGTACACATAATATGCTGTCTCTGCTATTTTCCAGTAATTTCTATGGAAACTGTGCCAGTATCTTCAGCATGGAAATATAAAACAAACTGCCCAACCCAGGACTTGACAAAGATGGCCTGTAACCTGAAAAAGCAACCAAAGCTCAAAAATCTAACTCAGGGACAGAACTGTCAGAGTATTCACATAGAGCAAAGAAATAGGGAAAGAGGTGTAGAGAAGGTAACCACTCTCTATATTTTTACTAGAAACTTATTTCCCAGCTGTCAGAAGGAAGAGTAAGGTGAGCTCATGAATAACTGCTTTTGCAGGTTCCCTTGACCGCCAGACTAATCTTTAGCTATCCATCCTGCAGCAGTCTGTAATAACCTCCCTACTGTGTCAGCAGATAGATTTTAACAGCAAAGCACAAGAAACAAAATCTTTTTTTAAACCAAACAAACCTCGTTAGCCTTTGTGCTGCACCCACAAGTCACCTCATTACATGACCTGGTCTTTCTCCTTATGTTTGTGATGCCACAAAATGTCTTCCCAACCATATGTACCATAGTTCATGACAACTACTCTGCCATCATCTTTTCAGGAAGGAAGCTCTGACCTTGCAGCTCTGGAGGGTCATGAGCCAGTGCTCCCACAAGAAAGTAAATTTTTTAAAAAGCATGTTAGAAACTGAAAAGCTGAGGGAGATTGGGCGTGGTGGGGAGGGGGATATGTTGCAGAGTACTGTGGTAAATTATCTGCTGTGCCACAGGACTCTTCTTTAGCCATGTGCATGCTATACAGTCTTATTGCACCACAATTCTTTTCTCTGGTGATGATGACAGTACAATAATAATAAATCTGTAGAAACGGCTACCAAGTGCAGTTCTGGTAAGGCCACTGGAAAAAGCTGCTGAAAAACGCAACCTTAATTTCATACGCTCAGCTTAGTAATTATAGCGCAAAATGCAGCTGAAAGTAGCCAGCAAGGGCTGGGATTTTCACGCTTACCGTAGGAAATATTTGCTGGGTTTCTTTTTGGGGCTTTGTGTGTTTATGAGAACGAGGCGGCCATTGGCAGAGTGCTGATCCCAGAAGTCTGGCTGGGTGCTGTGGGCAGAAGAAAGAAAGCAAAGTCAGAAGGATGCATTTTCTAAATGCCCCTTGATGTGCTATCATAAAATTCATCTTCCCCTGGAAAAAAGTGACTAACATAAAATGCAGGAATGTTTTAGAGATTATATTTTCTTTATTGAAGCCGATCTCCATTTCTTTGAAAGAAAAAAGACTTCAGAAGAGGACCACATTATGTTTTATCCATACTTCACTCTCTTCTCATCCTATGTATTTTCTTTCCATCAGGCTGTATTCTTCACTAATAATGGAAGTAGAGAGTAAATGATTTAGTGTCAGCAAAACAGGTCCAGTTTTACAAGGGCATGTCTGAAGTAGCCCTTCCATGTTCTGTCTCAGCCAAAACAAGTGGAAATCACCAGCTAAAGAAGGTCCTCCTCCTAGTACTTGTACAGCTGTATAATAAGCCATATCAAGAAAGCATCTCTAAACTAATCTGAAGATAAATTAGGGAGTGGAATGGGGAGATGATTTTCCTCCAGATCAGAACCAAGGTCTGCCTCCCAACACAGGGGGCGTGAGATCCAGTAGGAGCACAAGTTGGGAAGAGCTGGAGTTGACAACTTCACCTTACACAGCACGCTTACATCAATCTAAAATTATTGTGAAACTAAAGTCCTGGCCGGTTCACAATTAAGAATAAAGACACAAAAAAAAAAAAAAAGCATGTATTTTTTTCTTTTTGTTTGAGCTCTGTGAGCTGGCTCACTCTAGTGTCAGAGATGCTCTAGCAGGAGACCAAGGACAGGAAAGGGAGGGGAGCTGACTTAGCAGCATTAGCTGTTATGTCAGCTTAGTTGTAGCGCCAACTCATTCAGAGCTTCTGTGGCAAGCTGATCATTAGCAACAATAAAACTTGAAAACTCTTGAAATTATTTTATTTCTTTTTCTTGCTGGCTAGAAAATTGCGGTGGTTCTTTCTGAGATCTGTCATAAAAGGCAGTTATACATGAGGATACAAAATCTGTCTCAGACACCAAGAACTGAAACAGAGATTTGAAGCTTTGTTCAGGCCACCTAACCCCTCTTTCAATAGAAAAAGAGGGGATGGAGAGGACCCTATCAAATTTTACACAAAGGCTGTTCTGATGAATCCTTAAACACAGTGATTTTACTTCAAGCTGTTATTATACTCCATGAGACCTAGAGAAGTGCAATTATGTTGGTTCACTTTTTGCTCCCGCATTTTCCTCCATCTGCCTCAAACCACTGGTGATCAAGTGGCTGATATGTGCCACTCCCAGGAGCAGCACACAAGCTGCACTGCACAGGTGTTTCAGAAATTCCTGGATCTGGCTCTGCTGGAAACAGCACAAGTGTAAGGTATTTACACATTTTCATTTCCAGGCATGAGCCAGAGGTGCAAAGGTTCACAACTGAGGCAGCAAAGGAGACCTCAGCCATGAGGTAGGCTTGACTGGATCCACTGATGGCAAATTTCACGCAAAAGTTCACCTCAATGCCTCAGTCAATTTCGAGACTCTTAGATGAAAGAGTTTATGACAATGATTAACTGAATAAAAACAATTAATGCCATCAGCAGATTTTCATTATTTCACAGGTTAGGTTGGCAATAACAACTGTGTGGAAGTGCTACGCTTGGATTTTGTAATGAATCTGGTTTAAAATTTTCCCATGAGATTTTGTACTTGGCAGCACAGGAAGGTTCAGAATGAGTCCATTGAGAAAAGTCAAGTTCAGCTGCAAAAGATCCTGAGCAACATGATCTAGATTTGAAGTTGAAGCACAAGTTGCATGAGAAACCTCCAGAGATCCTTTACCAACTACACTTTTCAAAGCTCTTAAGTGCTTATATCAGTAGATTTGGTCCGGTCACTTTAACAGAGGCATCCTGCTTCCCTTGAGTACTTAACCAAGAGCACTTACAAATAGTAACAGCCATGGTCATTATCAAAGCTGAACACCTCTCTGGACTATCTGCTTTAGCCAAATACCAGTCACTGCCCTGTGTGACAGCTGGGTGAAATATAATGGACCCTTGAACAGGAGCAGGGTCAGTAATCAGTTACGCCCTCCTGGCCTTAAAACGTAATGAATAAATACAGGATTAGACGAAGAGATGTCAGGGAGAAAACACCCTTTGAATCTTAGTCAGCATTCTTCAAACTACAAGATTATTAGTCTCAGCCTGGAGAAGAGCTTGTGTCCCTCAGAGACCATCTCCTTTTTGCAGCTGGTCTAATTAAAGAAGCCTACAAACAATCTTCTCTGTGTCTTTCTGACCACACAATTCAACACAAACTGCTACTGAGAGGGAAAGCAACTGTAAACATCCCAGTTACAGGAGGCAGGTTAGGCAGGAGGCCAGCTGAGCAAAGAGAGGAGGCAGCAGACCAGCCTCCTGGACCTGGTCCAGAGGTTAGCTATATGTTGTACTTTACAAACAACAAAGTCCTTGTAGATCTCCTCCTGCAGAAACCCTGCACAGCCTGCAAACAAGGTAAAGCAAAGAAAGGGAGTTATTTCCAGCAACCTCCACAGGTGCGTGCATGCCGTAGTTCTTTGTCAGATTCACATTAATTTTGATAAAATAAAATTTAAGGTTAAGTCTCAGAGCAAAGATATTCATTATAACGCCCCTAGTCTCTCTTAATGTATTAAGCATAGGAGCTGTGCTCAAATTTCAGTCCTGGGGGGAAGAAAAAAAAAGAAAAAAAGGAAAACCTTGCCGCAATGCATAACTATTTGTGTCTAAAACAAAAAAAGAAAATTGCTAAGTGCATGTAAGACAAGTAACACTTGCATTTCCTGCATGAAGGAAACAAGGGGGAAAAGAAGACATCCAAAGAGGGAAAGGATTAGGCATTCAACCTAGCCTCCTGACTCAGTGAGAATCGATTTTTTTGCTGCCTGCTGCATGGTCCTGCAAGTCAATGCAGATCCTGACTTCTTGCCTCAGATCTGTTTCAGGAGAGATTTTGCACCCATCAGGCAAAGTGTGCCAGCACTGGAGTGAGCAGTGTTATCGGGTGTTAGCTGCAGCACTCTGATACATCCTTGAGAAGTAGCACATCATTAGGGATATTTTCACAATGGAATGTGGGGGTCTTAAGTCCATGTCAGACAGAACTGAGAATGCTTTCAAGAAGGAATTAAGAAGTCCTTAACAACTTTTAATAACTGTTCATTTAAATGTCATGTATCTATATGACTTCAGCACTATTTTTGAAATTTTAAAAAAAGTTTTGATGAAGCAACTGTGTATGCTCTTCTGTTAAAAAAAAAATGAAAGAAAGAAAGAACGCACAAAACACCCAAACAATGAAACACACACCACCACCCCTTTCCCCCAAATGGAGGTGTTTATTTTTTGAAATGTGCTCTGGAAGAGAAATTAACAGGAAATATATTTCGCAGTGCAATACCCACTATAACAAAGTCTGAGTCTCTGCACTTTGGGCAGTTATTGCCACCTCCCTGAATTAGCCACAGTTTACACCTACTTGCACTGATATAAATGGCAACACAAGAGCAAGGTGATAGAAAACACGTCTGCACTATCTATCCTCAGCCAAACACACCTGCAACCCTTTTACAGAGCAAACTATGTATTGCAGTATCTCTAACTTGTGTATACTACAATAACAGTAATAACCTCTGTGGAACTACATGTAACATAAATTACACATTTTTTACACTGGACTTACAAGAGATTTCATATTGACCAATATATACACCGACATTGAAACACCCCTGCTCACATATTACATTCGAAGCACATTTTAACATAAAATAGGATTTATTCTTTGGCACAGCTGACGTGCTCCCCCAGCAGCCACCTTGATGAAAAAAACAGTGAGAGTTCACACTCACCAAGGACTTGTCAGCACAAGGCACCACAGCTCCTGGAGAGCACTTCCAACTCCCACAGGCAGGTATCTGTCTCAGTGACACAGCTTCAAGGGCATACCACAGACACCTATGAGATTAAATATAAAACTCCCTGATCACACTGGCACACAACCTCAGCCATTATTATTTGTAAACTGCATGGCTGTACACCTCCAGATTTTCAAAGAAAGAAGTGATACTGTGTTTCACATTTTCACTGTGACTTTGCTGAAAAGCATGAAGGTCTGTGTTGCTTCCAGCCTTCCTCATCTATGCTGCGAAAAATGAACTGATACAGATCATTCTACATGTCAATCACTCCTGCTGGGATGTCAAGAGACCACCAATATCATATTTGAGACTACTCCACTCATGAAAGAATATGTGCTTAAGAACTCTAGATGTTTTCCTGATTATCAAGTTTCGCTCCAGAGATAACTGGAAATGTTTTATTTGAAAAAATTTCCTAAGGGACAGTCTCACAGAACAGCTGTTCAGATTATTTACCTGTATCCACTCTATGTAAAGAAGCTTATTCCTTAGCATTGCCAAGTGTGTGAAAGGAAATGCCGCTGTCAGAAGAGTCATCTGTCTCACAATATGCGTAATATACCATCCACTTTGCAGCAGTTTCCACATAGATGGTTTCCCATCCATAACCCACGTGCTTCATAACCAGAAAACCACTACAGTGGGGTCCCCCTCGAGTACCTTTACTAAGAACACATTAATGTCCTCGTGAAGGATAAAAATTAATTTCAAATCTGTGCCTTGTCTCTGATACAGGGGAAAAAACAAATAAGTCTTTGCTGAAATACCATTTCACTTTAGGATTAACTGCCTTTAATTTTCTAAGCAAACAATGATTTTTCATTCTTAAAACACAGACTCTATTTTTAGAGATTTATCTCATACACCTGCTTCTCTTTCCTAGAAATTAGACACGGTACCTGATTTTACCTAGATTCTCTGGCATCTCCCGCTTCACATACAACTCTATTTGCTGCCAAAGTTAACAGTAACTTTAGAATGAATTGAATGATAAGATATATAACTTTAGAAAGCACAATTTCACATTAATCTCAGCTGCTGTGTCTAGAGTTAAAACAGGAGCAGCTGGTGTTCAGGAGGTTCTGGCTTGAGAGATATGGATGCCAGTGGAAGGTGGACTGGAAAGAGAAGGGAGTTTGTTTATATGACTGATGACAAATTCTTGCCTATGAGTGGCTGCTTTAATAAAATTTATTTACCAAAAAGTGAAAGAATTTTGGTGTGGGTCCTCAGAAAATGCAGTTCCTCAAAACTCCACATCAAGAGGTGCAGTCTCTCCTCCTGTCCCTGCGCTGGGGGCCAGGCCCCACCATCCACAGACCCATTTCTCTTAAGGCAGGAGTGTTTCAGTCATGCCTGGGAGGAGGAAAGGCCAGGGTCTCTTTCAGGACAAGAGGCACTGGGCACACATAAAGTGGTTCTGCTCTGGGAAAGAAAGGCTGGCTGAAGAATGAAGTAGACCAGCCTGGGGATTTGTTTTGTTGTTATTAGAAGCTAATGTGGGAGAGAAGAGAGGAGAGTCATAGTCTTCACTTTCTAACATTCAAGTACTGTAGTAGTCACCAGACACACACGAAACCCCGGGTCCCAGGCCCTCCTTGGTATTTAAACTTTTGCCTCATCCCTCTGGAGCCTAATGTTCCTATTCACAATCAGCACCTCTTCCCTGACCCATCCTGGCCCCTTTCCTTTTTCCTCTTCCTCTGCTGTGCTGAACACTACATGCCCCTCACTCAGTTTTGTCCCCTCTCAGCTCTGTGACAGTCTGCACTAAATTTCTCCTTCCTGACTCTGACCCTTCCTTGTCACCCTTTTTCTCCTTTAAAACTTACCTTAGCTTTGGCCCCTACTTTTGGATTTATGTCTATTCTGTAAGGACGAGATACCTGGTTTATTTTAACACACAAGCTCAAACAGTCATAAGTTTGATCTGGGCCGCAAGGAGCAAACTGTGGGCACTCCTAATGCCCCCCAGTCCTAACAAATCACTCTCTATGTTCCATTGCAGCCCAGCACATATATGGATTTCCCATCACCCTGGAATGGCTCCTCATTCTCCACTATCTCTTGTCCTGTCTGTGAAAGCTCTTCAAAGCTCTATCCTAGGTGTCACCTTCTGTATCTTATCCTCAGGGAGCCTCTCCTCTTCACACTGATATAACTATTACCTTTAGGTAAATGGCTCACAAATCTACATCTCAATACCAAAGTGATCTCCCTCAGTTTAGCACTACACATTTAATAACACTTCTGATCTGCTGCCCTGGAAGGATGACTATTTGGTTAAAACTAAACTTTGCAGATATTACTGAGCAGCTTGTCTTTTTCCTTTGATGTTGTTTCCTTTTATGTTATTTCCTCTTCTCCATTGCTGTTAGCAGCAAAATTCTTCCCATTTCTAAAACTTCAGTTTTCAATACCTACTTTTAATACCTATTTTTTCTACCTTTAGTTCTGGAATATTTCCTGCCTTTCAAACTTTTCTCCACAATAAAAGAAATAAATCCAGACAACATGCTTCTCCATATCTTGGCCATCTTGATCTACTACAAATATTTTCTTCTTCAATTCTTCACTGCTCCTGTCTTTTTGGGCCAAAAAGACAGTCAGTGATGAATGGAATGATATAAACGCATTACACCCCCAAGACCTGTTGCACTTATATATAGTAAGGTAATCACAGGAACTTTAACTACATTAAAAATAAAATGCAGCAGTAACAAAAATTGTTGATCTATCTCCTCTGTGACTTCCCTTCCTGTACATTGAATTTTCAATTCCTGCCCCATTATCCCTAAGTTCTGTGCCAAACCTAGGTAAAATCTCTCACGTGCTGGCTTCTTGCGGTGCCAATGGATGAACACGTTCTCAAAGTGATATTTTAAAAAGTAATTTGGCCTTGTATTGAAAATCTCCTCTTCAGATTTGTGCCTGACTCCCACTCCTGTTCCCAGATACTAGTTTTCACAAACCTCTTTGGAGCCTTGATACAAAACCATCCAGCGTGCCCAGAGGCAAGGGCAGAAAGAGGGACAGACAACAGAACTACAAACACACCTCATTTCCTTAGAATATAGTAAGAGCGAGAGTGAAGAAATTACTAATTTACAGATGTACACAATATACTTACACTTTTAGTTCCTTCAGCTCACTTTCAGTTAAAATACTTTCAGTGAAAGAGGCAACAATCATTATACCTAAACTGTCATCTTTAAGTGTCAGATCTATTTTTCGAGAGGCATGAAACAAAGGAAGGAGTGAAATGAATGCCACTGATGCGGGACACTCTGCCGTTTCAGAAAGCCAAGACACACCTGTTTGTTCTCAGCATTTTCATTGCTTTCTTCACATGCCAGACCCACAAACCATTTCTTGGGGGCTGCTGATGCTCTGCCAACACCAGTAAATCAGACGTGCCAAGGGAAGCTTTCTAGCACAAGAGCTGAGCAGCATGGAGCAGCTGGTGCCCATGCCAGGAAACTCTCTTACCTTCAGGCCGACGCAAGCTGCCCACCAGCAGCCCTTCCCAGAGCACCGCAGCCGCTGCTCTCCACAACAGGACTGTCTGGCACGTTTCAGTCTCCAAGAATGTCGGTGTCTTTACCTAAACCAAGATTACAGATGGCACTTCTACGCCTGAGATGGGTTTTATTAAAACTCCAACTTTCAGCAGTTAAATACACACAGTTCTGCTTAGACATAAACAGTGTTCCAAGTGTAAGTAACATCTGAAAAAGCGATCTGTTTTCTTGCTGTTCAGCCAAATGTCATTCACTTCCAGAGTTCATTAGACTTACTGGCATTGTCCAAGAAAAAAGAAAACAACTCTTTACCTACCTTGTAATTGTTTTAATAAATATTTGGGACAAATTTGCAAGAATTACAGCTTTTTGGTAAAATATTTTGCATATGGATTTTTTTTTTTTTTTTGTTCACACTGATAGACAGTAGACACTGTAGGTTCTTTCCAGCCGAACTATTCTATTTTGTTCTGTTTTCTATTTTAACACTCAAGAGAACTATTGAAATGTGAACTCTGGATCTGGTCCTCCTCCAGTCTAGGGCTGCTCCCTGCAGCAATCTCATAATAATTCTCTTTTCTCAGAATATCAAGTTGGCCTTTCTGTAAACTAGAGCTGGAGAACAAGAACTGGAGAGAAAAAATATTTTAAAGAATTTTTTTTTGACTTTATGAGGCTCAGGATTCTCATTTAAACAAAGTTGAAGAGAACAGCTGAATCAAATGAAAACAGAAAGAAGTCTTGCCTGTCTTTGTATGAAGGGAGAAGGGAATTAAAGGAAAATGCAATGGCACTAACATTTATGGAAATTTGCACTGTGAGCATAAGCACCTAAGCATCCAAGCAAATATTAATACAGGGGTTGAATATATCTCTGTAACCCTGATGAGCAACAATACAAAACCAGGAAATGCTCTAGGCAATGTCTATGTAAAACCTACATCAATTGCCCATATCAGTTAAAAAACAGAGATACATTTAAATTAGTGCCAGTTTGTGAGCAGGACTTCGATTGAATGCCATTTACATTTCATAGAGAAACCAGAAGTTTCTGGGCCTGATTCTCCATAGACTTGCACCCAGGTGGCTGCACTTGCATTGCACAGGTTATCACTATAGAGTGGCTCAGTATCATAAGTATTTGCAGCTCCTTGCATGACTAGAAATATAGTCCTAAAATGCAAAATACTTGGAGGAAGGAAAACCAGCATCCAGAAGCCAATCTGCATATGTGCTTTTCCTTCCCCACTCCACTCCTGGGACCACAGCTAAGCTGCTCCAGGCTGGACATGTCAAAAGGAGCCAACTTATTGCAACCATCTGAACTCATGGCCTGAACTTTCTATTTTCCATAGAGTATACCTGTTCTAAAAATACCTCGACTGCTCTTCATTTTCTCGTCTTGTCATCCTGCCAGTATTATAGCCTGAAAAGCTCAGAGGTTTTCAAGTAATTTTGAAGTGGCCTTTTCCCCTTTTCATGCATTAAAGGCTGCCCCTTCATTTCTCCTCTTTACTTTTCTCTCACCTGTTTGTGAACAATCACTTCAGCCTCAGCCAAGCACACAGAAACAAGCGCTGAGCCAAGGCATATTTGCCTTGGGTCAGGCAAACAGGGTCTGTGTGGCCACCCTTGGCCTGGGGCAGGATGAAAGGCCATGAGGTCCCCTCACGGTTTGGTGACACCCCAGCCAACCCTCCCTTCCTTTGGGAACAATTACAGAGGGTCACCCAAAAGTGGCTGCAAATAAACCTCTTTCCAGAAGCTGAGAGAGGCTGCTTTCCCACCACCAGCATTTGGGACCTGTTTTCTGCTGTCACTTACACTGGTAGGAGCCCAGGGTGCTGTCACAGAGGGAAATCACCCAGGGCTTTCTCCGGGTGCACAGCTCGGCTTCCTGGCAGCTAATCCAGATGGGGCAGTAGTTCACTCGTGGGTTTTATCTTAAATAAAGAATGAGAACTCTTTTACTTGTGTGTTTTCACTTTGGCTCTGTTAATGGGGTAGTTTTAATTTTCATGCTGTCCTTGCCAGCTCTGCACGCTATGCAACAGTTAATCTAAATCCTCCTAAAGACATCAGCTGGTAGCTGAATTCTATGGAAAATTAATTTTAAGAATGGATAAAGTTTAGAGAGACAACATCTGCCCAGACAGTAAAGGTGGAAATGAACATGCTTTTATAGCAATGGAATAAATCTGGTTTAGTGCAACATGGGGGCCAAGACTTCCTGTCAGCCTACACAAAAGCATGAAGCAGGCCCGAGTCCCCCTCCTCTGTGTAGGATGTCCTCTGATCAGAGGGGTTCACTGCAAGCTACTCCTGGCTCCAGCTTGGAGACTGTAGCTGTCAGGTGCAAAGAGAGAAAGCAGAGTGAAATTTGCTTATCCAAGCCCTTTTCCAGCCTACAGCCAAAAGAATCCATCTGGTATCATCCAGTGTACTGTGGGCCAAAGGCAAGAGCTCCACATCATGTATTGGGAGTAGAGAGACTGGGTCTTAAGCTGGACGGGAGGCTGAAGCCCTCTTTTGATCAAAAGAAAAGCATTAGTCTAATCAAATCAGTCATCTCTTCCTCTCACATTAGAAGCCAGCTTAAAAGCCTCAGCCTTATACCTTAAGTCCTTTAACTCAAATCTAGCTTGTCACCTGCATCCTTGCCACAGGAAGAAAGTGCAGCCTCGACAACGACATCAGCTGCACGGGACCCAGCTGGGCTCTGGCAAGCCCATGCTTCACCACTGGAGATGAGGACACTGGACAAGTGTGGGAGCACTGCAGCTCTGCCACCACTGTGGCACGGGGCCAAAACTTGCAGCTTCTCTCTTCAGTCAAAACAGAAGGCAACCCACACATTATGGGTGAGTGATGGGGAGGAGAAAAGTCCTTTACACATTAAAATGGCTGATGATGTTACATTGTGTATGTGATGAATACACTACAAGTCTGGAGATAGGGAAAAAGTGGTTCTGATGATCATTTACTTGAGTGCTTGGTGTAAGCCCTTCTGAGAAGAGGAGAAAAGCTGTTTCAGGTCACAACATCAAATGGAGTATCACTTTAGAACACCCTCTTCATGTTAAGGAAACCAAGAAAGGTATATTAAAATTAAACCAAAAGATGGTTAAAGTTTCATCTCAAAACTTTCCCTAGGCATTTTCTTCTTTTTTTTTTCTTTCAAGCCCAATAATCTTCTTTGAAAGAAAAATTCACTTCTGATTCCTGTTCCATCACTAGAATTATGGGGGGGGGGAAGTGGGAAAACAAAAGAAGAGAAATAATTTTAAAATCTCATTGTATTTTACTGCAAAATGGTCTTAGAAGACTGGATAGACCACTTCTCATTTATGCAACTACTTCTTTAACTTGTAGTAATATTGCCAGAATTTACCAATGCTAGGTTTTTTCAAGTTGTTCAAAGGTTAGGGGTCATGTAATACAGTTTTTGTATTTACAAATAAAACTTTAGGCCATATTGTCAAATATACAGGATAAAGTCCTAGTTTCCTATTCTGTCATTCCCC
>VZRS01011589.1:648475-684930 GCA_013398055.1 Ifrita kowaldi | reverse complement strand
AAAAGCATACTACTTCTCTTTTCTTTCAAATTGTTTTATTGTCCAGGTTATCATTTGGTAAATAGGCTCTAAATTTGTAAAAGACATTAAATAAAAAATTCTGGTATGGAACTGTGTTCCTAATTCATGTTGCAAACATTGCAATTTATACAGCAACTTATATGCCCAGAACAGGTTAATTTAAGCACAAAATGACCACAGGTATACCTATGCACAATAAAAATATCTGGATTTAAGATTAGAAGAGAGCAAGGGTCACCACATTTTTCATTGCTGTAGAAAAGGGATGTTATTTTTGTCCCTTGCAATATAAATGAGCTTAGTAGGCCCAACATGTGAAATACCTTCAGGACAGAACTGACTTTATGAAAAGATAGATGGATGGAACCACTGAGTTCATAATCATACCACTGCTTATGACTTCTCTCCAGAGCATGTTCTACTTAGGAAAAGAATGCAAACTGCAAATTAAACCCTTGCTTATCCTCAGCAACCTGACAGTCTGGCCCAAGAAATACTGCTAAGTCTGGCAGACTGGGAGAGTGATGTGTGCATCGCACGGAGGTGTGAGGAACGCGGCCCACCCCGGCTCATCTCGGAGGGCACAGCTGGGGAACTGTACACAAAGAGGGGAAACAAGTGTCTTTGAGGGGAGGAGGTGAGAAGGGGCCTAAAGCAAAAATGGGAGATATTTTTATTTCCTTCATATCCTGCTGCTATTTCAGCCAAGCATTTTTCATTGCCAACTTATATGAAAAGGGTTTTTTTTACCAAAACAGTTTTCAGATGTCAGAATTAATCCCTTTGATTAATGTAATTAAAACTGGGTGGGCTACTGAGTCTTTTCAAGTATTCTTCATCACCATCCTTTAAGCCTTTTTGCATTTTCCGTTTACAGCACCTTTGCACAGGGACACAATGAGCTGGAAGGGAAGGTGTTCTACCAAGAAGACTGGGGCAAACACCAATGAAGCTTCTTCTAAGCATTTGCACCCTCCTTATCTCTGTGTCATTCTTCAGCTTACACACCCTCAAACATTCTCCCTGCCTTCATGTCACTTAGTTTCTGTGTGGAACATCAAAAACTTGAATACCTTGAGCAAAAGTCTTTTCTTTAGCTCTTTGGCTTCCCCCTTAGCAGAAGCAGCAGGTCCCTGAATCTGACACAGAACTTTCCTAGCCTAGAAACGCTGTCTGAATAATTAATATTTCTCTCCTCTAACTTTCTATGGTCCCTTTCCACCCTATGTTATTCCCACGGTATGCAGGTGTATGTGAGTTCACTCTCAAATTTCCAATAAAACAAGAGGATCATCCCGAGCCCTTCAAGAAAAATACAAGGGTGTTATTCTTGACAACTGAGAAGTTACAAAGAACTGAGATACTGGATGAGCATGTTCCTAAATCTAGGTCCAAATTTAAACCTTGCCAGGCAGCCATCTGAAGAATATGGCAGGGAAGGCAAGGAGCAATTCCACCACCACAGGGCACAACTACTTGGGCAAAACCACAGTGAAGCTTTGCTTCAGTTTTGCTTGACAGGCAAAAATGCTATTCCGCTGGAAGAACTTACTTTTCTCAGGGAACATCTATCAGTAAAAGAATTATTTTGCCTTTGTGTAAGCATTTGAACCACGAGGAATGAGGCAGTGGGTCTCCTGCCACAGCAGATCAGGGCAGCTGCCTCCACTATTGCCCTGTACGAAGCACAGCTTAGGGAGGAGTGACTTTGGATGGCACAATACCAGTGTGAGTAGCACTGTTTGGAAGCACAAGTGTTTTGTTTAACTGTAACATAAGTTGCTTGCCTTTTTCAGATGCTCACATCCTTCGCTTAGAGAAACCAGGGCCAGCTGCTCCATAATGGTTCTTACAAAAGCACCAGAAGGCAAACTTCTGGAAGACATCACTGTAAAGTCAAACAAAAACCATAATCAGAGTTTTACTGGTAACTTGTGAAAGAAATAAAAATGGTTCCATTTCAACAGTTTTCCAACACTTGGGTACTCAGTTTCTAGAGTAGCATTTATCTCTACTTTTTAAAATTTTCTTAGCATCACAGTACTCATGTATTTGTGTTAGACATTTTATACCATAGGCAGAGTAATCTATGCTCCAGATCCACTGAAGGTGATTGAGACACCTCCACAGAAATCAAGGGAACAGTTTTAATCAACTAATACTCTTTTCCCTTATTTCATGTATCTGGCAGCCTTGATTCAACAGGCAAATTCAGATTAATGGAAGAGCTGCAGTAAACCAAGTCCATATTTGCAGGACTGTTGTAAAAATTAGGGTATAAACCAACATACAGGTGTAAAAGAAATATTAAAATTAAAGAAAGGAGCAAGATAGCAAAGGCCAAGAACAGGATCTCCTTATTTCAATGACTTTTAAGAGGATCAAAATGAGCAAGTGATACATAAATTATCAAAACCAAAAGCTGAGCTATTTCTCATCCTAACCCAGAGAATAATGTACTTGAATAATCATGCTGTAGTACAGTCAGTCATGAAAACCACTTGTTCACATATTGGGCAAATTAATCAGACTCTCTACATATTCTGGCATAGAGGCTTCTTTCCAATTTAAATAATTGACACATTGCTTTGGATTTTAGCATTTCATATGTCTATTAAAGTTGTAGTTCAGTTTTCCTTTTTGTAGAGCTGGGATGCTTTTGGTTTAACAAGCAGAAATAACTGTGATAGAAGAATTGCACCAAAGAGACAACACTGTGTTACTGGGCTTGATTCTTAGGTGACACAAATGAGCACTCATCCATTGATGCTAATGAGTTACACACTCCTACAACACTTAAAGATCTGGCTTCTTTTCTTGCTGCCTTCTTGCTGTCAACTTCTTGCCATCAGCTTTGGTTTGGGGCTTGCTTCCCTTTCTCCCACCCCATCTAAACTACCTAAATATTCAGCTATGACCATGTGTGTAAGTAATTCAACTTTTTGATTTTATATGCTCAGGTTTTCTTTAGGGCTGTTAACTATTACAGCCCAGTGGAAACAGCAGCCGAAAGTCTTCATAGTCCCATTGGTTCTGTAGTTTATTCTTTAGTCTTCCAGTCTGAGAAAGATGATATAAAAATATTAAATTATTTAATACTCAAAACCAAGAAGAAATCAAAGATAGAAAATACCTTGCTAAATCTTAGAAGATATTCTAAAGATATAATTAGGAATGAGAATACCCTAAAATACACTAAGCTTCCCCTTGAAGATGGGACAAATCTGTTTGTTCCTCTCTCTGCTGTTTTCTGATCACCATCTTTCTACTCAGAGGAAAGCAGCTCTTTTTTCTTACTGATCAAGATCCTTCAGGAATTACAGAAAAGGGCTCCCACATTAGTTACGTGTGCTTTTCCTGAGATCAGCCTACAAAATGGAAAATCTGCCTGGCTACATGTTAAGGACAATTTTGAACCCATCTTCCTTGCCCCTATCTCCAATACCAAGGTCAGCACAGATTAAATATTTGGAACTCCATACCTATATCCTGGTCTTCTACACTGTGTAAAGTTTCCTTCAGGTCTTAGTAGCTTCCAAACTCCATGCCTGATAAATGAGAGCTCCAGACAGTGTTATCTAGAGTGGTAACACAAAATAGCATGAGATAATAACTCTGTGAATAGTGCACCTGCAAAGGTGTATGAGCCAAATGCATATGGAAGAGATACACACGTGAAACACAGCTGAAACAACAGTCAGTGGGAATCAAGGAATCAGATTTATGTTCCCAAACAAAATGCTCTGCACTTCAATGAAAGCTTCTCCCACATTGCCTGGTCTGCCTCTGAGGGCATCTCAAACACTGTCTGAAACCTGTTGTAGGCTCTCAAACGCAGCTTTATCACAGACTGATTCAGTTCTTTGCAACCATATTATGTTTCTGTATGTCAAATTGTACACCCCTGTGAACAGAAGAAAAATACCTGAACACTTTTAGAGTCATAATTAGTTGCTAAATTGAGATAGAGGTATTTTTTCTCTGAAGTCTGTGTTGTTCTCTAGGATTACCGAAACTAAATTTCCCTTGACACCATTCGAAAGAAACCCCAGCTCCACAACCCAGTGAAGGAGAAGCAGATGATTTAAGATTATAGGATTAGGATGTTTTTACTAGTTCTAATTCCTTCTTCATCAGTAATGTGTGTACATGGTTATTCACCACAAACTGTCCGCTGTCCTAGTTAAAAATAGCAGTTTCACTCCTTTTTCCCAGCAGGGAGGTGTTCACACCACAGCTGATAGTAACACGCTCTCTTGTTAGAGAAACCAAGATCGGGATAAGCAAAGGGTCTGAGACACTGACTTGGATAGTTTTCTTTCAGTCCCTTTGGATCAGAAGGAAAAAAAATACCTCTAAAGACAGCAGCTGTGTCACAGGCAGAAGGGGGACTCTTCTGAGTTCTGAGCATGCAAGGTTTCAGTCTTCTTCCTCTTCAACAGGCCATTCACAGGTAACCCACAAAAACTGAGATTTATGAGAGAAATGAACACTTTAAGAAAACAGACCCTTAAAAAAGAGACAGGTATTATCTGCAGTGTTTTTTAAATGTTCAACCATGCAAAGTCCTGCAGTTGACAAAGCCCCAGACATTTCTATTGAATAATTTTCTTAGTTATCTAATAGATAAAGAATAGATATTGCGTAAAATATATAATGTATTATATATTATATATAATTAATATATATTGCAAAAAATTGGTTGATTTTTCAAATTAAAAGACAATATTCAAAGAAAATGTAACTTTAGAAGCCTAAGAGGGCTAAGGAATAGTTTCAAGGTACTTTGTGTTACGAGACAATTTGCAGCGTGGCAGTTGATGTCCAGGGATGTCCACTTAAAAGCAAAATAAAATTTTAGTCAGTATTTTTTTTTCCTTCCAGTAGCTGGGAAACAAAGCACAAAACAAATGACAAGTAAACATTCAGCCACAGGAAGCCATTAACAACAGTGGGCACCAATTAGGGCCCAGCAGGTATCCTTTACACCGCCTGGTGCTCTAGCTCCTCCTCAAATACTTTGGCATAACACTCACAAACTCAGGCTTAGGAAACAACAGGCTGTTTCATTTACTCTGCAATTTGTAGCCACATATTCCTGCTGATAGGCCCATAAACCTGTTTGTAGTCTTCTTCTGTTTCCCTTCAAGTTTGTGTCATTAGAAACTACAATTACTGTCTGTCCAAAGAGAATACTCTTCAGGAAAGAAAATAAAATTGAGATACTGTGATCCTTTTCCTCTTTGTCTCTCTCTCTCACTCCTTTTCAACTTTTCTTTTCCAGGAGAATGCATAACACAATGGCTGACGTCAGGCAAATGGGCTCACTGAGAAAATGTATGTGAATTCTCAGATTTTTGCAACAGGGACATTGTTTTTTCAAATCGCAAATTTTCCAGTAGAACAGACTGAAAAGCACATTGTTTTCAAAAATAAGTCAAGGTCTGCAAGAATTAAAAAAGACCAAAAAATATGTTGTACTTCAGCCAAAAGCATTGCACAAAATATACACAGTTTTGAAATCCTTATGTCAATTGTAAGGTACTTTGTAACTACTATCCAAAAACCTGAATAAATTACCCAAGACTTTTAAAGTCACTCATAGATTGTGCCTTACTTCTTCCCTGAGCAAGTACAGAGTTTTATTGAAACATGGCACAGAATAAGATTCTCACTTTTACATCGAGACTGTAAGATAAAAAATATCAAAGCAGGTTGCAATCTCCCAAACCAAGATTTTACCAGCTTGTAACTGTTTTTCTGAAATGAAAAAGTACTTTTGTGGCATTATAACGCTGCTGAAAGCAGAGGAAATTCAGGGTCCAGCCCAGAGATCTGAGAGATCTTCTTAGTGAGTGTCACGATATAAAACAATATGGGTGAAACAACCCACTCAACTCCACTAAATCAACCTTTGTCTTACAACCATCCACAGCCAGGGTGCTCTCATGTGCCATTTCTGTTTCTATCATCACTGCTAGATGAAAGTTAACCAAAACATCATCAGTTGATGTTTGATAGTTTCTTGATGCTTTTGGCATTACAAGACAACAAGGAAAGCAAACCAAAACTGTGCTAATTCAGCGCCCTTAATTTTTCTCTTTGAGTTTCCTTCATTTTTAATAATTTTTTCCACTGTTTTTGCCATTTCAAAAAAATCAAAGCAAACATCAGCAAATAAGTTACTTTCCAATTGCATTAAATGTTCAATCCCCACTAGCAAAGGTGTGCCCGGCCACCTATCTCTTTTCTCCCTCCACTGCCTCTGCTGACAGTTCTCGCTGAAGCTCCCAACTCCTGCTCCTCCAGCAGCACGACAGAGTCGTGCAGCCTCTGCATGCAACAACCCCCACAACAAGCATTGAAAATCGTCTGTGACAGAGGGATAAACTCTACAGCAGAGTTCCCAGAACACCTATCCAATGGATTTTGAGGAATAACCAGATATATACTTTAAGCCTTGTGTCATGTGTCTTGGTACTGTCGTACAGGTGTGGGGTATAGAAGTGTCCTTATCATGCCCAGATATTGGCAGCCTAGACTCCAGAAAGATAACTGACAAAAACCCCACAGATCCTGTGTGTACCCAGAGCTCACCTGTCCAGTGCTCATGTCATGGGAAGTGTCTAGGCACCACTGAGTACTGCACCAGCCCTGACTCCTCACTGCTGCTGCTTTGCAGCTCGGCACTTCAAGGAGAGCGTGTGGCCACCAAGGTAGAGAAATTCAGTACCTGTCTTGTTCCTCTTGGCTCAGCAGGGAGCTGAGAGCAGGAGGCTCCACATCACTGTTTCCTGGCATGCTGGGACAGGAGCACGGTGTGACAGAAGTGAGTGAAACGATCCAGGCACTGATATTCCTCAGCAATACAGAAAACGACACACGAGGAAGCCTGAGTACAGGAAGCCAAACCAGTATGCCCATTTCCACAGATCAGAGAACTGAATTGAGTGGACTCTGGTAATGTGCTGCTCCATGAATACATGTAAACTCAAACATCCTCCTCCATAGCAAAGAGGATACGACTGATGTGGACATTTGCAGGATTTTCAGAAGGAGGTTTATTTATTCCACTTGAGATTAGCCTAGACTGGCCTTTCCCAGGTACGAAACTGCTGGGGAGTTTCACCCATTACAATGAGAGCTGTCCCCGTTCCTCTGTGGGAAGGAAGCAGTTGTGCCTGTGTAACTTATCTGCATACACACATTTCAGTTTTGTCTTGATGCTTCTCAGAAAGAAATTTGGGACACAAAATAATACACTTAAATACTGATCATCTAAGTGTACACAAATCCATACACAAAACACCAGCTAACAAGAAAGGTGTTACTGCTTGCACAACTGAGTGCATATATATAAGCAACCCTTTCAGCACTAAGAATGTATCTTTGTACTCTAAGGCCAAAAGAGGCAGTGTCCCTGCTCTACAGCCACCTAGAAACCAAGTGGCTCGTCCAAGCCAGTCATCTAGGCTCCTTCTGTAGTCAAGCAAGAAAGATAAGTGTCTCCAGATTGCCATTTATCCCATTCTAGGATAGGTGAGTAAAACAGGTGAGATGAATCCCTGGCATGGTATCTGCTGGGGGAGGGTGAGGAATTACTTCCTAGATTACTCCCTTAGGAGAGATACTTAACTTTTAGCAGCTAATGTTGAGAGGGATCCAATGCTACAAGATTAGGGAGGATTATAAAGATTCACACAGTTGTGAAAATTCTCATTATACTTGGCTTACAAAGAAAGTCAAAATATAAATTTCCATTGCAAAAAAATAATCTTACACTCTCGATCATTCAAACTAGATCACTATATCTATTAGTCAGAGATTTGCAGAAGTTTTTGTGTTTTCATAAAAAAATAAGGTTCATGCTGTTCTGTTTCCCCAAGAAAATGAAGTTCACGTTCTGAATATTAAGAAATTGTCTGTTGCAAACCTGTTAGCCATTTAAATATGACACAGATATATAAAAATACTTGAAACATTCAGTGGGAGCATGTTACCAAGTAAAGGACAGATCTGTCAGCGCTGCTGAAGAGGAAAGGTGGGAACATGTCATCATTCCTGAGATCAGAAATGAAATTTAACCTAGAGAAGGAACTTGTTTAGCTCACTGCTTCCACTCATCTGACACCACAGTGTCAATTAGAGACAACAGTTTTTCCACATCTGCTGTTCTTCAGGAGTTCAAGGTTCTCTTTTGGTTTTGCACAACATCCATGCAAACGGTGAGAACAGCTCTCATCAGTAGAATCTCTCCACGGTTCCTCCTGCACTACTGAAACCAGTGGCACTGTTTCCTTTTCTCTATGCCAGCTAAATATTTGCTACCATTTACTGCCTATAAATGCAGGTCTGTCCACACTGGAAAATATCTCAGAACAAAAACCTGCTCAGCCCAACTGGGCACTGTTGGCAAGTTATTTTAAACCACTAATAGTTACATAAAATAGGGAAAAAAATTTCATACTTTGATGAGATTCACACCTGGCATTCTTGCAAGGCCAACTCTCCAAGAAATTGAAAAATTCAGGCTTGTACTAGTAACACATATGATCTTCAGTCACAGTTTCTCCCTGCATGGAAAAAACAACATGCTACTTCACAAGCCCTGAATAAAATAAACTCAGAAATAGGTTGAGAAAGGGGCAGACATTGCATTTACTGTTTTTCTCTGTTTATTTGCTACTGTCATCCCCTTTAGAATTTTCCCTTCTCATGTCAATTATTTAAAAAATGAGGAGAAAGCATAATGACATGATTAAGTGAGCATCTTCTTAGAAGTGGCTCTAAATTCTAGAAGTCAGAGCCCAATGCCACAAAGCAGGTAAAATGTAGGTGTGAGATCTGCATTTCTCTGCATTGCTGTAGCTGGTTGAAAAGGTTCACAGATATCTACCAACACTAAATTGATATTCAGGTGTTGAAAAGCAACTGTCACAGTCGCAACTGAAATGCCAGCCTACATACAGTGATTCACATCTTGTGTTCCTTTAAGTATAACTATAACCGTCGTGCTAACAGTCCCATGGAAATCCAAAATGAGAGGAGGGGAGCTTTCATTTCCTAGTTACTTTACAACCATTTCACCTGTCTTGTCCCAGAGTCTGGTGCTGCATTCCAGGCATGCAAGCACTGGGAAGGCTGGAGAGGTGTGAAAGGACCGTAAAACAGAAACACCAGGGGACACCATGGAGATCATCAGGTCACACACTACAGTTTTACAGCCGCGGTTTCCAGCCACGCTAGCTCACAGGCAGCCAAAGCCTGGGCTGCTGCAGGCAGTGAGAGGAGCAAAGCAGTGGCTACGCTGGACACACCCACTTGCTTCCACTCTCCATAACCCATCCCACATGCACGTTCCCACACGGAGCAACTGTGAGATTTGAGTTCATAAAGGTGGTGAATTTGAAGCATTAAAGTGTGTCTTTAGATGCATTCCTTCACTGCAGACTTACATTACGGGGGTTTTCTCGTAACACCTGCTACATCCAACAGAGAAACGGATGCAGGTCCTCCATTGGATCAGAATCCAGCTCTCAGTTTCTCCTTTTCCCCTCTTCCTCTTCAGTATTCTCCAGTTTTTTTTCTTCTAAAAAAAGTATCTGAGAAGAATTCCAGAATTACCATCCTTTAGTCCTACACACTTTCATTTTTTAATACAGACTAGCATAACCAGGCCTGCAGTCTTTAGATTATTTTTATTTTATTTGCTCAAAATAAATAGCTGTCAAGATTAAAAATGAGTGATTATCTGATAACATACCAATGAATTGCATACCCAAGCTAAAGATTTTAAGTCCCAATCCAGTTTTACAGACTACATCAGTACCAAAGACTCCAGAGGACCAAGAGTTTCACACCTCATAAGATGTATTATGGACACATTAATGAAATGAGCAGGATCTGGGAGCACATCTCTGTCCACATCCACATTAGCAAAGAACAGAAGACGCTGAACCTCCAGAATGAAAGTCAGTGCCAAGAACCCAGCACCCGCCCAAGTTTTTCTTACTTTGAGCTACCTCTGGAACTGTGGACAAAAGCACCCACTGGCAGCTGGCACACACAAGGCAAAGCATGTCCATCTGTCCATCCATCCATCCATCCTCAGCCCCACTTCATGATGTGAGCCTCCAAGTGCCGAAGGAGAACAGCTGGAGGCTCAGTTCAAAGCAGGTCTGAGGTAATTAGCTCTAAAGTCTTTTGCTACATAAATATTAATAGTAGTATTTTAATGTATCTCAAACACTTCCAGTTTAAAATGGTTGGGATAAAACTGATTTAAAGTTTGTCAGTACTTAATTAAATATGCTTGTTTTCATCACCATTGCTGTTTTCCTGCTCTATACCCAAATGGGCACAGCATGGCCATGCAGACATGCCTGCAAATGAACACGAGTGCAATTAGATATCTACAGGCCTTTACAACAAAAGAGCTGAGCAGAACTATTGGTTTCTACAAGTGTAGTCTCCCTCACAGGTAGATCTTGGGCAGACAAAAAATTGTTTGTTTTAATTTTTTAAATTTAATTTCCATATATACGTTAAATCCATGTATATAACTCACTGTGGAAAAACACAGCTTAAACAAGCTTAAGATACCAGAAGTGAAGAAAACATGAGCTGTTGTTCTTTTTAGGCTTCGAGGCCCGCATGACACAGTTGACAAAGCTACAAAAGCACAACCATTTGTGTGTGCAGGCCCAGGTAAAGGAACTGTGCATTTTCAGTCCCCCATGTGCTTATTCAACATACACCTAGAATGGGAAATAATGCTGTGGAAGCCCTGAGCAATAATGTGCCAGGCACTCCAGTAAAAAAGAAGCATTAACATACTTTTACAAATTGTTATGACAGCTTAGTAATTGGATACAGCAACTTTTCCAGACCTATTGGCACACGAGTGTGGGAAGAGCTTGCCTGGAGGCTGCTGGTTCTGCAGGACAGTAGCTGCAGGCAATTCAGGAGACACTTTCACTGGCAGCTACAGGTCAGGAAAATAAAGGGGAAATGTACTTTGGAAAAAAAAATCCTGAAGAACAAAATATAAAAATAGACTTTTGATGGTTTGAACAACATAAAGCTGTTGGAAACTGTCTGAACTGTTAAATTAGATTTATTTAAACAACATAACTGGTTTGATTTTAAAAGCACTTCAACTTCCATTACCAAATGAAGTTTTAACCCTCAAGCTTTAACAGAATTACCTAATCTTTTTTAAACAATTCCTAACAGTTCATGAGGCACATTTGAGGCTAGGCACCAGACAAAGCAGTGCATGCAAGAATCTATCCTATTCCTTCCCCACCTGTGACTTGCAGCTCTCACTTAAACTAAACACTGAACTTTAAACTTGTACAAACCCCTTATTTCAGTTTAATAGTGACTTATAATTATTCAGTCTAAGTCCACTGCTTACAGACATAAGCTAAACAAATTCTAAATTACAATGACTGTTAAAGACAAGGTTTTTCCACTGCAATATCTAAATCAGTATGAAACCGACCCAAGTTTGAGGTAATTTTGTAGTATACATCAAGCCCTAAAGTACTCAGAAACAAGTATGCTCTTATTGTTCATAAAAATAAAACAAAACTTGTAACATAGGGCAGCCTTTGTAGCCCTTTCTTAATAAGGTTTTGATAAAATACAAGGGAAAATACTCTCTGCTCAACATTTCCCTAATCTTTACCTATAAAGAAAAAAAGCCACAGATGGGTCAATACTTTTGGAATTGATTGCTACCTTACACAAGACAAAATTAAGATTTATATGTCATGATTAAAGCAATTCTCTCCCAATGGTGACTGCGTCACTCCAAAAATAATTCAATGCAGTATTCCCCTGTTAAGTATGGGGAAAAGTGTTTCCTTTAGAAGAGGAAATTCTCTTAAGGAAGTTGTTTTAAGCTAAATAAAAGTTCAGAATGAAGCCAGCAAAAGGTGTGAAGGATTTCTCTTTGATTTCCCAGCTTGTGTATTTGGGCTCAGACACAGACTACATTTTATGCACATATTAATAGGATGCTAATAAGCCTACAACTCCACTTTGACAGGGACCTGTAGAGACAACCTGATATGTGGCACCAGATATAATAGCTGTCTTAAGCAGGAGATTTATTTCCCTCTCACACAGGGGGTAAATCAGACTACATATTTTTTAATTACAAGTTCAGATGAAAATGTCATGCAAAGTTAGGCTGTTATTTTTGTTGCAATGTTTCTCAGTTAAAGTTAAACCTCCAAAAGATTGAAATAGAAACCAAGCATTTGAGACTTACTAGGAGCAGGTTTTGCTCATCACTGGTAACCTTACATGCAAAAGGAGGCCACTCATTTGCAAACCCTTGTAAATTACTAGGTCATGAAAACAATCCGGGTATCAAAAGCACAGAAATTGGCAGCATTTATTTAAACAGCTTGCTGCATCCCATGGAAAACTTGGAGAGAGATTCTATCTAGTTGTAAACTGCAGAGATATTTTGAAGTTAAATCTTTTTAAAACAATGCTGAAAAATTTATAGAAGTGATACAAAGAATAATAAAAAGTAGTCAGTAAGACTAATCTCAATCATGTATATATCCTAATTTATACTTACCATTAAAAAAATAATCCAAATTACATCTAGTATATCTAGTGCCACATATCCTAAAAATTAATTTAACCACACACTCAGGAAAGGCTTCCATATACCTTCCCCCGCAAACAAATTTTGTTTTCACCATTTCGGCTTGGGGATTTTTTCATATTTCTTGAACAACAAAAATAGATTCGGACAAATTTTCATCATCAGACACTAAAAAAGGACTTTTGCTTGAACAGCACATGCAAAATGGAATTTAGAAAAGATTAAAAACCAACAACTAAAATAATTTCACAACACACAAATGATTTTCATTTGAGTTTGAAATAAAGACTCTGGAAAGGTGTGTTTGTTCTTAGCCTGTTGACACAGAAGCTTCTCCCTTTTATTAACTGTTGCTTTGATGAAACTCAAAAAAATCATAACAAGAAGTTTTGTTGTTTTTTAAAAAAAATTCTACATGGCTTAAGCATTTTACATTAAATATATATGGATAGATAGATATAGATATATATATTTCAATATATTTATATTTTCACTCTGGCCAATTGACCAGCACGTGTGTATACAGGTACTAGTAAAATTGTGTCAAATATCTTCTCCTATCCTGGGAAGATTCTCATCTTCAAACTTATTTCTGTCAGCTAAAGGCTCTACTGACAATGACTTCAGCAGCCAACAACAAAAAAAAGAAAAAGGACAATTGTCACTCTTCAGTTGCTCTTATCTGTCAGCTTGAAGAAATTCTTGCAGTCTTTCTATTTTTAATGTGAAATAATTGAGTATAGCTCTGAAATTACAGAGTAGTTTATTAATTTGAAAGTTGACTAAATGGGATTCCCCTTCCCTTTACTGTCATTTGTACACAAGAAGTTTCATCTGTTCACTTGACCTTCTCCCCAAGAGAATGGAAAGAGCAGAAGCAAAGTGCTGCCCAAAGATGTCTCATGCCTGCATTGCAAATGGTTCAAAACGCCCTCGTGTCCGTGCAACTGACTTCAAAGGGCTCTCATAAAAGTCACCCAGGGCATCCTGAAATGAGGCACCTGCGCTGCTCCAAGGGGGCTGCTCCTCACTCACACGACTGCAGCCACCACGGCACAACAGTTTGCACAAAGATGTTCATCTATAAATCTCACCTGCTCACATCATCTCTGCGCTGGACATGAGTCTCCATCCCCCCTCTCAAAGCTGGAAATCCAGCTTTGAGAAGACAGGTAGGAAGGTCCAGAGCTTCAGGCACCAGATTCTCTTACAGAGGGAGGAGGTCTAGGGGACCGTCACAGTGTCTTGAAGGCTGTGCCCTGATGCTTGTGTATCTGGTTACAGTGACACTGAAAAAACAGCAACGAGTCAAGCAACTTCTATTATCTCTTGCAAATCTACTTTGGTTTCCTAGCTGCAGGACCTAAAAAGCCAGGGCCAAAAGAGGAACATTTAAATCTTCATGAAGTGGACAAACCATAAACCAGAGCTCAATCTATTTATTGTTATGAGGGCTGCACATAGATATATGCACATAAACATGCTGGTGTAACACACAAAACACGTATAAATTCACTACTGGTCACATTCTGTACTGCAGGCTGTGAGATGTGAAGGGCACGTGTGCCTGCAGTCCTTGGCCAGCTGTCAGGTGCCATTCAGACAAAGCTCCAAAGCCATTTTGTCTTCCTGGTCCAAGCACTATCTTTGAAATCCATACAGCATTCATGACCCTCTTCCTAAGAGCTTCCTACGGGTGTAAAGTCAAGCCAGCTTTCTTCCAGTGGCTTACCAAACATTCATATCAACCTTGACAGGCTCAGTTCAAATTCTGACATGTGGCAGCTGCTAAAGATCACTTTAGCAGTAACTGAATCCACTGAATGCTTTTTGGGAAGGGTCCAAGGTATTTGAACTATTAGGAAACGCGCATTATCTGTAGGTGATGGCCAACCCTGCAATCAAAACTGAAATGACAGCATTTCTGTGCAAACACAAGTTAATTTTGATCATTGCTTTCAGGGCCCCAAATATCAGAGTGGCTGCAACAATTCCATCATTATGGAAATTTGAGAAAGCTCCTCAGGGACACTGTGTGTGTCCTACCATCACTAGCCCCAACCTGAATCCTGCTCTGCTGCCTCTCACCAGTTTTGACACCTAAGCAAGCCATTTTCACCATCATCTTCCTCCCTCCATCAGCTCACTCAGGGCTGGTTTGTAGTGAGGAGAACCCTCTCAGCATAAACCACATGCAGAGCCCACCTCAAGGTAATAAAAAACTGTTACTTTTAGGAAGATGAGATGCTGATTTACCCTGAGGTCAACATGATGAAGTCAGCAATGAAACTAACCTCAGCAAATTCACTTCACAGCACCTCAGGACAATACAAGTTTGCTGTCTATTTTCCTAATCCTTTTCCAGCAGTGGAAAGAAAGTTTAGCATCCCAGAAAAAGAATCTCAAAGGGTCTGGGAGCAGTACTGGCAACTGTATTGCTCTTTCTAGGATAAAGAATAAATAAATAAAAAAGAAAGAAGAAAGAAAGACAAAAAGAAAAAAAAAAAGAAAGGAAACCCCAAGATACAGCAGCTTAGCTTGTTTGATCTGGGGCTATTTAGGTTTACAACAGTAATCTTGCTTTCACCTGCATCATGGAAGTACATTTTTCCCTTGTCAGAGTAGTGGATAAGTGAAACCCACAAACGTAATTTTTTTCTGTGACAACCATTCACATTTCAATCTGACATTCAAACAGAAAACCAAATCCTAAATCTATTCAATTGTCTTACTATATCCCACAGAGGTTAAGCGTGTTTTACTGACCACTGTAAGGCTGCCAGTGAGAGTCAATGAACTTTGTCTCTCTTGTCCTACATTGACTGTCTTTCCTTTGATTTTTCAATTCTCCCTCTGCCAGGACTAGGCTTGTCTGAAGACAGGAGCAGCAACAGACATCCTGTGAACTGGGGAAAGCCAAAGCATAAGAAAGATGAGACAACATATCTGAAGAATCATATCTCTGTTTTGGTTTGCTTAATTGTTTTTTTTTAAAGAGTACTCCAGCTGTAAGGTGGTTTGACCCTGGCTGAAGGCCAGGTGCCTACAAAAGCCACCCTATCACTCTTCTCCTCTACTGGACAGAGGAGAGAAAATACAGTAATGGGTCAAAATACGAACATGGAGAGATTCTCCCACTGTCATGGAAAAACAGACTGGATTTGGGGAAATTAGTTTTTTACCAATCAGATCAGAGTAGGACAATCTTTTGACAGCCTGTCAAAGACCCAACACACAAATAATGCTACAGGGTTACAAGCAATAGTAGAGCACCACACTTCCAGCACAGGGAACGCCCCTCACCTCCTCCACTAGGGTAGCTCAGCTCTTACCTACTTCTTTGCAGTGCTTGGGCACCTGTGAGCCCCCCAGACTGCCGTGCCACTGTGCTCCCAGCACAAAAACATTCCCACAGAATAATCCCCAATATAAAACACGAGCACCTGCCCACAATGAGATCATTGAGATCACCACAAAAGTGCTGTCACGGAAGTGTAGCTGTGCCATTAAAACATGAGTCCCACACCACATGGGCTACTACAAGAAGCCAGGCTGCTGAAGGCTGCTGCCAGGATGAGTCAACCCTCAAGAGTCAGCCAACACAGGCTGAAGAGTTTACCCTGAGGTAAATGTAAACACTTGTGCCAAGATATGATCCATTAATAGATGATAAGCCATAGTACTACCTTCACGTTTCTTCCCCTCCTTTCCTAACTGACTTGCAAGGATTTTTCAGAAATTGGTCTGTTTTTTCATCTATGTTTCAGTATATTGCCTACATAGATTATGTACTGGAAAAATTGTACTTGTTCTTTAAAAACAGTCTCCAAGTAACAGCACACAGCTTGATTAACTCATTCATCGATAGACACTATGGAGTTAAACTGAATTTTCAGCTAAAGACAAAGATGAGGAAGCAAGAATAACATAATAATATATTGCATACATTTAGCTATGTTATGCTCTGCAGAGAAACCTCTTTTAGCCAATGTTTATAGCAACTGTTTAGAGTATCCCATACCATACCCTAATAAGAGTAAGTTTTCAAAGGAGAAGATGTAAGACACGGAATGAAAAGTACAGACAAACAAACAAACAATAACCAAACCAACTAAAAAAAACCAAAACAACCAACCTCACCCCCCCAAAGAAAAAAAGCAAAAAACCAACCAACAACAACAACAAAAAAACCACAACAAGACTGGTATTTGGATTAGGTTTTCTTGGTTTTGTTTTGGTTTTTTTAATAACAGTGTTAAAAGCAAAAAAAGAACCCCCAAATCTCTCCCACCAAACAAAATCTAATAATAAATGTAATGTAATCTTCAAGCCAAACTCTTGGCATGGCACTCAGGATTGCTGAGTTTGGATCCTTCAGTGTCCAAGAGCTTTGCCTGAGGCCGTTCACTGAGTTTGCTCACACTGTGCAACCTTTTTGTTGTTGCTCACACTGTGCAAACTTTTTGTTGTACATTCCCTCAAATATTGAGACCAAAGTTTTCAGAAAGAAAAAAAAGAAAAGCCTGTAATGGCTTCGGACACCTAGTTAAGCAGCTTGTTTCCGAAAAGTGCTGATGACCCAGGAGCTCCCATTCACTTCAAAGTGTAGGATTTGGGAATGTTGGTTGCTTTAAGATTTATGGTCTCTCTACATCCTAAATGAGAGATTCAAGAAATTACAACAAGTAGCTCATCTCCATTAAAATTAGAAAGAAGTGCTAGACTGATTTGTGGCATCTGTTCCAGAGACCAACACGTTCATGTCTTCACTGACCCTGCTGGAGGAATAAACAGTGTAAAGAAATGAGGATACTCCAGGGAAAGCTTTGCTAAGAGGCAGTGGGACACCTCATCACAAAATCCTCGTGCTGACAGAAGCCTCAGCACATGAGAGAGCAGAGAGGATGAGCAGTCTCTCTGCCTGCAGACTAGTTATTAGTAAAGGAACAGAATTCAGCTCACAGCTCTGACTATCTTCCTGTCAGCGAGCCAGCTTAACAACATTGTGTAAAAACAGAATCACAAGCTGGGCAATAACAGCCCAAGACAGCATGTGGAAATCCATAGCTAAACAAAATAACACCATCAGGAGTAAAAACTTTGATTCAAATATGGGGGAGAATTCTTTTCATGTAGCAAAGCTGTTGTACAGCCAAGCTGATAGACCAAACCTACAAAACACATACAAAATCTCCTAACGTTTAGATATTGATACCCACAGGGATTTTGGGGACTGGCAAGTTACCAAAAGAAATGTGTTATTTCACTCTAGGCAGGATTGTTCCCCAGTGCTTCCTGAAAATATGGCAAAACCCAAGAAAGTTTTGGAAGGCTTTCTCCTCTTGTGAGGGAAAGGAAAAAAAAAAAAAATGAATAGCAACTGCAAAGGGTAAGAGTCCATAAAAGGATGTCACTGTCAGCAACCTGAGTGACAGACAGGAAGGAGATTTCAACGATTGGCATTTGGTGAATTGCAAGCTATAAAAACTGTTTGGAGATTGCTGGCTTGTCTGCAGTTTCTAGGGAGAGCAATTTAATTCTGTCTGTTACTAAAAGATCTTATTTTATTTATATTGTTTACTTTGGAATTTCTTCATATACCAAAGTAAAACAAGAAAACAAAGCAAATCACATTTCTTACTACGTTATTTTTTCAGTGACTGTATAACTACAAAAGTGGTTTTAATATCTCGGGTTTCTTTGCACCTATCATTGGAAAAAACAATTACTCTTGTAGTTACTGTTACAAACAGCTTTCCTTTCACCTGATTTATTTCACTTTTATTGTGCTCTGTGTGTAGTCTAGGGAGAGCAATTTAATTCTGTCTGTTACTAAAAGATCTTATTTTATTTATATTGTTTACTTTGGAATTTCTTCATATACCAAAGTAAAACAAGAAAACAAAGCAAATCACATTTCTTACTACGTTATTTTTTCAGTGACTGTATAACTACAAAAGTGGTTTTAATATCTCGGGTTTCTTTGCACCTATCATTGGAAAAAACAATTACTCTTGTAGTTACTGTTACAAACAGCTTTCCTTTCACCTGATTTATTTCACTTTTATTGTGCTCTGTGTGTAGTCATTCTTTTCTGCTTTTAAGCCTTTGAGTTACTGTGATAATGCATGAATTGTTGAAACATATATGCAGCTATGCTGAAGTTGCACCTTAATAGTCCTAGCCCTCAGTACCAAGTGGTCTGTTTTAGCTGAATTGGAGAAAGAAAATCCTTTCCTGAACCAAGAAAGCTCTCAGAGGAAAATATAAATAAAATCTTTCTGAGAAAAAATTTCTTCTCGTAATTCAAAGAATTTCATACATAAATATTGGTTACCCTTTCTTCCCAACATCCTCCCGCTCCTCAACTTCACACTTTTTTCTCCTTTTGCTGTTCAAGATTTTCTGTGATGCTAAAATCAGACATTGAGATCTGAATTCTCTGCTTTTGAACTTCCCTATTCAGCAAGTCCCAGGATCATAAACAGCATTTCTCTGCCTGTAGAGGTCCTATTACATTTTAAGCTGTTACTTGAGGGGATGGGAGAAAGGGGAGTCTCACTAATTTACACTTGGCAAGGTTTTTTTGTTAAAAACGTGTATTTTTCATCTTTTAAAAATACATATATAAATACATATATATCTCCATCCTGGATAGATGGAAAATAAAAGGAAAAGCTAAAGGAGCTCAAGCTGTTTAGCAAATTGAAACTGTTTAAATAATAAGCCCTTTGAAATGTCATTTCACATACTTGTTTTATTGTGTTTATCTTTAAAATGGAAGAGACAGACGAGTCTTTGATATACACCTAAGAAATCTATCTGCGTTATATAGTTAAAGGAATTTAATTAATGCAACAAAGAAGATGATGCTTAACTTTCCTCAGAGTGCTAGGGACCAATTAGGGGCACAAACATGCTAACACTTCTATTTGGTGCAAGTATGGGTTGGCTAAATTGGCAATTGAGGCATTTAGGGCACAGAGCAATGAATGTGAGCAAAACCACCTTGTACAGAATACTTCACAAGTACCATTAAGTACAGGCCAGTAGTAACTGCTTGAAGCAAATGCCCATAACAGTGGTGGCTTTTTTTCCTGGGGGAAGGAGAAGGCAACAGCAGATTTAGTCCAAGGACCCTTTTCCTTCCCCAGTTTATGGAAGCCTCTTTCCTCTAAACTCCTCTTCAACGAACCTGGGCGGCAGACTTGTATTTTTTTAGCTGCTGGCATGTGCACACCAATATCCGCACACTTTCCAACCCCAGACTACAAGCACAGGAAGGCAGGATTTCCCAGCTGCAGGCAACTGGCAACTCCTGCAGAGCCCCAGTAGATGGCAACGTTGACCTGAGTGTCCTTGGGCCCCCCGCCTGCCCCCCCGCAGTCCGTGCAGGGGCTTTGGGAGACGCTTGTTTCCAAATGCTGCCCGAGCCCCCGGGAGTTTGGATGCCTGAATGTACAGAGAAGCCATTTCTGCTGCAGAATATGCCAAACAGCGATGTATGGCCAGAGATACAGTAAAAAGAGGAAAAGAAAAGCCACAGGAGCCAGCTTTCTGAAAGAAAAGTACATTCAAACTACCAGTGGAATTGTAGAATCATAGAATGGTCTGGGTAAGAAGGGACCTTTAAATGTCACTTCATCCAACCCCACTGCAATGAGGACGGACGTCTTCAACTAGCCCAGGTTGCTCAGAGCCTAGTCCAGCCTGACCTGGAATGTTTCCAGGGATGGGACATCCACCATTTCTCTGGGCAACATGTTCCAGTGTTTCACCACCCTCTTTGTAAAAAAATTCCTCTTATATATAATCTAAATTGACCCTCCTTCAGTTTGCAACCATTACCCTTGTCCATCTCAACAAGTTTGAACACAAGGTGTCTTTCCATCTGTGTACAATTACTGTCTCTGGCACCACAGAATTACAGCGGTCTCACTACTGCATGCACTGTCCTGCAAGTGACATGATGGTTCCTGAAGTAAAAACAAATCTCTTTCAGTTATCAGCAAGGCACGAGCTGAGACCCAGCTGCGTCAAACTGCACCCTGATGGAGTAAGCACTAGAGCAGTAAGAAAATATTGAGAGTATCCCACAACAGTCACTACAAAGGCTTTCTTGAAAAGAGTCTTCTGACATAGCACATACTTTCATATGCCGTTATGCAAACAAATACTGTTGAATACCACTCCTCTAATGTCTAGGTTCACCAGGGGGGACTCTCATTTGATGCACAGGGGAATACTCTATACTGAAAATGACCAAAGAACTCCTTGCCAGCCTCCCTGTACAGACTCTCCCCTGGTAGCTGATGAAAACAATGGGCACTGCAGCACAGTGACAGCAAAACACCGCACCTAAAAATCTCATTTCCCTTAGTATGTGGGAAGTTTTTTTGAAGACTGCCTTCAGCATTTTAGGCTATATAATCAAGTTTTGCTCTTGCCCACACAGACATAAACAAAGAATAAAAATAAACATATTCATGAACGATGTCTGTAGAGTAACCACAACTGGTGTCAGGATCCATTCTCTTACCAGTTAAACCAAGGTGCTCCACCAATACAGAAACTCTCTTGGGTACTAAAAAGGGAGTACCAGCCCTTGGGCAACTGAATGATTTCCTTGCTACTTGATCAGAAGTCCTGAAATTCAGTGCTGTCTGTTACCAGGTAGCCTTCCATAATGACATTCCCTGATCTATTAAGGCTTGTTTCATCACACCTTCTTCATCTTCCTCACCAAATGCTGATTTGACATTTATCATCCGTTTGCCATCTTTGATAGTCCCCTTCTGTGGTTATTCTGTACTCAGATGAAGTGGTGCCAAAAAAGAGAAGCTGTGCAATTGTGGCAATGGATACTTTCTGGGTTGTCTTTGCCAATGTAACACTCAAACCAAGAATGAAGCTAGAATACAGCTGGCCATAACACACTTACCCACACTACACATACTTAAACACCAAGAACATGCGTCTGGTTCTCAGACATCTCCGGTAAACTGGAGTGGAAGTTGTGCATCCTTACTGACAAGTTAATGCTCAGCAAACACAATCATCTGCTGTAGGAAACAAAATTGGACAGCCAAAATCCTACAGGCTGCACCAGCAAACCACAAAGATGTCATAAACAACCTATAAATCCTGCTGAAATGCAAGGTTTCTTGCTCCATGTGTGATGCAATTAATGTATCAGGGACATCCGTACCAGGTAGGCAGCTGTGACTCATGACCTGCAGGACATGGACAAACCTGGAGGTCTGGAGGGATGGATGGGCTGTGGCAGAACAGCAGCTCTGGTGGCTCATAAGCATGCAAGACTTGCTCAAAGTTTTGATACAAGGAAGTAAACTATGTCAATTGGTTGAGTGTCTCTTGCACATGTAAAAACACCCAGAATTTTATTGGGATATCAACGAATCAAAGCAATTCTTATGAGTACAGACCAAAATAACCACAAACAAACAAAAGAAACCCACAGAGTTTTTTAAAAAAGTTTCATGAATGTCTCACTAAAATTAGACTACTCTGGTAGAGATGTACTACCTGACAGAAGAAGGTATCTGTCAGACCCTCCCTAAGCTTTAGGAAATGGCAAGTATTCCAGGCAAGAACAGCATGCAGGTTCAGGATAAGCACCTGAAGTGCTCTGATTTTCGAGGTCTGGGTTGGAATGGGTTTTTAGTGGCAGGAACATAAAGCAGACCAGCTCTTTGTCCTGAACTGCCCCATGACCTCAGATCTGGCTTGAAGAAGTATTTGTGCACCAGATACAGAAAAATCTTATGTTATTTAGCATACTCTATCTGCAACATGTTGGGGTTTTTCGGTTTATTCTAGACTATCAACTGCTCAGCATCCAACTCTGACTAAGCCTGACACCTTTCTGGGCTCACCAAGTTTCTAAGTGCCATTCCAAGAAACAGACCTTACAGAAAGCATCCTCCCAGTCCAAATCATACAAGCCATAGCTCTTGTGGCAATGTTTCTGAGGTGGCACAAGCTCCCTCACCGGAGGTCAAGAGGCAACACAGAACAGTTAACATGCACGTTCACTTGCCCCACCAAGTGCTATTTGAGATGAAGTCTGACCACATCTTTCTTGTTTGCAGGAGACTGACAACTGCAAAGAAAATAGTTGCCACCTCACAGAAATACCTGGCATTACTGACATTATTCCTGCGTGACATCACTTCTCCCTCTCTCCTTCTGTAGTACAACTTGTTGCTATGAAATCTCAAGAATGCCAGTGATTGATTTTGAAAGTCGGTGAATATCTAATGTGTATCTAATAAGCAGCAAAATGAGACAGATGTGACAACAAGCAAAACGACAAGTACAATAAAAATGACTGACACATAAAAAGAAGCTCGGTTTTGTTAAAAGAAAACAACAAAAACAAACCACAAAAACACAAGCATAAAGCGCCACTACTTCCTCCTCCAGCTTATTTGCAAAATCCATCTCACTGGTTAAACACCAAAGCACTGCTCAGGAGGCACACTGCTCACAGTGGGAAGAATCCTGTTTTCATTGCGAGTAATCCCTTGCTACCAAGGACACGAGCAAACATGCATTAATCTGGTGGTTCCCACCCTGCAGAACGGCCTGCAGGCACTCGCTGTGTGGAGAAGAGTGGAAGGCAGCCTTGGCACCCACCTGGCAGCCCTCACCCTCCAAGTATGAGGCAGCAACATCACCTGGGGCAAAGAACCACAGCAATAATACCTTATGGCACTGAGAGTGTTTTGTAAGTGAGAGGGCTAAAGAGAGAAACTTAAAATCAGTAGCAGTAATTCCACCCATGCCAGTTCTCCTCTCATTTTTCAATCCAACATTTGAAGGATCCTGAGCAGAGAAGCGAAGCAAACCTTTACAGTTCTGTTAAAAGCAGCAGGGGGAAAAGGCTCTGATTATGCTGTGGTTTCAGATGAATGGACACCCGAGGTACCAGCAAACAGCACAGGGATCTCCTGCCTCAGAGAGGACGAGGCTGACAGATGGTGCAGGTGCTCGTGTTCTCTAGAGGCAAGATGATGCTACTGAGAATTGTGTCTGCAGTGCAAGATTTATAAGAGAGAAATGGAACCATGTCACAGACTGAGGTATTTTGTTGTTGTGCCATGTCCCTAAGCTCCTGTCTACTCCTCTTCACATCAACCTTATTTTTCTATTTCCCCCTCCCCCGTTCCATCTTGCAGCAGCTCCCTGGTGACATCCCATTTGCCTCTTTCCACAGAGAGCTTCCCAGCAGCACCACTCTGAGACAACTCAGTAAGCTCCCTGGAGCTGAGCTCACAGCTTTAGTCCACAGTGAACACACAGAGCAGACATATAGATAAGCCCAGGTGAAGAGGCATTATTGTGAGTCAGTGGCTGTTCACCTCTTCCCTACCAACAGAGGTCTGAAGTTTACTTCTGATCCAACATCACAGGGGCTTGAAGATAGCACAGCAAAAGTGCAGAAAGAAACAAAGGAGTAATTAAACTACCATGAAAAAAGTTTCTGATACAAGACAGTCTGAGACTCCTTTTAAGCCATGCAACTCTCTGCTTGCAAAGCTTAAGACTTTTTATGCAGTATATCTTGTACCATGAGTTTCCATCCCTCCTGCAGCACCTGTTGAGGGTAATTCAGCCTTGAGAAGGGCGAGGAATTAATCAACAGGTGATTGTTGAAAGAAGAGGAAACTACATGAGTAATACAAGGCTGGCCTCGCACAAGGGTGAGTTACAGTGAGCAGCATCCTGGCATGCACACAAGGGAAGGCTGAAAAAGTATTCAGCAGATGAATAATCAAAGATGTATCACAGAATACGCTGAGTTGGAAGGGATCCACAAGGATCCATGTTGGCATACCCATGCTTCCTTTGTGTGTGACCCAAATCTTACTCCAAGTGAACACAACTGCTGAGAAGTCACTGTAAATGTACTATTAAATCCAAGTTCAAATCTGCCTGTTTGTGTGCTAATGTTCTTAACTGGTCATTCACTTGTGGGATTAATTGCTGGCTGCACATAAGATACTGCCTTGAACCCACACTTCCTTGTGTCAACATTGCTTCATCCTTCTGTTAGATTATGCATGGTCTACTTTTTCTAAAGAATTTAAACAAAGACCCACAGAGAGTGCACACTATAGTCCCAGCCTCAGTACTTTATCTTTTTCCCCACACAAAAAGGTTTTTGTTGTGCAAAAGCACCTGCATCACAACACATATAAATTAAGATAAGGGCCTGAACCCACAGGAGTCAAAAGACAGATGTAGGTGCAGTGAGGCAACACTTGGCACTGCCTCATCGTGCTGAGGTATTCAGTTCACAGAACAGCATTCACAAGCCCAAGCCAGACCCCAAAATGCAACAGAGCCTGGGCCTTAAGGGCTGAAGATCTGCCCTCTCACAGAAGCACTGACTTTTTTTATACTCTGGCTTCAGAGGTGCAGAGGAAATAATTTAAAAACCCCTAAAGTAAAAACGAAGTACCCAAGAAAAACGTTCCTCAAATCTGCACTCAGATGTTGCATTCAACATTTTTGTAGTGAATTAGCTATTAATTCATTACTATCTGTAGGAGCTGGGTTCTTTTACAAGCAGAAACATTTCACTGTCGTCTCTCTGATGGTGAAAACTCTCCCACAAAATGGCAAAATTTGAGTAACAAGCACATTACTTGTATGTAACAAGCATGTTAAGTAGTGGTCACTGCACTCAGGCCCTCTGCATGACGGAGTTCACACCCACATCCCCTCATCTTCCAGGAGAGCAACATAACAACCAGGCTGTTGACAACACCGAGGGAGAATATTTAACTTCTCTTCTGAGCCTACTAGGCAAGGCAAAGAGGACACTCACAAAGCAAGAACTCTTCCCTAAGACAAGGACATGAACCAGGTAGAAACAAATCCTGCACTTCATTTGCTCCTAAAACTATCAGCTTTTCCTTTTAACTACAGTAGTCTGTCAAGAAACAGTAATCCACAAACTAATTTTCCCTCTTCCAAATCCTTGTTTCCCACCTCCTCACAAACACACAAACCTGCCCTTGAAACCCTAAGAGCCGTTTTTGAAACTGGAGCTCCACAAGTCAGACAGGACACAGCTACACAGGAAAAAACCCAAAGTATTTACTACTCATGGCCAAGCAATAAAAATATCATTCAGGCAACTGCTCGAACTGTGGAAAGAGACCAAGTTGCACGATCTCTATTTGCTCCCTTCCCACACACAGGCTCCCTGGCAGATGAAGCACAAGAAAGACCCCATTAGTATGCTCAGGAGCTGAAAGCTTGGGTTTGCCAGCCTTTTACCAGGCAACACGGCCAACACCAACCAGAACACGTCAACGTGCAGCCCAAGAGGCTGCATAATTAGGCAGGTTCTGGCATTTTCCAGTGGCCAGTGCAGGGAGCTGTGTAAAACCCATCATGGTGAGGCAGAACAAACTCCTAGAAATACAACTGGGCTGCACAAGGAAGAGCAAAGCCTAAGCAGTAAGTGATGTGGAAATCACTTACCAAAAGGCTGTCTGAGCACATAAATAAAGGGGGATGGATGAACTGCTTCATACCTAACTTCAGTGTGCTTGGCCCCACAACCACGCTGTGCAGGTGTGTGTGACATTCTCAGGTGCTTTTTTCAAAGAGGAAAAAGGGAATGCCAGCCTTCCTCCTTCCAGAACAGAGCTGAGTGAATAAAGTGGCTCTGTTTGCAGAGCCACTTTGTCACCTGCTACCTGAGTCAGTCGTGGGAGGAGTTGGGACATCCATTTACTTTGGCATTTCACAGGGATTAGCCAGCATTCTCAGCTCAGTCTCCTCTTCTACAGGCTCCAACAGGGACAGCCTCCAGCTATTGCTCCTCCTGGCTGAGTCTTTCCATCCATTCAGCCTGGCTCTGACCTGAATCCGTATCATTTTCCCGGGCATCTGAGCACAGATCACTTTCCCCAGAGCTGTTGCCTCGAGCTCTTGTCCTTGTTGTAACCCCGACCAGAGGCATGAGAGGCTGGCAGACAACACTTGTGGTGGAGGAAAATCTGTTCCTGCAGCCACTTCTGACCTCCTGATCCCAGAAGGCAGCCATGGCTCCTAGCAAAGTTCTGCTCCATGCTTCAAGCCCTCATTTTAAACATGCTTCAGACTGAAAAAGCCTTCAGAAAAGAAAACCAGAACCAGAAACTTTCAATTTAATAAGACCTTTGAAAGTGTGTGCAGAGTAACAAAGAAACATCCTGTTTAATCTATCATTTGATCAAATACAGAAGACTTACAAAAAAAGGCTGCTATAGGACACAGAAATGCAACAATTTAAATGTCAAATTCTTGCTCTAAAGCACAGAGAAGTTACAACAGTAACCATAGGTTATGTTAGTAATTGTGCACCAAAATCAGTGCACATTTTTATCCTTCCCAAATTTTTTCCCAAGAGCAATTGAACCACTCCTCTTTTCACTGAAATTTCAAAAATATAGATATTTACCTGATGCACACACCTGGAACAGAATTTAATCCCCTCTTGAAGTGGATTAATGGTTAAAAAGTAGCACCAGAATCTAGGAGACAACATGCAGTTCTAAATACATAAAATACTTTACCCACTTATACTTTAATCTGGTTTAGACCATGGCCAGTCAATGCTGCAGTACAAACATTTGGCAATAGCCACAGCCAACTGCCATGCCAGAAATGTACTAGGCAGAAGAGAAGAGGGAGCTGCTCATCTCATGCACATTTGATGTCAAAATATATCATCTGTGACTGCACATCACACCTCAGCATGGCTTTGTGTGGAAGATAAAATGCTCTGATTTACAGCATTATAGATGTTTGCTAAATGCCTTAATTGCCCTGTCTTCTTTCAAAGTGGCACTTTATTATTAGCTTACAGAGTGTGCTATGTAAGGCAGATAATTTTTTCCTAATCCTTTATTGACACCTTAAAAATCTGTATTTTACTAATATTCCTTTGAATGAGAAGAGTGTCTGCTTAACCCCAGGATTCAGTGATGAACAGCCACAGTCAGCGCCTCGTTACTATGGCAATATTACATAGGAGCTACAGAAACAGACTGATGCTTTTATCTTCTCCCTTTGTACCTAGAATATGCTCACTTCCCCCCTCCCCTCCTTTAATTTTGAACAAAACAGCCACAAAGAGGGATGGTGAATCATTCAGAGAATCAAAACAAAGGCTATTTTATGAACTTTGTTGTTATGTTAACTGAGAATAAATTACAGGTCTATGAATGAGATATAAACACTGAAAACCTTTAGATACGTTCTTGCAAACAATGTGTTTTCTTCTTCTTCATGAAAAAAAAATACTTGAAAAAAACCTTTAGTGACCCACTCTGCTTGTTTCTCAAGCAAAGCTGGACCCCTTTGCTCTTTAGCTGTGCCCAGGCAATGGTGAGAGCAAGGATCACTCACACAACTTGCTGTTTCCTCTGAAAACAACTAAACCAGTCAACGTAGACACATTTGTCTGTGTCAGCTGCAATGAAATCCCATTTTTCATGAGACACCATCCAAGAGGTAGCAGAAACAGGCTCCTGCATGACTACTAACACCGCCTCATCTCTATTCATTTGCTTCTAACCAGCAGTGGTTTAAGCTCTCCGCTCTGACTCCCCTCAAGATTTATAGCAAAACATCTCATTTGCACCTCTTGACTCCGCCCCTTGTGGAAGCTCTCCCTGTTTGTATCAGTCAAAGCAAATCAGATGAGGAACGGCTTCCAGCTCACGGGATGTGATGGTTTGGGAAGCAGGCATGTTAAGCGGCTCAGTCAGCTGAGCCAAGGCAGGGGATTTGCCACAGCTGGGGATCAGCCAGGGGTGGCACAAGGTGGCTACAAGCAGTTTGCTGAGCTCCTTTTGTTCTGTTTACAATCTGTATGCATCAGCCAGAAGTTAGAGGTAAAGCTATTGCCTCCAAATTTCTTTTCAGATTCATCAAAAAAGGAAAAAAAAATCATGGAACAATTTTCCCCTAAAAAAATCAGCTCTTCAAACTCAAGAAATGTATGTTTAGGATTTCTAAAATGATACACTCCAGTTGCTCATTCTGATGAGAGCACCAGTGAGCAAATAACTTTTTGTAGTCCATGATTCTACTGACACTTCAGTACTGCCCTAGACAACCCATTTTTCTTTCTCCTTTGCCCCAGTCTCTAGTTTTGACAGCTACACATTCCCAGTGTACGTTCTTCTGGCTTTCCGCATTTTTAAAATACCTTGCCAGTGGAGGTAGAGATTCCTGATTACATTTAAGCCTATGGGCCATTGGTTTACTCTTTCAGAAATTTTGTTAAACTTTTAGACGTAACCTGCATATTCCAAATAATCCACAAATCGCAAGATTTTTATCTCAGGCAGCTGAGAGAAGAAATATAGTGGCACACATTCCCTAAGAACTCCAGAAAAAGAAAAAAGAAGACACTCCAGCAGTAAACGGTCAGTATGACCCATAACCAGTTTATCAATAGGCATGTGAATAACACATCTTGTACAATAAACTTTCCCAACATGCCAGGAACCAAAAACCCATCCAAAAGGCATTGTAAGCATCAATACGAATTCAATATTTGCTGTTTCACAGTAATTGCCCCCTGCAATATTGCCAGCTTAAATTAAAGATATCATGGTGATCGTTAAGAGTATCTGGGTCAGACTATTTCCCATTTTGACAGAATCTTTTTGTAGCCTTACTGGGAAAAATAAGAAGCCATAAGATTGAATACAATAGATTAACATTTTCATGTACTAGTAATTTAAAGTAATCGCTTGCTAATGACATTTTGTGCAGTATCCTTCAGATACAACTGCCAAGCCAAATTATTTCTACCCTAAAATGACCTGTGTGAAGTCTACACACATTTTCCTAAAAGCCAAAGAAGCTCAGTGACTACTATGAATTGAAAAATATCCATTCTCCGTAGACCACATGGTTAAATACAGCGAGCAGTACAAAACACCCTCATAGCAAGTACTTAGCACCAGGGCATCCACCTTCCTATTTAATGATGGCTGTGCAGAGTGTTTGTGCCTGTCCCACAAAGAGATTTCAGGCATTGCAAACTGATATAGGGAAGGCACATGGACATGTACGACGGACCACTTGATTAGAGGCTTTAAATTCACTCTCAGTATCTGTTCAGCACTTCATATGGTGGTAAAAGAATAAATCCCAGTGACACACAGCCCCACACAACAGCCTCACAAAAACATTTATTCAACTGTTGGCTCTTTTTCTGTTTGCTTTGAAACTTTGCACTTCAGGGATGAGGTTGAGAAGGGGGGCTAAGGTTTAGCTCATTCTCAGGAACTATATGAGGAGTTATAATAGTGGTTGCTGCGGGAGAAAAACACAGGGAGGACTGTATGATATGACCATCTATTAAAATGGCTGCATCTCTGTTAAGAGCTTCACATACTAGGCACTAAGCAAATAAACTGCTTTCAAAGAACATAGCCATAATTACTACATGGATAGTGTTATAACAAACAAACAAACAAACAAACAAACAAACATGACTCACAAAAAGTCGAGAGCGAAAAGTAAAGCCACAGGTTCTTACTGAGGACTATTCCCAGTTTCCCGGGCCGGGCCGCTGCAGGGGGAGCGGGCGATGCGGCTCCAGGGCGGAGCGGCCCCGGGAGGTTCGCGTGGTTCCCCATCCCAGGGAAGCGGCACAGCCCCGCCTCGGGACACCCCCGTCCCGAAGCTCCCCCCCACGACCACCAGCTTTTCCCTTGACAATTGCTCTCAGGTGCTTCACGCACCGGGAGCCTTTTCTGCAGAATTTTGCTTTTATTTGCTCGTATTTTTGTCCTAGTCCTAAATAGCCTCTGTTAGTTTTAATTTAAAGCATTTAAAGTTTGGTCGCTTAGTGCTGTTCCCACTCGGGTTTTATTCTGAAAGCTCCCTGGCAAAGCAGACGCTGTGATTCATTTCCCAGCCCCTCACTGCGTGACGCACCTGCCCGGCTGCTGGGACCACGCTGGCGGGTGGAACTCTGGCAGCCAAGAGAATGTTCAAAAAAATAAATTTGGAATTCCAGAATTTACTACAACTTTCTCTCTCCTGTGCTAATTGATAAGAAGGTAATAGCTTCGGTGCTAATTTATTTTTATATTTAATTAGGAGCCATTTTTTTTCTTTTCATTCAAAGCTCGGGTTTTACCAGCACTCAGATGGTGACAGGAAAGAAAATGGAAGCATTACATTCCTTCTAGTCAGCGTGCTGAGAGCTGAACATCAGTTGACCCACACCAAACAGTTCATTTAACCCAAAAGTAAAACTAATTTGGGGTGTAGAAATCTCAGTGGTTTTATTACACCTAACACTTCCACCCAAAATGCGAGCCCTCACGGTAAGAACGACCTAATGCCATGTCGTGCAGCTGCCAATTAAGCACCACAGCAGCCACTCACTCACCACCCTCCCTGCCCCCACCAGTGGAATGGGGAGGACAATCAACAGTAGAACTTGTAGGTTGATATAAGAAGAGTTAAATAACTAAAACAAAGTAAAGTGTAGTAATAATGATAATTAAAAACAACCAAACCAAACAAGAGATGCACAATGCAATTGCTCACATCCACTGACCAATGCCAGACTCCATCCCCAAACCGAGATTGACTCCCCTTCCCAGTAGCTCCCCCAGTTTACGTACTGGGCATGACGTTTTAGAGCATGAAAACGTCCCTTTCAGGGGATGTTCAGGTCACCTCTCCCAGCTGCACTCCTTCCCAGTTCTTCTTTTGTGTACCTCCTCACTGGCAGAGCATGAGACACAAAAAAAAGTTCCTGACTTAGGTTGAACACGACTTAGCAAAAAACAAAAGCTTTCAGTGTGTTACCAGCATTATTCTCATGCTGAATCAAAACACAGCGCAGTACTAAGAAGAAAATATCTCAACCAAAACCAGAACAGTCATTAACTCAAGACAGCTGACTGCAAAACACAGACTGTTTGTTTTTGGTATCTTCAGTTTTATAAAAAACGAAAAACAAACCAAGAAATCTTTAAGTCATTCCAGAACTCTCAATCCCTCATTATATGTCGCTAAGAAGGGAAAAAATTGTTTTAAAATAATGTCCTTCAAACATAACCTGTAACAGCTCTTTCAATAAAAATAAAAGGACTAAAAGACCTCATTGCCTCACTATATATCTACGTATCTATACACCCAACTTACTCTTATCGCTGGGAACCAGCTTCTTTCTCTGGAAGTGGCTCCTAACTCATACCACATCCCTTTGCTGGCTTGGTCCTGCAGCTGGGTGAGATCCAGGTGAGGGCCCCTCAGCTGCAGACATTCATTCAGTGAGGCACACAGTGTTTTCCCCATGGTCTCAGAAGAAGCAAGAGCACCTGTGAATAACAAATTACCAACACTATTTCCAGAGACTATTGCTGCAGGTTTTCCTCTCTGGGAAGGGAAAAGCAACATTCACATCTTTCTTGGTGACTTCTCTTTCCAGCAAGTGCCAAAGCCAAACTTTCTCAAAAATCACTTCCTCTCTTCGTAAAATCACCAATCGGGAGAGGCTTTGATTAAGAGAGAAAACAGAATGTGCCTTTAGCTCACAAAAACAAGCTACAAAACCAAAGAAAGAGCCCCCCCAATCAAAAAGGCAGTTGTGGTCAAGACAGACGCTACCCCACTAGTCCTCTCAGGACAGCAGCCCCCAAACTGATGCACTCACTCAGCTGTGTGTCAGATCCCTTAGGCACAGCTGGGAAGGGTGTGAGATGGTGGAGACATTTGACAACAGCTCAGGGAATACTGTTTGTTAGGGCTTTACAAGCGTTCTGGTGAGGAAGATCACAAAAGAAGGTAAAAGCTGGGCAACAACATGCTCCCCACTCATCTTTGAAATAAAAAAATGGTACTAACTGTGTCAGTGGAGTGAGAAAGTCGAGAGTTGGGCTAGAACCCGAGAGTAAACTCAGCGACGCACAGGGCGGAGGTTGTTCACTTAAGAAAACACAGGCTTCACCTGTGTCTGGCCTCTCAGCCTTGCTCAGGAGCAGCAGGAAGGCAACACTATTTATCAGCCACCTTAAAAAAAAAAAAAAAGAGACAGAATATGTGGTGCTTGGGGTTTTTTTTCCACTGTAAATCATGCTGACATGTTTGGAGGAAGAAGCTATCTACCCCAAAGGAATTATTGATTATTTTAAGCATTCACAGCACCAGCTGCTCCTAACTCTCAACAGCTAAAAGGGTTATGAGTGGGAGGCTTAGGCTGAGGCATTTTGAAGATGGCTAATACACTGTAAAAAGCAAATGTAGTGACTTCCAGGCTGCTTATTGGTTCTTATGGCAAAATCAGATTAATGCCACCTGAAAAGTGTTCCTGAAGACACCTGATCTGTTCACCAGTGCAGAACCAGAAAGGTTCTTACTTATGTCACTACTTACACTGGGGTGCAGCTCCACAGGCTGAGAACTGGGGAGAGCTGGCAGTGGCCTTATCTGTCCAGGGAAAGCTCTCTCACCTGAGCACGGGTGCAGCAGAAGGACAGAAGAGATGATGTTTCACAGCATCCCACTTGAATTTTCCAGTCATGCCAACCACAACCTGTCCTAAACCCATGTGTGTGAGATGGAGGAAGGCTCAGGCTGACTGGGGATCAGTGGGATAGGAAGCTTTGGTTCTCAACACTTCATAAGGCTTTTGCTCTCTCATCAAGGAAAGGAAGAGTGATTAGTTCATTGTATGATGCCTACTGACACATAATTAAATAATGGATCTTAGACAGCAGTAGCTATTCTGCACAAAGACAAATGCAATGACTTATTTGAGGGTTTTCACCACTTACTGAATTTCCACAGGCATTTTTGTCTTTTGAAACCTGCTACTGGGCTCAATTGTCTATTATAACACATATTAATGAATTAAATAAGCAGTTTTATTACATTTAGCTACAATTTTTAGATACTGGAATCCAAGCGTTTTCTTTTAAACTGAAAAAATACTGAGAGGCAAGGAACATGCAAAAGGAACAGAAGATACTGCTGGTTTGTAGGAAGTAACCTCCTCTGTCTATTCTCACACCACTTGTAAGATTTCTGGGCATTTCAACTGGAAGTATCCAGAACACTAAGGGCATAATTCCTCATTCCTCCAGAGAGCAGAAAGGTGACAATACCGAAAACAATAAATCTTGATGTTACCATTTAGTGAAGGAGATACTATTACAAGGAGACAGTAGTTATATGACTCCAGAGAGTCCAGTGGCTCAAAGCATCCCGCCCAAAATCAGGACTGCATAACCACATTTTAGGATGAGGCCATCTCAGGCCCATTTCCAGTTACCATGTACAATGACTTACCTAACATAGAGGATCTTAGCTGCATGATCAGCTTTGTTCAAATAAATTCTTTAGGGGAAATAAATAAAATCTATCCAGGCAATTCCCAAGTTCTCAAATCCTTCATTCTAGGAGCAGGTTCTTTCTTTTTCAGAGTTGGCAGCCCTTCAATTCCAACCCCTCTTACCCCCAGTTCACACTGCATTTGCTGCAGCTGTGCATTCAAATGTATTGAATTTTTTTGCCACATTTCAGACTCTGAACAAAGCAGCTTTCAGCCTCACAAGTAAGCTTGAACATACTTCAGCCCCAAATGAGTGAATCACTTTTTCAATGGAACTGGAGACACTGACTGTAGTTAATATGAAACCATGGAGCAGTTTAAGGAACAACATTGAGTCCAGGATGCTCATTTATAAACTCATATTCCCAAAAGAGAAACAAAAGGAAAACTCAGCTAACAGCTCAAATACTATCATTTCCATCATTGTTGGAAGATGGAAAAACAACAACAAAAATTGGGTCTGACATCAATCCAGCATATATTGAATTTGGCAGGAAATTTGCAATTGTTGAGGCAGATTTGCTTGAAGATGTTAATGATAACTGGTGATGTGACAGAACTACATGCAAACTCAGCTAAAATTATATGAAAATGCTTGTCTTTCATAGCTATCACTACAAACGACTCTACATATTGCTTAAATGAAATAGAATTAGTCTCCATAAATTTTCATGCCCCGTGCTTTTGTCTCTGACCTTTGAGCGTATCTATTTCGCAATTGCCTTATATTGATTCATTTTTTTTCAATGGCAGTATCAATGCATTTAATAAATAAATATTTTCTCAAACCATCTCCCCTGCCATTCCTTAAGTTTCAGGTGAAAAAAAATGAAAAAAGCGCTTGAACAAACATGGAGCAAAACAAAATGCAGCACACTGCTACATCGTTCAACTAATATACAGAAAGGTTTATCTCACATGATGTAATGGAATAGTCAGCACAGACATCATTTGGTGTAAACAACTGACGCCTTGGTGAAATCTATAACCTCCAATTTGTGGCACTACACTTTTACTCCACTAAGTAAATTGAACTGAACGTGTTCGTACATGTTCAAACATTAATTTGCAAAATACTTACACAATCACAAGTAAATGCTTAGGTCTGACTGTTGTTCTGAGAAGCTGCATGACAACAATACAAGAGCAACAGTAGGTGGCCGAGACACCAAGCCTGATAAAGACTTACCCTTCCCTTTCCGCCCGTAATTTTTGTACACTTGGCCTCTCCCGTCCCCTCCTCGCCTCTCCCAACACACAGAGCTCTGAGGAGCACCAGGCATAGCAATAGCCCGGAGCAGGAAAGGCTCTAGCGGGCTCCGGGGATGGGAGGCCGGGGGACGCTGACAAAGGATGCTGCTCTGTGCTCCCTCCCTCCTTCCTTCCTATTCCACCTCGTACATTGGCAGCAGCTCGAAAGGTCGGATGTATCTGAATTACTGCCTGGACGGGGATGAAATCGCCAAGTCCATGCACAGACCCAGCCGCTCGTCTCCGGTTCCTCGGCTCAGGGAACCGGAGCAACCTCTGCCAAGGCCGCGGCCGCCCGCACTGCCCCATCCTCCTCCCTTGTCCCTGTCTCTCCCCGGCAGGGCTGCTCCCCGCTGGCGCGGTGGCCGGCGCCGCTGCCATCTGCCCCGGCAGCGACGGGCTCGCCCCCGCCTGCTCGGTACCCTGCCGCCGCCGCCTCGCCGAATCCGCGGCTCTGCGCTCTCCCCGGAGCCGAGATGCCGGCGACTGTTCCGAGGAGCAAACGTGTGAACGACACAGGCTCTTCGCACGGTGACCAGCTCGCCATCCTTACCTTGTGGACACCGAGATAGGGACACCGCCAGGCTGGGACAGCCCAACGCGAAACTACCAAGGCGCAAAGGCTACCGCAACACAAGAGTCCTTTATTCAAATAAATAAAAATGAACTTTTATGTACAAATATACAAAACCATTACGCACATTTTATAAAGTAGTCAGAAATCTTTAAAAAAACCGCGAGGGTGGAGGCAGGACGCCCACAGCCGGTGCCCTCCCTCCCAGCCCCCGGGCACCGGCGGGCGGAAGCCGGCGCCGCTCCTTTGTCCCTCGCCCCGGCGGCGGCGGCGGAGCCCCGAGGAGCGGCTCCGGGCCAGGGGCTCCGCTCCCCGGCCCCTGCCGCCACTCGCCCGGGCTGCCCTGGCGCGGACAACAGCACACGGAACACGACATCGCGGATGGCGGCCCCCCCTCCCCCCGGTCCGACAGCTCCTCTAGCCCCCGCCGTGCCGCTCCCCGGTCCCGGCGGTGCTCAGAGGGTGCCCAAGTGCGGCAGCGTCTCCAGCCGGTCGGGGTGGTCGCGGCCGGCCGCGCTCTCCACGCCGCGCAGCCACTCGGTGCATTTCCGCACCAGCCCCTCGTCCGCCGCGGCCCCCGCCTCCTC
>VZRS01011589.1:605606-648364 GCA_013398055.1 Ifrita kowaldi | reverse complement strand
TCCCCGCGGGCGGGCAGGGCCCCGCGGCGCGCCGGGGCTGCAGCCCCATGGCGAGAGGCGGACGAGCAGCCCCAGCCGCCGGCGCGGAATGCGAGCTCGCTCTGCGCCGACAGCCGCCGATTTTCTCTCTCAATAACCCGTCCCCCTTCCCGCCCTTCGCCCGCCCCGGGAACACCCTTCCCCGGCGCAGGGTGGGCGTGCGGGCGGGGACGGGGGTCGTGCCGGCACAGCCACCCTCCCGAACAAGCCGCACTGGCCGGGCTCGATGCGGTGCTACTCCGGCGCCTTTTCCCGGTCCTCTCTCTCCTGCCCCATAGCAGAGCCGAAATAAAGGGTATGGCGGGGCTTACGCCCCGAGGGCAAACAGGCTCTAAATTCCTCCCGAAGTCCTCAAGCGTCCAAGAGTGAAAAAGGCAGTATTTAAAACTTATCATGTTAAATTCTCTTGCCATCTTAAAAACATGAATGATACTTTGAGCTCCTTGATTCCTTGAAATATCGTGAGTAAGGGCAGGCAGACAGGACAAGAGACAGACACACTCAGATCTAGGGCTGACTCAGACATTGTTGACAAGTGCTGCCTGGCCCGGCTTGGTAATGAAGAGCATAATCCAGAGCTCCTTCTTTCTAGCCTCAATGCCTTCAGTGATAGACGTAAAGCACATCCCCCGTTGGGTTTTTGTTTTGGTTTTGTTGGGGTTTTTGTTTGGGTTTTTTTGTTTTATTTTGGAGTTTTAGTGCTTTGTTTGTTTGGGGGTTGGTTTGGTTTTTTGTGATGTACAAGGCAGCAATTTCCTAACTTTTCAAGTACCCTAGCCAACAACAGAGGTTTGGAGAGGTTTCATGGAGCAGTAATAAGTAAACATATATTTCTGATGGATCCAAGATTATCACCACTCCAAAATTTAGTCTTAGAAGTCACAGCATATAATTCCTACAGCATTTACTTCAAAGTACTGTTTTAACTAGGGTACCAAAACTTTATCAGAAGACAGATATCATGTATGCAATCCACAGGGTCACAGATCTTCACACCTATGGTTTCACACTATCGTAATGGCTATTATTGTACTGTGAAGATTCCCCAGTTGTGAGCTCTTGGAATANGTTTTCTCTCAGAAGATATATTGCTAAATTTTGGCCAAACCAGCACACTCAGACACAGTAAACAAAGACAGGATGTGAAGGAGCGAAAGATACAGACAAAACAACACAAGACTGTGTGCTCTGTATGTAGATGCAGGAAGTAAATCCTTAAATGTTCAAGAGAGAAAAAAGCAAGTAAGGTGGCACATGATGTAACTAATAGACTGAAGTGCATATAAAAGCATACCAGTATGTGGAACTTTTGGTTCTTGAACCCATTCTCTCTTGGTGACCTAAGTGTTAACAGATGAGTGGTAACTTCATCATTTACCATAGTGGATAAATAAATTTAAAAATTTTGAATAACCAATGCCATTCTAATTAAAGACTACAGTGAAGGTGACTGTGTACCACCAGATGGACAAAACTAGCTCTGGAGCAAATGAAGGCCTGGCCCTGAAGCACCAATGGGATAGGATCTCCCCAGGGTCAGCTGAGATCAGCAGCAGCAACTAGGGAAGGGGCAGTCACTTCCAGGACGACGTCCATCACCGCCTAAGCACATCCTACTTCATCTTCAAAGCAAGCTGAAAACTAAAAGGAACTAAAATTTCACCCAAGGGTGCCCTAGCACCCAAGGGCTGTGGGCAGAGCTGGAAGAGCCATCACTACATCACACACCACTAGCAAGCCCAAGAGCCTACTGTGGGGCCAGGATTACCTGACCCCCTATGACCAGCAGGGACAATGCCTTCCTGACAATTTATTGTTACTAACCAGTTAAAAGGCGTGGCTTCATTGGAAGCCTAGCTGCAAAATAATGCAATCACCCTGTACACAGCTTCCCCAAAAGTGGTTGCTATGTTTTGCAACATACACTGAGATTTAACAGGAACACACTGTACCTCAATTTGTCTCAGCCTGAACCCTGAATACTAAAAAGACTGGGGTTTTCCCCTTCCTGACACTGCAGATCATGTCTTTCAAAGCCATTCCTTCTTCTATATTTGTGGATTAACAGAAAAAAAAAAAAACCCAAACCAACTCAGTTTTGAACATACGTAATTAAGCACATCCATCCTGCGCAAAAACAACCCCCTCCTCCAATATAGTATCAACCTTCAAACATTAAAGATTTAACTTTGCTCCAGAATAACTGGATAGTTCTTAGTTGAAAAAATTAGAAATGAGAACCTCTAACTGAAGCCAGGCAAAGTGCTAGAGTACTTCACTTCAACCTATTACCAGATTAAGTCAGAATGAACAGTTTGTCTAAATACTAAAAACAAAGAACCTTTAAAGTCACGTCTGCAAATCTATTAAGCAAATTTGGATATTAGTCATAAACATATCCCCCTTTTTATGCTTTCATATTTATTCAAGTGTAGTGCTGAAATTTTCAGCCCTCTACAGCTGATTCCTAAATAAAAATGTATTAGGCACTTTTAAAATGAATTTATTTCAAAAGTCTCATTTATACATTAGCCATAAGTTCTTTTAGTAAAAAGTATGAAATTTTTTTTTTTTTTAAAAATCATTTAAAATACAACTTTTTAATAAAATCCAACAGGTTTTAAACATACCTTTCACATTCTCTTTAAGTTTTTTCCATAAGGCACATGTATAGATATTTCAAAGGAGCAGTTAATTACAACTTTCCAAATCTTTACAACGTTTATAAAACTCTGTCTTTGGAAAAGCATACAATGGATAATACAACATCAATGGATATATAAACATCAATGGCACATTGCAAATTTTAGACAGAACTGTAAATGAAATCTTTATGCATACTACCCAGACCTTAGTGACTTGCCTCCACTGGGGAATAAACTGTTACTGGATACAAAGTAGTGTTAAGACTACTCTGCATGAAGTATTTAAATGTACTTTTTTGTTAAGAAAAAAAGAAAAGCCTGGAAGTTTCAGGGTAAACACAAATAATTCTCCAAATTTATGTTAAATTCTGTTTCTAGTAAAAATTATTTAATCTCCCAAGTGCAAAAGGCAAGGAAAATAGTAAATTGCTACTGGGTATTTCAGAAGTGGAAAAGTAGAGTTTTCTGAGCAAAATTTACAGAGGAAAAAAGTTGCCTTTTAAAGCGGACAGTGGTTCCTGGTTTTAATTTACCCTAGACAGGACGAGAAGCATTTAATCACAGCATCCCTTTAAAAAAGAGGAAAAAAAAAGTCAGTGAAGGTATTTGTTATTTTAAATAAACCATTAATTATTTACAATTATAAATATGGCAGAAACTAAAGACAGATATCAATAGTTTATCAAATGCAGGATCTGTGTGCGAGTGCCTCTACCAAACCAGCTAAAGCCCAGCCTCCAGTCTGGTCTGTACCGAAGTTCTTCCAGGCTGTTTGCATTGCAGCCCACGCTGAAATGCAGACACAGTGTTGGGAACTGCTCTGCAGCACACGGGGAGGCTGAGCAAAGGGCAGAGCCCGATTTCGCAAGGGCTGCCCAGCAAGGGCACAGCTGAGGAGCACCCAGTCCACAGCAAGGCACAGCTGCCAGGACTCCAAGCCACATCGGAGTTGGACCATCACAGCCCAGGAAATAAAGCACAGGCTGAAGGGTTAAAGTGTGCACTGACAGTGCAGGACGGAGAGAGCTGATTCAGCCTCAAGGTTTGGAAGATCTGGAGGGTTCTATTTTTTCCATCAACAATAAACTGTTTTCTGTTCTCTGATTGTTACACGCAGATCACCCACTTTAGCCTTCTTTATTTTTCCTTTTCCCAGAAAAGTAACAACTTACTAAGGAGTGGAATTTGTCTTCTACTGCTAGTCAGTTTCAAAAACAAGGAAACATACTATCATCACTCCTTAAAGTCACTTAGCTGTGTGCGTTTTGGCTTTGTTGCATTTGTTGTTGTGTTCATTTGGGTCTGGTTTGGTGGGGCTTTTTGTTGCCAGGCCAACAGAAAAGCTACATCAATTGAAGACAACAAACAGAAACCAACAACCTCCACCCCAACAACCCACGAACAAGTAAATTGTTCTGAAGAGCAAACCATGAATAGTTAAACCAAGGAGTGGTAATTTTTTGAAATCAAGAGAAATGCATACTTTAAACAAATGACATAATACTATTCTCTGGCACTTAGCATGGTTTAGATCATTGTCCCCATAAGAAAGGCAGCCTATACAATGTATTTATGATACCACTCCACATAAGCAAATAACTCAGTAATCCCTAAAGAAATCACAGCGTTACTAAAAGCAGTCTACATAAAATTCAGTTCTTTGGCTCATAAAATCTAATAGATAAATAAACCCGAAGAAATTAACTGATGCATATAACCTCATGTTTTTCTCCCCAGAACTTAGAAGTACTGTTGGTAGGGAAGAAAAAGTCAGAGAGACCAGAAGCTCAGTGTGCTGTCTCTAAAGAGCAGACCATCAAAAAAAAAAAGAGATAAAAAGGAATGAACCCACTGAGACTGTCTCATGGCCACAAGAACTTAGAATACTACTTTTGACTAGGTTAGCCTGAGTTGTCTGAAATAGCAAAACAATAGCTTGAAGCCTGAGTTCACTTCTTTTATTCACTGTAATTATCAACTACTATCTTTGAAAAAAATCCTTCCTAGATGAAATCCAAAGCTTTAAAAAAACATAGTACAGGTGTTTTGGTGATGCTACAGGAAAACACCAGCTGAAACGGATAGACAATACTTTGTATTCTTTTTCCCCACACTTCTACTACAGAAAACCTCATTAAATGATATTGAAGAGCTTAATTCTTTAAAAAAAAACCACTTTTGGAAAGACCAAACTGCACTTTACATGAATCACAGAAAAAACAGATTCTTACATCTGATTGCTTGCATGTGTTTTCACTATGTGTTTGGTCTGCTTTCATTCCCTTCTTGTACAAGAATGAAAGAGAAGAGAGAAGCTTGCCAGAATGAAAATAAAGACAAAGCATTGCTTTTGCCCCTCCTAAAAATGATAGAGGAATTCAGAAATAGGAACAGAAGCTGCCACTATGTTGTTTGTTTGCTTTTAACTAGGACCTCACATCCATAAGTTGCCTTTAATTTTAGTTACAGAGAAGTCACAATTGCATCACTGTATTGCTAAATCATTGAAGAATTTAAACAAAACCTCATTATTTTCAAATGATGGAAACTAGAGAGAAATTTATTACAGAGAATTACTATGTATTGTACTTCTATTTAAAGCTTATATTAAGCATGACTTTTAAGTTCAGCTATGCCATTTTCTAAAAATGAAAAGAAAGGGAGGATGTTATGTTTTTCCACACACGTAAAGTACTTCCCCCCTCCCCGCCAGCATAAAGGTAACTGACTTTTGTTAAGACGAAAATTATTATGCAGACTCACCTTGCAAAAGGAATGTAAGACAGACTATACCTGAAAAAAAGAGGAAAAAAGTGTATTTGCAGAGTGTTCATGTCTCTCCTAGAACCAATTTATTTCACTTTAGCCCAACATTAATAAAAGCAATCTGTTGCAACAAAATTTTAAACAAGGTTACCTATTCAATTTAATGCTTACCTGAGAAAAGATGACACGTTTGGACAAGAACTAAACATATTGACAAGGACTTGGTAGTTTACTTTTTCCTTGTTTCGTTGGGTTTTCTTCTCTCTTTTCTTTTCTTCTTTTTTTTTTATGTAGTTCATAACTTCTATTGCACATGAACTTAAAAAAACCCCCTGACTTACTACTGCCAAATCCAAAAGGAATAGAGATTTCTTTTTCCAGTTAAAAAGATAATCTAAATTACTATGCAAACATACATCTAATCATATTATTTATGTAACTAAATACAGATACATGCTGTAGTATGAATAATATTCCACAATTGCGACACTCAGCTGACAATTCTATTATTCTCTGAAAATTGCTTCTCACAAGCCTCCAGGCAGTGTTCTGTTCTTATGCCCAGCCTGATCAAACTCCAGGATTCTTAACAAATGTCTTGTTAAGAGAGACAAGTCTTAACTGTCTGTTGCAAACACACGGAGCACAGTCTGAGCTAGTGGCCTTCCCTCTATGTAGCACCATGCCCAAGGAGTCCCTGTCCTGAACAAATGGTTCCTTGTCCTCAGACCCACGTTCAGTATAGACTCCGTGTATTCAGGGCAAGATCAAACAAGAACTGTGGTCACCTTGGGTTGCCTGAGAGCTAGCACCAAGTAATTCACCCGGGACAAGGACACAAAGAGTGCATCTCTGTGGAGAAAGCAGTAACTTCCAGAACCTCTGCCAGGCTTGCAAGCATTCACCTGACTGCACTCACACACTGCCAAACCCAGCCCCTGAGCGCACCCATGGTCATCACAGTACCTGCTGCACTGAATTCACCCTCTCACATCCACCCACTCTCCACCCAGTGCTGCTGTATATTCCTGGGGCTGGACATACCCTATGAAAATGTTTTTTAGTTTCTTTCACTTCAAAAATGAAAAATTAGTTAGAATTCAAAAAAGAAAGGATTATACTGTTACTTCTACAACACAGAAAAAGCGTGAAATTTTTTTTGCATATATATTCCTTTCATAAGGCTTCAGATAAGTTCACACATTGCAGAATATACTTCAAATTACCATTTTTGCAAGACGATTGAATATAGATTTTGCTAGAGTTACACAACCTAGCTGAGAAAAACAGATTGAGGCTAGCATTTGGGCACACTTACATGTGAATCATATATATAGGTTTATAATCATGCGGGTGTAGGGGCAGGCAGAAGAAATTAAAAGGAATTTTAAGAATCTTACCAGGTCATTGCCAAGAACTGCAATATGCAGAATAACATCGCCAAACCTCTTTTGTTCCACTAAGTAAAAATAAAGCAAATACTGCAAGTTAGTTCATTTTGCACCACTCCAGCCTATACTGTAAACAACTGGCACAGCCTGTTCAAACAAAAATTGAGTTAGCTGACAATGCCTACATTTCCTTGTCTCAATTTGTTATTTCTTTCCCAACAACTCTCCATTAATTTTATCCATCACTCCATTTGCATCATGCTGTGAAAACCTTTTCTAGCTTTGAAAACACCTACAAACATCAGTGTTAACACTCACTCACATCACTGTACTTCTGCAAATATGGAAGTTCATTCCAGTGACATATTTACTTCTATGGAATGTAACTACAGACAGTTTTCAACCAAGATGCTTGAAGATACTTCTGGTTTTTTTCCGTTGTCTTAACCAGCTTAATATTCTGTATCCATGGCTTCTAAAGATGACTACACACTCTCTGATATTTTCTGACGTAACAGAATGATGCAGCATTGAAACAGTATTTTAATGTGCTTTTCTTAGTTTTCATTCTAGAGGTCTGCAGACTGAACCTGATGCTCTAGATTTTGCATTCTCATCTACATCACATGCAGCTGGAAGGATGCATTTGCTTTACAGCCAGCAGGCTCATCACTCCACCTAAGCTCAACCACAGCTGACAACAAAAACACCACACACACGAGCTCACCTTTCCTCGACAACTGAACTGTATCTTAAAGCTACAATACAATTAATGTCCTAACCAAGTTAGATTGCTTTTTAGAGGAAAAAAGTTTTCTCACTTACCCAGAATACAGCACACAGAGTCAATATTAGGCAAAGCTGGGATGAGGAGAGACAAAAAAAAAAAAAAAGGATGAATACTCAAATACACAACAAAGCAAGTACAGTAACTGTTTCCATGTTTTCAATGGGCAATCAGCATTTGAAAATTGACTTATGAAACAAGCAGAGCCAAAGGCTGTTGCACAGTGACTATATGATGAACTCCATGTGAAGTGGTGTTTTTCAAAGCATGGTATGAGGTATTCATGGCCAGAAGGGCTGGGACAAGTCTTAGAAGAAAGACAAGGCAGGAGCTGACTTCAGGAACCAGGAGGAGTATAGCCCAGTGCGTGCACCCTTATGTGCTGATTCTATTAAGAGGTGGGCTTAGATGATAAAGCTTTACTAAAAGGAATCAAATAGTCTGGTAACTGCTACTCTGTTATTCCAGTACACACTATCATTTTAACCTAGTATTGGTAACACCTGTCTCTGACAAGAAAGATGTGTGCATCGCTAGGAACGACCCGTTATTAAAAACAACCATTCTCAATTACTGTATCTGGCAAATACAGGCTATGCCTCATCTGCCAGTGCTTTTTCCTCTCCTGACAGTAATGAAGAGTCTGCTAGGGAGCAGCTGCCTCAGGTACAGTGAAAAAGCTCACAGGAAGCTTTGCTCAAAGTACTTTAACACTTTGGATGGAACATTACAAAGATATGGTTTACTATGCCAAATAATCACACCATTTGTGCAAGCTTAACCATCAGTTAGAACTTTTCCACTAAAACTTATCTGGCTTCCTCCATTTGTCATTACACATAGTAGAAAACAGAACAAAACTACAAGTTAATTTTCACTTGAAAAAAAATTTGTTGGTGTTTTATTGAAAGGAATAAAAATAACAGACTCTTTTGAAATTTTACAAATATGTTTATGACTCCTCAACTGCCTACAATTCTAGATTTGTGTTAGGATGGGGATTAAAACAGCCAAATTCATTTAACGTTCTCAAAACTTTTAATTTTACAGTTCTTCTCTGTTTTACTGAAATTTCCATACTAAAAGCCTTAGCTCTCATCCAGTGTTCATGTTCACCACTAGATGAAACCTTTCATCCTCTCTTTTCCAAACTTTGTTGGTAGCCTATCTGCACAGGTAGGTCTGTGATGTTTGCTCTGCTCTCTGTTCTCTTTCCATTTCCCTGATGTGTCTTGTTTTTACAGCCTTCAAAGTGAGTTATTTTCTTTGTCACCATGTCTGAGCACAGTGGATGACAAGATCATCAGAGCAAAATGATTTTTGTGCCTGCTGTTTTAAGTGTCTGGCTTAGGCTCTCAGTTTCACTGGAAAAAGCCCACAGCTGTAAAGTGTTGGAGAATTCATGCTCAGCAAATACAGACTCTACGAAAACTGGAGATATTCTTGGGTATTTTTAATTCAGGTCTACGAAACGTAACCTTCCTAGGACTTGTAACTTGGTATGAGTTGTAAATAATGACAGAACAACAAAAAAACCACCACTAAAACAAAACAAACCTCTTGAACAAAGCTTGGAGTCCAAGCAATGACCAAGTGACTTCCCCAAAACATATGGGCAAAATATATGGTAAGCTTCTCAAATGAGATTATAACTTTTTTTTTAATGTGGGTCTGTGAGAGGAAGAACATACAACCCCCATGTGACAGCCATCCAGAAAGAATTTATAAGACATTCTTACCCACTAATCAACTAGAAAAACAAATTATATGATAGGGAGAATAGGAAAGCCAACTACATTTCAAAAATAAAAGTTGAAACAAATCAGTAGGAACAAGAGAGAAAAGTATAAAACAAAGGAGCAAGGAGACAAAGCTGTTTTAACTACTTAATATAGAGCTTTGGGATAGGAATTCTGATATTGGAGAGAAGGCTTTTTTCCATCCTCCTGGAAGAAGTGATGGTCATGGAAGTAAAGGAGCCACGGATGTCACAATGGAGAATCTCAAAGCTGAGCATGTGGCCTCCCAGACTTTGGGGAAATAAATTAATTTTCTTCATTGCTTTGAAGATGCTGAACCACTGACCATTACAGACCAAGCTGCAGCCAACAAACAACTGTTAAACTACACTTGGTGACCACTGACTTTTCACAGTAGCTAAAAAATCTCTAGCCTTGATCTTGCAGAAAATATTTTAGAAAATAAATCAAAAATAATTAACCTGGTATTAGCATATACTAAGAAATATTTAGTAAAGAACATTTTACTCCAAATAATTAAAAAATCATAAGCAACAAAAACACACATTCACAGAAAGGAGCTAGATGCTCTTTGTGACATAGAGAGCTAAACAGCTTGACAGTCATTTCTCAGCAGAAGGAAGGGGCACATTGAGAAATAATCTCCCTTTAGAAAAGCACAAAATTTAGCTTTGAGGCTAACGGAAAATAAATATTTTTAATAAAAAGAAACAAAAATAGTGTATTTACCAACATCACAATTGTAGCTATTAATCGTTTTGGATCAAACATTGCTTTCAGCTGCTTCACTGGCCCCATCAGGAAACATGTACTAATAGGAGAGAAAAAACAAAACAAATTGTAAATCACTTTCAAATAACTCTTTCTAAAAGACAGTAGGTAATTAACCAGTTTTCCAACAGATAGATGACTACAAAGGCTTTAAAAAAAGACATTTCAGTGCTTAGCAACAGAGATTCACTAGAACAGAAGGTGAAGTACTCCATGAATTTAGCTCTGGAAACAGTTTATGAGTCACCCTTGGTCACGAAATTCTTTCCAAAATATTACCATAGTTAAAAAAAAGTAACAGGCAAGTACAAGAACACTTGTATTGGTTGAGATAAGAGAGGACAGAGAGTGTGACAAGGATATACTTAAGAAATAACAGAAGAGCATAGAAGCAAATCAGTTTTCATGAACTTTTTCACTGAATAAGAAGAAAAACATTTCCATTAATAATCTGTTTGATGGTGCTGAATGCCATTTATAAATAAAGACAATTAAGGAAGCAGTGCAGTTACAGTTAAATTTAAATCATGTTAAGAGACACAAAATGGGAGGAGATTAAACAATGACTATAAGTAGCTCTACACGAATTTAGAGATGGGTGGGTAGTCAAAGATGTTTTGATTGTTATTTTAAGATGGCAAGCACCATAATACATAGAAAAAAAAAGATGAGAAAACTCAACTGCAGAAATAAATGAGATCATATCCAAGATTTGAGGAAAGATAATGAGAGCAAATATAGTGGCTAGAGCTTTTTACATTACCAAACCAAAACATTATGCTATAAGTATAGCAGAGGGTTATCAAGTTGAAGTCTAGTGAATTTTTTGTTGAAGCTGTTATAGCAACTGACTAGCCAAAATAATGTCAAGATTACAAAGACCAACCTGCTGTAGAAAATTCTTGTTTCACAATAAATTTTTTTACCCAGGCAGAATGCAAGTAGCTACAGTCCAGATTACAGGGAAGCTCTACCTCTTTTAGTCAAACTCAGCAAGCAAAAAGGTAGGGAAAAGTTCAGTAGTTTGTATTAATCCTCCTGCTTTTTCTACTCTGTAGTTAACTTGAAGGCAGAATGAAAACCATCAGCAACACCACATGCTGTACCTTCTTATGCAAAGAAATGTCATCTGAACTAAGATTTCACAACCTCAGGAGTAATTCTCTGGCTTCAAATATTTGAGGTGAGTCTCTTCCTTGTCATTCTGCTTTGTAGAAAACACAATTTAATGAGAGAGTTAAAATGCCTGTAATCTTGTGGTGGTCTGAATGCTTTACTACAGAGCAAAAATCCTAGTTTAACTCCTTTTCTAGTCATTCATTTTTATATGAAACAAAGCAGGGAAGAGTTTGATAGAGCTTCCTCCTGAAACCAATAATAAGCCTCCTAAGACAGAAGAAATACGGGAATCCACATTCCAGGCAATAAATAGAACTCAATCTTCCACATCCAAATGTTCCCCTACCAGAAACTTTGCACATGTATCTCCTTCACTTTTTTTTCTACTTATGTAGACAGACCTCAAATGTCCATATTAAATGGAAAAAAGTTTTCACAATTCAATAGAAAAAGAAAAGTTTTAAATTCACTGCAATCCAAACTAAATTTTTCTCAGTATTTTTTCATCTTGTCTGCTGGGCCATAAAATTAAATTACGACAAAAAAAAGGCGATGTGAAGAACTAGGAGAAAATATTAATTAGCTAGTGGAAGGATAGGGATGAAGAAAACATGCTGCTAAAAAGGAGTTAAGTTCAGGCCACATGAAATAGGCAGAAAAAATATAGAAAGCAAAATGCATTGTTTGAAATCTGATTGGCATTGAGAAGACCAACATCACAAGAGCTTCTCCAGAGATGAGAAGAGATTCCATAGGGAGCAGAAAGAAAGGCTGGGAAAAAATTCTAGACATTCTCCAGTTAAACAGAATAATTCTTTTAGACGCATTTTGTAGGAGACACACTCATCACCCCTGAGGATAATCAAGTAAGTATCATTGTTTTCATGTTCATGGTTAGAAAATGATAGTAAAAACAAGCTAGAGAGGACTAAGCAGGCTAGTAAGAGTTTGCATTTTTGGTTTAAATACAGACTTGCAAATGAGCCTGGAAAAGTTTAAATCTGTTTGTCAATTTGGGACTTCATTGTCATCTCCTACTGTTCTCAGAACATACTTGCCTGTTGTTTATATCTAAAAGGACTGCTGAAGGAAAAAGGGGCCTCTTTTTTCTTCTAATCTTAGCTGGAGTCCAGACTAAAGTTTTTCAGCATTCTCCTAAAATAAATACTAGTCTGTAAAAACTTTCCTCATAACTCGATTAGTACTAAGTTCCTAAAATGCTCATTTAATTTGAAGAAGTGAAAACACACTCAAAGTACCAGGTAAAAACAACACAACCAAAAAACCTCACCCCAAATCAAAAACAAAGAATAAAGAGTAAGATAAGGGAGAGAAAGGCAGACACTTAGCCTTGCCTATCTCCAGTATCAACTTTTTGTCTTCTTTTAGTATGAGATGGAATAGTTCTACAATTGAGACTCAATGTCAGTACAGAAATTATTGTCTCCTAACAAATTTGTTGAGGAAAAGCAGTACACCTTCAAGTTTCTCAAATGTTTATGCCACATTACCTGAGTTTTAACAGATTAACAATGCTTTGACTCAAGAATTAAGTCACTTGACTACAGTCATAGAGTCCATGAAAGTCAAGACCAGACTCCATGGTGTTTGAGTCCCATGACCATGCCTTAACTACACCAAGATAATAAGAGAAGGAGGACAAACAGAAACTGAAAATACCGTATGGACATTAAGTTGTTTCTTATGTGTCTTTCAAACTGTGAAAGGAAAGTTTTCAATTTCAAGAGGCCCCCTTCTGCAAATCTTTTTGGACTGTTATGTGGAACACTTCAAAGAACCAGAGAGTTTAAAAATACACTGACCAAATTTTAGATTCTGCCTTCAGCCTTACAGTCAAAACAAGGATTTCCTGAACATTTCCTTTTTGAAGGAGTTTTCTTGGAAACAGGATGATCTCTGCTAAAACAAAAAGCTCCTTCCAGTAACAAAGTATCCACACAGTGGGCAGACTACCAGTTTGCTGCTGAAGCTGATGTACTTACGTACCTGGCAGAAGGATTTAGCTGTAAAAAGTAAAAAACATTCAGCTAGCAATTTGTTACTCATACTTCAGATAGCAGTTGTGATGTGTCTGCAAACAGGCGTGTAAGATAACTGATATACAACAAAACTGTAAAACAAACAAGTTTTTGTTATTAGCATTTCAGTATGAAACAATGTAGTTTATACACAACATAAACAGACAGCACTCTAGAGTAAAAGCAAATGGAAATGTAGATGAAAAGGAGGGTACTTTTCTAATAACAATAACTAAGAAATCATACCTGGCTAGTGCAGCAATATTTCCCAGGGTGTAGAATACTGCAAAAAGTTTGATGCCCTTTGGGAGCCATAGCAGTGCTGTTCCCTATAAAAGACAGGTTATTGGTACGTTTGCAATCAGTTAATTAAATTTATTTAGATTTTACAGTCTATAAATTCAACTTCATACTATGAAGAGCATCATTCTGACACACACTAGCAGAGCATACTGCTCTCAGAGTTGCAGCTGTCACTACCCAGCACACTTCTATTGCCACCTGCTGGCAAACAATGTGTTGGTTTACTGTAGTTCTAGATATTTTTACAACTAGGCAATGTTTGTTTATATTAATGGAACACATTTATTTGTACTGTTTATATTCTATTCACAACACTTCCACTTTTGTTACAATGCCCCACTGTACATCCTACACCTCTGCACACAAGATAAAATGTCATAAAGCTGCACTAATATTCACCATCTCCTTTCTCCTCCAATCAACCATCTGGACTTGCAGTCCAAATACACACTGAGGCAGAATAGAAACATTTAATAACTCTTACATCCAGATGTCTCTTCTTTCCATTAAACTTAAAAAAATCCAAAGCCTTTTGCTGATCACAGTTACCTATGATGATCAGGGAGAAAAGGAATCACAGCATGGTTTGGACTGGAAGGGACCTTAAAGATCACCTAGATCCAACCACCACTGCCATGGGCAGGGGCACCTCCCACTAGACCATTCAGCCTGGCTTTGAACATTGCCAGGGATGGGGCATCCACAACTTCTCTGGACAACCTGATCTACAGCCTCACAATAAAGAACTTCTTCCATATATCTAACCTAAATTTTCCTGGTTTCAATTTGTACCCATTACTCCTCGTCCTATCACTACAGCTCCTGATGAAGAGCCCCTCTCCAGCTTCCCTGTAGGCCTCCTTCAGATACTGGAAGGCTGCTATGAGGTCTCCACATAACCTTCTGTTCTACAGGCTGTACAGACCCAACTTTCTCAGCCTGTCAGAGTCTAAACAGAACCTCAAATAGAAGCAAAACAAACTGTGACCTGCACACTGTGTCCTGAAAAAACCCAACCAAACAAAAAAGCAACTGCATTCTACTCAATTGCAATTTCAGTGGAAATCTGTGGTGAAAAAAAAGAGGGAGGAAGAAAGAGGGAGGGAGGACAGGAAGGGGAGGAAAAAGGAGGAGGAGGGAAAAGAGGGAAGGAGGAAAAGGGAGAGGACTTCCCCCATGTTTTTTCACCTGCTTCTGGGAATTTCCATGCAGCTGAAAAACTGCTTTCTAATGCAAGTTACCTGTGTCAGATTTTGACCGACCCTAGCAATTAATAGATCTCAACTCTTAACTGCAAGCTGGAGACTCCTGCCAGCCCCTAAAGTTCAGGAATGAACAAATGATTTGCTGACTGTAAAACCACCAGGAGTGCAGCACGTTTTTCAAGTGTCAACACACAACCACAGTCATCACCTATTGATTTGTTGAGTGTGACATGCTACACTTGTGGTTGCTTCAGCCTTTAAAAACATTTCAAGCTCCCCCCCTCTTTTTTCCTTTAATTAGAGAGAATAAAAGTAAAATGGGTACACACCTCTTTCCTAATACACAAATTACAAAAACAGGGCATATTTTGTCAGTGCTCAAGCCTTTTAGTAAGAAAATGTATTATGCTACAATAAAAATGCTCTCTTCTGTAGTTGGAAGAAGAATGGCCAAAATCATAATTTAGAGATCAACAGCCAATTATACATTTAATGTCTGCTTAAATAAATGCATACAAAATTTAGAATACAGGATAAAGCAAACACGGTATCACATATAAAGTAGGAATATGAATGAGGTTCAGCTGTAGAACAGTAATAAAGCACAAAGAAAAAAATAACTTTACTTACAAGAAAAGAACACACAATGCCAGCAACAAAGCATATGGCAAACCATCTGACTCGAGTACCAAAGCTGAGTGTTGAGGCATCAAGGACCTTAATAGGAAGAGAGGAAAAAGAGGATATGACAAACCCAGTTTTGAACAATCTAAAGGACATTTTTTTTCTTTACCACCAAACTCCTGAATTTCAAACAAAATCATTTTTTAGTTGGAAATTATTATTTTACCTTGCTTAACAGTCACTTGTGTATTAATTCTTTCATATTACAAAATTATATTATCAATCTGGAACATATGGAAACATATTTACAAACAAACAAAAAAGACAAAACCCATAATGGCATATCCTGGCATGCAAGCAATGCTGCTTCACTTTCAAACAGATTTTCTTATTACCACACAATTGAAAATAGTCAGCATTGTACCAAATCAAAACAATGAGCGGACCTTCTAGCAATTTGCAGAGGAATAATCTATTTGTGCAACACTGTAGGTTCCTATAGACATTACCATCTTTTCCTGTTACTAGAGAGGATCCTTTGTACATATTAATGCCAGTAGCCACTGCAAGCATTACAACTCCAATTACTGTTCCTTACAGGGTGAGGGTGTAGGCAGATTAACACAGCTTGTCTCATCAGACTAGGATAACTTACTGAAAGGGAATATTTCACTTCCTGCTTCTCCAGAGTGACTCCAGAACATAATGAGCTGAGCTACCTGACACAACTCATGACAAGAGAACAGAATTAGTGTTCCTTCTATTCTGATGACTTGGCTAAGGAGCCAAGCCAGCTCTGCAAGCCATCAGAAAAGCAGCAGGGGTGATGTAAGGAAAGAGGCAGGGCCATGTATCTGGCAGAAAGGCCCCTTTCAGCAGAAGTGATTTGTTAGATATGCTCAGCTCATCTCCACCCATGCTGTAAGAACAATGCAGTTCAGTTTACTCCAGGTCACTACAATTAAATGTACTTTCTATTCTAAACCGGCCTATTAAGTGAAGTGTTGCTTCAGCTTACATAAAATTACTTTAAAAAACCAACTTTCCTATTTGTTCAGATGTCACAGGCAAATTTACTCTCTTGTTATCTAGTCAACAGGTATTTTAATCAAGTCTTATTAACCAAATATACATGTTTGGCCTTTCCCAGCCAATGAGTATGATATTTCTCCTTATCTCTTGAGAAATTTCTCCTTTAAGCAGTGGTCAGTGAACCAAGGAAATTTGTTACTGCTTAGAACAATTTCACCTCTGTACAAATGAGGAATCTGTATCCAGTTTAATGAAACAGTGCTGCATGCACGCACACATAAAGGTGCTGTGATGACAGAACTTCCCAAAGGTCAGAAGATGCAGCTTACCTTGTTAGGTCCAACACCTTATCCTCATGCATGCATTAAAGAAACAGACAAAAACAGTAACTGAACAACGGCTTAATATTTTAAATCGTATTTGACATTCATACCCCTGAATGCCTGCACTTTTAAGAAGAGTAGGAATAGCTGGTAGGCCACAGCTGAAGATACTCATTTCAATCATGCCTTTAGTTACACCTATTCATGCAACTAATCACAAGCGCACACACACACAAAAGAGCAAAAATTCTTTCCATCCATGTTCAGAAATGAAGTGTAGATAGGCCATACTATCAGTAAACCCAACACACACATTTCAGATTGCCTAGAAAACAGGGGAAAGATGAAGACCAATAATTTATTTCAGGTGCATCAGGCTCATTGCTGCCACTTACTGCTCTTCTACTTCTAATCTTAATATCTGACAGTGCTCTTGAAGAGACTAGCAGGACATTTCATTCTTCAAATAAATTTGAAAACAGCTTTATTTTCATTTAAATCCCTAACAGTTAAGAGGTGGGAAAAAAAAAAAAAAACAAACAAAAAAACCAGCACAAGAAATAAGAGAACCACACACAGGCTTGGGAGCAAAAAATGCCACAAACTCCAAAACGTTTGATACATTTTATGGATTTAACTCATAAAAAACTTAGATTGACAATATATGCACATGAACTACAGGAAGGAAATGAAGGCTCATCCTCCAACCATTCCAGGTGATGTCACCATTTATATTGTCGAGCTGAACGTATTTAATGCAATGCTTGAAATCCTGAAACTGGGGATATGGTAATGCATTTTCTTAGTCCCTAATACCTAAGGGCACTGAGGGAGACTTCAGTGCAGTCTACAGCTTCCTTATGAGGGGAAGCAGAGAGGCAGACACTGATCTCTTCTCTGTGGTGACCAGAGACATGACCCGAGGGAACAGCAGAAGCTGTTGCAGGAGGTTTAGGTTGGATATCCGGTACGTTTCTTCCTCCAGAGGGTTGTTGGGCACTGGAACAGGCTCCCCAGGGCACTGGTCACAGCACCAGCCTGACAGAGTTCAAGAAGCGTTTGGTCAATGCTCTCAGGCACATGGTGTGACTCTTGGGGATGGTGCTGTGCAGGGCCAGGAACTGGACTCAATGGTCCTTGTGGGTCCCTTCCAAGTCAGGATATCTACAATTTATACCTTTTTGGGTTTCATGGAAGCAATGGGACTCATTACCTTTCCAAGACGCCGGTTTCAACCCTGCAGTGAAGCACCGTGCTGCAAAAGTTGAGTTACAGATACACAGTTCAGCTGAGTAAACCACAGCTTGTGCTAAAATGCCAGGCTCACTCTAGAAGCTGAGGACCTGACACTGCACATATCCTGCCACACGTGCTGCAGTCAGTGATTTCTATACTGGGGGCCATGAGACACCCTAAAGTAACAGCTTAGGCTCTAAGGGACTATGAACCCTAAGAAAAAGTACGTCTAAGCTGCCCTTGCAACAAAAGCAGGAAACAACGTAAAGGTGATAAAGATTTTTTTGTGTGTGTCTGACATAAATTATACAGCTAATCCCAGATTTCAGATAAAAAGAGTTGGCATTGCAGTCTATGATATTTGCATTAGCAAAAGCTTTTACTTAGGAGACTGAAAAAATTGCCAGGCATGTTCCACATCTGTAGTCCATGTGGAGGACTACACAGTAGTGGTGGCAAGGGAGCTCCTGTAAAACATACCCTTCTTCCTATACGGCTTATCAGCTTGTTTCTAACAAGAAAAAGAAAAATTAAACTGAAATCGACAAAAGGAAATCCATAGGTTTTTTAGTGCTAAACTTTAATGCCAAACTCCCGGGCAAGAAGCAAAGCTTTTTATGCACAGGATATTTCAAGCTAATAGTATATAAAATAAATGACCAAGACATCCAAAATTCAAGAGGAAACCCTAAGTGGAAACTGGCATATGGAACGGAGACTTTCTGAAACATAAGGAACAGTCTTGCAATAGTCTGATACACGAGTTTCAAGTGTCGGTAACAGCATCATTGCTGAACAGTTTGCAATGGACACACAACAAACAATATGAATGATAATCCACAAGGCTGCTTTTGATCAAGAATATTTCTTGTGGCTCTGAACATCCACCTAGGCTCCCCCCATATATTAGTGATCTTATAACAGCTTTTCATGTGGGCAAACAGAAAAACAGAACCACTTTATTTTATTATTCTAGAAGCTAACAATTACACCTTTTCTCAATGGTAAATACACAAGTAATGGAGAAAATTGAAAGAAACACTGAGCAAATCTGCAGAATTGAGTTTCTAAGACATAAGGAAAAAAAAACTATAGAGATATACTTTCATCTTTCCCTAACAGGCCTCCTTATATGTATTTCTATCAGCATTTGAGAGTAAAATATAGAAATGTAATATACATTTTCTTACAAAAATATTATAAATACGTGGTCTATTCTTCTTTGTTGAAATCTTGTTGAGTGCTTTAAGCAGCTGTCACGCAACATCCAGTGCATCACATGGACTGATTTTGTATTAGTTTTGGTGTTGATAAAACTAAACAGCATAAGGCTGCCCTGAAAACATCGTAACACTGCTACATTTACTGTTTATTATTGATCTTTTCAGTAATGAATTCCTTTAATTTTTTAAAATATATTTAGGATAATGGTCCTAACTGCAGCAAGAAACAACAGCTGAAGAGTCTAGAAAGAACAAAAAGACTTCAGTGAATCATCACACAGTTATTTCATTATAGATTCGTCTTCTACTTAGCAGGAATGACTACTGACTTCATGATAATGGTTCTGCAAAAACCAAGGGATAGAATACAGAGATATCTACGGACATGAACCATATGATGGCTATTACACAACTATCAGATATTCCAAAGAGAGGAGCATTGTTTTCAACCAAACACATGACTCATCTCCAGAGAGATCATTAAAACAGCTGAAGATTTTACACACACAATGCATACCCTCACACGTTCTTTCACAGCCCTTCCTCTTACCAAGTGCTCCTCTCTGCATGGGTGCACATACTTCTTCACTCTAATACACACACTTTAAAAATAGTCAGCACCACTCAGCCCCAGCTTTAGTGAATGTCACGTATGAATTTCCTCTCTAAAAAAGAGGTGTGATTTCCACTGTTCTACAAACACATTGCTACCTTGAGAGAAAAATACAACTGAGAAATTGCCTGACCTAAACACTTGACTTTTTTTTTAAGTCAAGGGGTATTTATTTATTTTAAAGATCTCTCTGGTCCATCTCAGCATGAAGCTACTTTGCACTGCACTAAAGACACATTTTAAGTCTGCTTCTATCATGTACTGGATAGGTTTTAAGTATAGGCAGCTTTTTCATATTTAAAGTCTTTTCTGGCTATAACAGTATCATTACATGCAGTAGCGAAATCATATATAGTTTAATTACTGACATTTAACAAATTAGCACATTCTTAGCTCAGTTCTCTCCTCAGGATTTACACCTCAAATATAAAAGCATTAACTATGTAGGCATTTATCTACTGATTGCCACCTTAAAACAACTATCACATGTGGCTCACATGAAATGTGCCTGGTGATGGCAGAATAATTCTCTTGGAACTGAACTGAGATTAGGAGAAATATAAGTATTTCTTTGATAATCCTGAGAACAACAGGTGAAGCATCCCTCCAAAATGCTGGCAGCCAGTTCTGGTGTGAAAGGGCACGGATTCTACACTGCTTCCAGAATCAGTGGACCCAATTTAGCTGCTTTGCTGTGGCAGAGAAGCCAAACTCACGAACCTTGAAGACCAACAGCAACTCAGTGCAAAACTAAGTGAAGCATATCAGCAGCAAGCTGCTAGAACTAATATTACGCCAGCTATACTCAGGCTGTGCTGGTTCACCAAGGTTCGTAAGCTGCAGCTCAGATCCCAGCTACATTCCAACCTCCTCCACCATGCTCCAGCACCCCCTAAGCAGCGAGCATCAAGATAGTCTTTGATGTGGGGCACTTTGACCTGCAGTCACATGAACTAAAAGGGAGCAGAGGGAATGAATGGTTCTTTGTAAGCATGCTCAGCTTTGCTTCATCCTAGAGATTAATTCTCAGGAATGTACGGTCTTCAAACACAGTAAAAACGAAACAAAACAAAAAAAGCCCTGACGGACGAGGAAGACAGGGAGAAGGAAACAGAAAAATTAAGCCACACTTAAGGAGTAAGGGGCAAAAAGTAAGTTCAGCAGAATGTACACAAAACGATCTTCGTCTAAAGAAAACCTTTGCTTCTGCAAATTTAAGGGTGTAAGGGAATGGAGGAGCAATTTACACTGAATCGCAGAATCAGTCAGGTTGGAAGGGACCACAGTGTGTTATCCGGTCCAAATTCCCTGCTTAAGCACAAGAAAACCTTGTAGAAACCAAAGGACCCCAAGCCACCAACACAGCCAAAAGCTTCACTCAACAGGAACTCGCCCAAATCCATCCTCCGGGCAGGGCCTGCTGCCCACAACCCTCGTCCCTCGGCGCACGCCGCAAACTTTGGTCTCTCCTTCGCCTGCCCACCTCTGTCCCGGCCGGGCAGGCACCAGGAAGCGGGCTGTGCGTGTGCGCNGCGCTCCACCGCGGGCCGCCGGCCCAACCGGGAAGTGACGCGCGCCCCGAGGCGGTGGCGGGGCCGCGCCTGCGCACTGCCGGCCGCTCCCCAGGGTCCCCGGGGGACGGTGCTGGCCCCGCCGCCCAGCCGTGTGCGCGGGTCAGGTGAGGGGTCCCCCGGTGCAGCCCTCGCTGGAGGCACCGGGGAGGAAGAAGGGCTTTTTCAGCCTGACCTCGCCTTCATCGCTGCCCGCGGAACCGGCCTTTGCACAGCAGCGTGATTCGCATGAGCGCGATAAACACACAACACAGCACCGTGGGTGCGCAGGGCAGCGGTAAAACCGCGTTAGGACACGCTGGTGCTGGGGTACCTCATGTTCAGGTGGAACTTCCTGAGCATCAGTTTCTGCCCGTTGCCTCTGAGCCTGTTGCTTGGCACCACCGAGCAGAGCCTGATCTTCTTGATGCACAGGAAGTTCCACCTGGATGTGAGGAAAAAGTTCTTTACTGTGCAGGTGACCTAGCACTGGAAGATTGTGCCGAGAGGTTGTGTGGTCTCCCTCACGGAGGTCTCNAAGCATGCTCAGCTTTGCTTCATCCTAGAGATTAATTCTCAGGAATGTACGGTCTTCAAACACAGTAAAAACGAAACAAAACAAAAAAAGCCCTGACGGACGAGGAAGACAGGGAGAAGGAAACAGAAAAATTAAGCCACACTTAAGGAGTAAGGGGCAAAAAGTAAGTTCAGCAGAATGTACACAAAACGATCTTCGTCTAAAGAAAACCTTTGCTTCTGCAAATTTAAGGGTGTAAGGGAATGGAGGAGCAATTTACACTGAATCGCAGAATCAGTCAGGTTGGAAGGGACCACAGTGTGTTATCCGGTCCAAATTCCCTGCTTAAGCACAAGAAAACCTTGTAGAAACCAAAGGACCCCAAGCCACCAACACAGCCAAAAGCTTCACTCAACAGGAACTCGCCCAAATCCATCCTCCGGGCAGGGCCTGCTGCCCACAACCCTCGTCCCTCGGCGCACGCCGCAAACTTTGGTCTCTCCTTCGCCTGCCCACCTCTGTCCCGGCCGGGCAGGCACCAGGAAGCGGGCTGTGCGTGTGCGCAGGCCGGGGCCGGGGGAAGGCAGCGCGGGGAACACGGCAGCGCCTGAGCCGCGGACACCGGGACGGGGCCGGTGCGGGGAGGCTCCAGCGCCCCTCGACCCCCGCGCGCCCCGCGCCTGGGAGGGGGAGGGAGCGGNTGATCTTCTTGATGCACAGGAAGTTCCACCTGGATGTGAGGAAAAAGTTCTTTACTGTGCAGGTGACCTAGCACTGGAAGATTGTGCCGAGAGGTTGTGTGGTCTCCCTCACGGAGGTCTCCAAGAACCGTCTGGATGCAATCCTGTGCCGTGTGCTCTCGGATGACCCTGGAGCCCAGCGTGGTTCCGAGCAGCCGGCGGTGTCCAGCTTGGCCTGGCTGTTCCCCGGGCACGGTGCAGGCGGCCCGAACGTTTCGTCAGTCGCTACCAGCCGGCAGGCATGCTGCGAACCCCAGCGCAAGCAGCCTCGGCCCTCCTTGAACTGGGTTGCCTCAGGTGTCCAGCACCCACTTGTGAGCAAGCCAGGTGCTTTTCCAGCTAGCATGGGTGGGGTACAGAGAAATGGCATTAGGTGTAAACACCTTTTTCCGGAGACTTGCAGTGTAGCGCTGTGTGGTCTGTTAGCCTTTGCCCCTGGAGGACGGGGTATGGCAGAGGCCATCACGCAGCCCTGTGTCTTAGCTTTGCCTGCTCCTTCCCAGCGACATTCCATCCTCCATCCACTCTGTTCAAGCCTGGTCATTCCATGTAAGTCTTCCCTGTCCTGCTCTGTTCAGACGCTGACTGTGTGCCCTTTGGGGCTGTTCCTGCATGTGTGTCTCTGCTGTTTGACCGGCCCTTGGACGCACACCTCAGCACTGGCCTGGGTCGTTCAGAGGGGGGAATGAGGCTGGTGGCTGGGGGAAGGGGGCGAGGTGTCTGCAAAGTGACAGCAGGCAGCAGTGCGGGCTGGGGCAGAAGAGGAAGATGAGCGATAAGGGCTGGTACCCTACTGCTGTGTGAAGGAAAGTTGATAAAAGCCAGGGCAGCAGAGCCCCCAGTGAGGCCCTTAGGATAGAAACCTTCCCTTCCCCCCCTCTTCCCCTCCCCATACACACTTAGGAAGTTTCCCATGTGCCTTCTACCTTGGTTTTTAGGTGAAACGCTTGGACACAAACTATACCTTTCCAGCCTGATGACAGGCCATTGGCATCTCAGGAAGCTTCAGGTCGAGGCTAAAATTAATAATGGGAGAAACACTTGCAGATACGGCTACATGAAAGTAACCGAACAACAGCAAAATGTCACCTGAGGCAGGCAGCATTGCTCAGACCTTGTGAGGACCTGAGCAGGAAGGACAGTATGTCAGGGAACAACATAACCATGACCCTGCAAGCAGGGGAGGAGAAATGGGAGAAAGAATGGAGAGGGTAGATGAGGGTATGTCTGTGTGTGCACAAATCATCTTTCTTAGTAGCTCCCAGAATTGTAACAAAATTGTTTGTTACAAAAGAGTTTTAATTCCAAAGCGTATATGAGAGCAAATAGAAAAACAAGAAAGGTCTCTTTGGGCGTTTTTTCCCCCTCCCAATTTATAGATAGATATGGATATGCAGACAATTTAAATCTGGGTCTAGCCTTCTGGTCTGCATAACTTTAAGCAGGAGTGGTTGGCTATGCCTTGGATTACTGGTGGCTTTCTGGTTGGTCAGGGAGTACAGGCAGGTAAGCACCTGGCACAGAGCAAGCTGGAGCTGTTTTTTTGTTTCTGCATGAACCAGTGCACACTTGGGTAGTGTGGGGCATCCAGCTTGCATCCTACTGCTGTCCCCTCTTCCTGCCTGCAGCTGCCTGGGCTGTGCACCCAGCCTGGAACCCACAGCTGTTTCACTCCTGAGCTAGGCAAAGGGTGTTTTTTGTTTCCCTGCTATTTTCTTGAGCAGAAGGTTGTCAGTCACCCCAAAATGTATTTTTCCTAGTTTCTCTGCTCAACAGGAATTCTTAATTCTCTGTGCTATCACAGAATACCATAAGACAGTCATTACCTTGCCATGAAAAAGAGGCATTTTGGAAGGCCTGTGATGTTCAGTGTTTCTGTGCTGATGAACTTCAGCTGATAAGGCAGCAGGATCAAAAAATTACTCTTATTTTCTAAAAAGCTCAAATTCTTTTGCTAACACAAGTCAAAATAGCTGGTACAAAGTATCATTGTGCCTTTAGATCACAAACCTACCACATCTGGAGCTAAATTCTGGTTTTATGATGACAGTGTTATGGATTTGCAAGCCTCAGTTTCTCTATTCATAAGGGATGGTGTGGTTTGCTTACAAGTTTCATTGATTCTTGACCTTACTGGTTTGCATGTATCTGGATCTAAATTCAAAGCTAACTATAAAATCTGCCAAGTAATGTTGTCTTCCTGAAAAATACGTGAATTCAGGCAACTTACTGAATTGATGCAGTTGGTGGCATACTTTTAATGTACATACAGCAGTGTCTGTACCCTTCAGTCTTGTAGCTCTAACAGCTGTAAGCCTGTAAACACTTATTCCACAAAAATAAGAGTCCTGTGATTGCTCTGGTCACATGTAGGGTTCTAATGACCTGTGGCCCTCCCCACCTTTTCATTTTTTACCTTTGGAAATGGGATATTTGAATGAATACTGCTGAAAGGTTAAAGTCAGGGGTTATAAGGAATGTCAAACAAATGATCTTACAGAGACCTACTGGGAACATGGTGGAAAACAGAAAATGTAGAGCTGCTTTGGGGACTTGCCTATTCCCCAGCTCAGTCCTGCTGTATGGTGCAAACACATCACATAAATTAGCAGCTTCTGAAGCCCTCTGAAGGGAAAGGAGCTTAACAGTGGGGAATGAATGCCCTTCATATCTTTTGAAAAGATCCTGTGCTCCTGAAAATGCAGCTATAAACATCTTCCTACAAGCCTGCATTGCTGACAGTGACAGGTAGTGGTGATCCAAAAAGAGGGAACGAGGAAGCAAAAGCTGAAAAATGTATCCCCTTTCTTAAGCCTCAGTTCAGGAAACCCATCTTTTCTGATTTGTCTGAGCCTTCCTGCAGATCAACCTAAGTCACAGGCCACGTGGTGGCTTCATCCAGCTTCACGGTAATTGTTTCTGCTGTGACTCAAACCTTTCCAGATCCAGTCATCACTTCTCTAGTGACACAAAGTAACCTCACTCACAGGTCTCTGGTGTAGAAAGCTGAGGCATACAAAAACCAACTACTGATGAGCTATTTCCCAGTGTGCTTGGCAGGCACCTGGTAGTAGCCAGGTGTGTTTGTGATTCACAGGAACACTGTGAGCTACTGCAAAGCTTTGGAGGGAAAGGGAATAGCCTTTATTGGCTCACTGTGGCCAGAACAACACATGCAAGGAAGTACCAAACAGCCTTGAGAGCTCATCTCTTGTGTGGCATCATGCACACAGATCAGGTAGTGCAGACGCTTGGTCAGCTGATACACTACTGGATACCCTGCCAAATGTTTGAAGCCGTGCCTGTTATTAACAATAATCCAGCTGAGAGCTGATGCTGATGTTTATCGAGTTACAGTATAAGAAACACAAAGTAATGGACAGGTTACTGATCACACTGCTGGCTTTGTGCTTTGCTTCCAGGTGACCCATAGCATCAAGTGTGTACAAAAATACCTTGTAGTTGTTGCTTTGCATGGCTTCCCCATGAACAAATACAGCAATTGTTTTAGGATTTTAAGTCATCCTAGGTGCAAGGAGATGTGGTATATCCGAATCTGTAAGACAGGTCCATTTGAGATAATCTTGCTACTCCCTTAGTGCTGAAACAAGTTAAAATCTGGAGATCTTCCTGTCCTTAAACTGTGATTTCAGATACAGTCAGACTGCAGTGACAGATTAGAGATTAATATCTTGTCCTGTCAGGAGACACCTTTCAGATTTCACACTACCATGTTTCCTCTTGAAAGAGGCTACTGGTATCATTTACATCACTCCAAGAAGGCATCTCTTTAGTTAATACAAACCTTAGGACAAGAAACACGATATGAAATTATTCTGATCAGCCTATAAATCAACATCACTTAAAGCAAATTACAGCAGTGATTCTCCCCTGAGTAAGTTATGTACTAAATGCTTTCGAAATTATTAAATACTTCCAAAATTTTGAGTGGCTTACTTTGTACTTTTACATTTTTCTAACACAGTGGACCAAATACAGTCACCATGTAAGTGCTGCCATAACTGACATTGCCTTCTCTAGCACCAAAGGCTGAGTTTGGACCAGTTATCCCCATATAAGTTTCACTTAATGAGAAACACATGACCCAGATTGCAGACGAAACGAATAAGTGGAAAATTCCTAGCCTTGTTGCCATAGTTACTTGAAACCTGCTGTTAAAGAAGGTGGGAAGAAAGGGAAAAGGATGAAAAGCAGGAAAAAAAAGAGAGCAGTATCATGGTCAGGCTGAGGCCATGTGATAAACAGAGGTGATGATCTTGAAGGAGCAGGATCTCAGTGATGACGCTCAGAGCCGGTTATCCAAAAACCTGGTATTTTTGCCTTCTGGCTACTATTGAGTTGATTCCATGGACATTGGTTATTTTTAAGTGGTTACCACAGTGACTAAATGAAATGCACTGGTATTAGGTATTAGATCTGCAAAGGCAGAAAGGGATCGGGTGGGGAGAGACAGACTTCTCCACAAATAATTTAATAAAGAAATTGCCTAATTTTAAACACCAGACTGACTGCTTTTTCCACTTTACAGAGATAGTAAAACTTGCAGCAATGTCTTGCTCAATCAGAATAAACTTTTTAGCCTTTGTGTAAGTTGGCAGCTCTGTAGAAGCAGAACTGCAGACGTATTGCACCAGGCAGTGAGCACTGCTCTTCCCCAAATGCAGACTGGACCAATGTACCCTGTGAGACACAGGCTGAAAACCTAAGAGAGCTGGTAACTGTGCTTGTGAATATTTCCTGTATTACTGCTTTATATTCTACTGCTAATTTTCATGTCTGTCACATGAGCATGAAGAAACACACTGTATTCATTAAGGGCTTTGGACTAAGTTATATGAACATATCACTCTAATAGGTTTATTACTTGTCTCTATCTCATCTTTTTATTCCTGCTCTTTTTGACTGCCTTCACATTCTTATTACTGGCACATAAAGAAATAACCAGTGTCTGCACCTGTAGCAGTGCAATACAGATTCATATACACTGGAAACACACAGTTGAAGTAAACACATCTGATAATTTGATGCTCTACATATTAGTTGGACCATAATACAGTTTGTATCAGCATTCATGCAAGAACCCAGGGAAAACACTGGAGTAGTTACAGGACTCATCTGTCCTAATCTAGGACTGTATTTTCCAAGCACTTTATTTCCATGCCAAAACCTGTCTTGGACCCAAGGAGAAAACTCTCCCTTTTTTTACTGCCTTTTCTGTCTCTGAACTTACTGAGACTTCCCCCCACCCCCAGTTCTCTGCTGTGCTGTCCTTGCTCAGATGGCACCATTGTGCTTTGCATGGAGAACAACAGGTAACCCTCAATGCTATGGAGACCTACATTTTACTAAGAGTGTGTTTTCTCTGAGACCTGGCAGGCTGTATTGGTAGCACTGTGGCCAAGAGATTTTTCTGCTGGTTTTAGAGTAGGGAACATTCACTTTATATAGAAGTCTTAGAAGAAAACAAAAACAAAAAACCCAAACAAAACAAAAACAAAAAAAGAACTAAAAAAAAAAACAATCAAAAAAATCCCCAAAACCCAGCACCCATACATAGCAGCATTGGCTGAAATGATTATAAAGCATGAGACAGTTGTATGAGATTGAACAAAATTCACTATCAGTAGGTGTTACTACACTCTTTAAAGAATCCTTTCAAGTAATTCCTTCTCTCCTGACCACACAATTACGATTATTGCTTTCTGTCCATTAATTACCATGCTACCAAATGATTTCCACATCTGAATCATAAGTCATCAGGCTTCCAGATCAAGGACACTCAGTCTTGCAGTAGCAGAAGACATTGTGAGCTACTTTGATGCCATAGTAACAGTCTTACATCTTCCCTTAAAAAAGTGAGTCAAGACATCTCCAGCTCAAACTGGGGAGAAAAGGGGAAAGACAGACCAAGAGCTTAGCCGGTACTGTCTCCCCCTTGAATTCCTAAGGATGTTGCATTCCTTACCAGCAGTGTAGCAGCAGGACTTGCTCAGAAAGGTGAGAAATTCTTTTCTGTCTGAAGACATGAAAGCAGACAGCAGCTGTTGCTACAGCAGTAACCACTGCAGCAAGAGAGGAAAGGCCATGTGGTTCCCAGTCCTACTGTGGTGGAACAGCAGCAGTACACACAGCACAGTGGCTGGGAGCAGAGCAGCAGTGACAGGAAGCAGCGGCTTCTAGTGACAGGATATATCCTGCAGATGAAAGTTGCTATTAAACCAAGCTGTGAAATTAAAACCAAGTAGGTATTTCAGAATAATGGCAAGTACAGACAAGCCCTATAATCTTAGAAATCAAATGCAAATACTGAGCTCTAACTTATAATTAATCAGTGAAACTCACATAGCCCCATTCTTTCATCCAGTGCTACCTGAGGGGAATAAGAAAAGGAAAAAAGGAAGCTGTTAGTGCCAATAAGGTATTCAAACTCAACAATACAAAATCGCCAGTCTTCTTTAAGCTACTGTTCCCCTTTTTGGATTATCCTAAGCAGCCCCATCCCAAAACAGCCATATGCCAGCATATTTCAGTGTTTTGTGCCAGAGGAGGAGGGTGCAGACTAATCATACAATTATTTATTGCAATAATTCCTTATAATAATATTCCAATAACCCCCTTGCTCCTAGCAACTTTAAACGAAGAAATGGTACGTAAATGGCTTGATAAATAATGCTTTGACTGACACAGGCCACAAGCCACTTGGTGGCACTCTGCCCATATAAACTATTTTTTGTCACTAGGCAGACTGACAGGCTGGATTTCCCACCCCAAACAGGGCCCTGTCCCTTCAAGTCCCATGAAAAATGCTTTGCTGCCACCTCTTCCCCTTTTAAAAGTCTGTATGGGCTGCAGGAAGCATCACTGGTTGAAACTCTAATCAAAGCAAGTTAGAGCCCACTTTCCACCTGCAATTCACTCCTGCTCTGGTCCAGTATGAAAGAATTTGAGCCTCGTCACAGCAAATGGATAAGGGGAAGAAAGGAGAAAGGTAGAAAGAAATACATAAGCAAGTATGGTGCAGCTACCAGGAAAATGAGAGAAGAAACTCTTGCAAATGGTATTTTCTGGGTAGACATGCAAAGATAATCAGGAGCTAATGAACAATGATCAAAGCAGGTAAGAGTAGAGTGCAGCCTGTAATGCAAGCTTCACCCAAAAGCAGCATAACACATTTCACACCTATGAAGTTCAAACTCAGTTGGAGCTTATTTTTCTCTCCAGAAGTAATAAAACAAACTATAAGGTGCCAAGATAATCAGCTGTCCTTACCAGCTTGTGCCTCACTGCTCATTTGTACAGAAGTCTAACGGTGCTTCTATTCCAGGAGATAGGGAGAGAGGGGGAGTGACTACTTTTGTGGCAAGACAGCAGTAGTGAAGGGGTGGTTTTATGCAGTAACTTTTCTAAAGCAAGAAGCAGCAGTCAGTACCAGCTTTAGCCATCCAGCAGACATGCCCTACTAGCCTCTTTCTTGTCTGCCCATCAAAAAATGTTGCCGTCACAGTAGAATAAGAAGATGGTCAATTAAGACTTGCTCTAATTGCTGAAGACAATATGTAATATTGACTTAGTTGCATGATAAGAGCTCTGAATTCAACCCTGCCTCTTAAAGCAGGACTACTCAGTCTAAGTACCCACACACTCTTTTTCTTGCTAGGGGAAAGAAGTTTTAGGTATTAGGATTCATAGGACACTTACCTAAATTCAGTACATACCATTTATTTTTTCAGCCTGTTTTTGCTTCATGCTGTTCCAGTAATAATGTGACACTCCATAAGAAAATTTCACTTTTGGGCCTGTTATCACAGTATGCAAAACAAAACTTTTCCAAGTGTTCAAGAGTTTTATTGCCATTTGGAACATGTTTATTGTTCAAAAACACTGCACTGAAAAAAAATCTGTAACATACATTCTCACATTCTTTGTCAATTTTATCTTTACAGCAATGTAACTTTCAGGCAGATCATGCAGGAAAACCACTCTCACAATGAAGTCAAAAACTACTGAAAGGCACTTATGTCTTTCAGATCTTAGACTCCAAACAAGTTTAGTTTTTGCCTGTGTAAGAATTACATACATCTAGAAAAACTCAAACAGTAGGAAAAAAATAAAATCCACTTAGAACTTCTTAAAGAACAGTATCGAACTTTGTTGCCTTCCTTCATTCAGTGCTATGCTTTTGTTTTTCCAAGCCTTCTTTAAATAGTGTGCGACATAAAAATGGATGTTAATGAAGTCACTTTACTGAGACAAGGCATGCAGTGAGGGAAGAGGGATGGCTGCTCACCTCCAGGCTGCCTATCTACACATTTGTTCTTGTAGATCAGCAAGCCACTGCTTAAGTTAGAAAAAAGAGATAGAATAGGAATGAACGCACTCAAGTTAAATGGCTTTTAAGAATACGTTAATACATAAACAATGATAACACCTACAGTTCTGTTTACTGACCTCTGTTCATGTTGATTTTAAAATTAGTTTTGTCAAACCATCATGGGCCACTTTTGTAGACTGTTAGATAAAAAAGTTGGTTTTCAAATATTGCTTGTTATTTGGGTGGCTAACCTTTCATTAAAAGGGTGGTTATTAAACATCAGTAAGGCAGCAAGACTTTAAATGTAATGGTTTACATTGCTGAATAGTACTTTTTAAAAGGTAAGATAAAAATATTATTAGAAGAATTCTTGGTAGGGTCATATTCCTAATAGGTGTTTCTGTTTCATCACCACTGTAATTGTCACAGCAACTGTAGATGGCATGTCTTCTTGGTTGTAATTCAGGATGAATACATTCCCTGGCTTATTTCAAGTTATATATTTAGTTGTGTTTCTCCAGCCTGCCAAAAGAAAAACAGCTTTTGTAAGAGTGAATACTGAAGTACAATTTCTGTTAAAAAACTCTGAACTTACATTAGAACTTTATGAATGAAGGACACTGGTCAGTCATTTATGCAGAGACTAGCCCAGTTGCAGTTTTGTAGAGTCTCATTTTTCAATTTATAGTTCAGTAGGTTTCATCCTCCTCTTGCTCCACACTAATTTCTTGGAGCAGAAGAGAGAAAAGCCATAATCCTGACTCATCAGGATTGCTTGGGGCAGTGTCTGCACTACTTGCTACACAATGAAGGTGGTGAGACTGATTGCAGTCTGTTCCCCAGGCACACTCAGTTCTGACAGGTTTTGTGTGACTTCTCTTTCATACTCCTTCACAGTTTCATGGATGTTTCCATCTCAGCAATTAATTACCAAGATGGACACATGCAGACTAACCAACAGAATGCACGAAACAACCCCAGAAATAGCCAGCAGCTGCTGAAGGCCCTGTCTACACTCACTGATGACCATAAGGGCTTCCTGCCTTTTCTAGTGCAGACCTCAGAAGGTTCAAAAGAGGTGCAAGGTAAAAAGTTCTGCTACTGACAAGCAGCTTGTTAACAGGTTTGCAAAAGGTCATGAAGTTAAAACAAGTTCAGAAACCATGCAGAGCTTTGCACCACAGTTAAAAATCACTAACGGAGTATTCCAAGAGCCATCAGTTTATGACTTCCCCGTTTTAAAATGTAACTTGCCTGTATTTGATCAGTCGTCCTCCTTGAATAAGTTGTGCAACTTCATTAGTGAAGTGGCATGCAAAAAGAAGCCAGTTCCTTGGCTGCACTTTGTAGGCAAATCTCATGAAAGTCAAGGAGTAACAACACAGTGCTGCAAAAGATGATAGATGTTGTTAAGAGCTTGCAAATATCTGCATTTTGTTGAATCATAATTTTCCTACTAGTAAAATGTAATGACAGGTAGAACATTTGTTGCTGCTTATGAGTTTTTTCCAACAGCCCTACAAACATGCCCAGTGTGAGGATCTAATGCAAGGAAACACAAAACAGTGCTCATTTCTGCTACACAAGAAAATCTACATGGCTGCAGCCTTCCATGAAAATTCATTTTGCTCGTACACTATCCTGTGATGCAACTGAAGTCTTTTTAGTTTATTATCTAAAGTATCTCAGCCAGAAAATAAGAGTTTATCCCAATGATAAATGGTCTGTCCTATACAATTATTCTAACAATTTCTAAGATGAAGTATTTTTAAAGACACTAATTACTTAAATACAGTTCTTTCTGGGAACATTTTAAAACGGACTTTAAGATCAAGAGTTTTCGATGCCCAGGAAATCATGAACATTCAGAAACATGAAGCTTTGTTACCTGCTTTCCAGAAAGATAAGAAACTATTTTGATCTACTCTCCTACCATAATTAAATTTAAATACAGGAAATTACAACCCAAGAATTCACTAGTTTTGTAAACTTCTGACAGGCTTAAAGAAAAAAAAAATTGGTAAATTAATTGTTCAAGGAAAACAGACTTTTTTAAACTACAAATATTCTTTTTTCATCTCCCAGGTTCTGTACGCACACTGAACTATACATACCTGCAAAAATTTTTAAAAGTGTCTCAACGCTGCTGAGCTGGGTAGCTGCCACCAAAACACTATTTGCCAAACAGTTTTGCTGCACTGGAGACTATCTAAACTAGTCTTCTGTCTCGAGGAAGCTGATTCAGGGACTGAATTTACTCTAAGCAGAGCCTAATGATGATGAGGCTATAAAATTCCTTAAGCCAAAGGTATTTTGCTTGTAGGAAGAAGAATTACTCAGAATTAAGTTATTAAGTGAATTAAGGAAGAGACGTAATGCCAAAGTTAAGCTAATAAATTAAAGCTACTAGATTTCTAATCCTAGAAAGGAATTTGAACACAGAGACAGACACCTAGGCAAAAACTATACATGTTCCAAAGAAAGGTGGAAAAATACTGCTTATGCATTTAAAAATAATTTCTCATTAAGAGTCCAAATTAGTGGAAAGCTTTCCAAAAAAGAGCCCTGCAGTTTTTCAGTACCTCAATTTAAGTGGCCTCTGAAGATATGTAACAAGATATTTGATATCTACATCTGTTTTGATCACAAGTTTGCAGACAACTAATAATATATCACTGCTTAAAAGACAAGAACTGTGTTCTGGAGTCAGTTTACTAACAAGAAGTGTGTCTCAGGTCTTACCAAATGTCATTCGGCCACTAATAATTTCTGGCGATTTCTTCATGTCATTAAAAGCAGCAACAGGAAGACCCCAGTTGGCAACTGGCCCCCAAAAGTGCTGTGAAGAGGGAAAACAAAAATAAAGTTAAACAGAAACAAAGGTCTCCAGCAGTATTCTTACAGTTTTTTCTTAGCCGCACAAAACTAGAGGATAGGGTTATGGGTAAAATTACAAGAAAAGACAGAGACTATTTTTAATGTAAGAGAGAAAACTAAACCTTTCTTTTAGTGGGATCTACTTTTCAGAAGGAAAGGTAAAGGAACCTACTCTGGATCTTCTTTCAGACTGGAGAGGAACTACTGTAAAGCCATTGAAATAGAATTTTGTGTAATTATAGCTCAGCAGTCATTAAGCATCTGATTTGCATTGTCATAACTTCAGACTTACAGTTCACTTCTGTGCAGAGAATTAGCATTTCTCTCTTTCAAATAAGACTCCTCAAAAATATAACGAAAACGTAAGGACTTCATGAAGGGAAGAATTGAAGTTGTTTTCGTGTTATGCGGAGGATGAAGAAATGCTCAGCAAGCATCTTCTTGTGAGTGCTTACACCCTCTCTTTGAAAGAGCAGGGCCAGCAAGCAAAGCAAACTGTTACCCTGAGCTTCATCTGCAATTGCTGAAACAACTCAGTGATTACTTAAAACTCAGTGATTCAATGAAGGTCAGAGGAGAGCAGTTAGCAACAGGTGTGTACACAAATAGAAAAACAGAGACAAGAAGTGGAAAGAATAAAGTCCAAAAAACTGACAAGAGTTTATTTTGATGGGTATTATAGAAAAGACTCTGAACTGAGAAAAACTGTATCATAAATTCAATTTTCATTACTGTTATGAGCAACAAGGCTTCACCAGAATCCTGTGCACAGAACATGCACACACTATTTGCATCAGCTTCTTCTAAACAGAAACTCATTCTCAAAAGTAACTTGGCCAGATGCGACAAAAGAGATGCACCTTGCAAGAAAAAGTTTTGCAGATACCAAATATATCCATTCTTCTGACACTTTCTGTAACTGTAAAGCATTTAACGATTTGGAATTCTCAGGGGGTATTTAAATTTCTTGCAATTTTAATTCTAAGATACTCTTGCTAGTCTTGCTTGTACCACTACAGTCAGACTAAAAGCCACACTTCATTCCTGTGGTTGCAATACAAGAAACTTAACTAAAAAAAAGTAGAAAGAAGTGAGTTTCAGTTACACACACTGTTTTGATAGTTCAACTTTAGTACAATATGCAAAACAATACAGTATTTCTGCAAATTCAGATTTACAACAGTATTCTGAAGAACAGAATAAAAGCATTTCTTTGCTATATTCCTACTGGTAGGAAAACTGGCATCTGTAATGGTTAAGGCCTCTCAAGTACATCAGAGGTAACACGACATAACTGAGAAGAGTTGCACGACTACATGGTATTCACACTGTACCTCTGTGTATCTACAATACCACTTAAACACAAGGTATGTAGCAACAGAACAAGAACATTCACAGAAATTGAATTCAGCAGGACACAAAATGTTGATTTAGAGGTTTCAATGGAGACATTTAAATAGTTTTAAAGGACAATAAGAGAACCAGAAACAACTAGTCACAACCATGACTATTGCACAGTGAGAATGCAGCACACCTTGTCTAACCATCACCACACCAAAGCAAACTTTAAGCGGAGAGACACTACCTGTATTTGGGGATGGTTTTAGTAATTTCAGCGGTCTCATTTGAACAACTGTAGTTTATGAAAAATAAGCTTGGTGTTTTTTTGAATCTATGAAATATTTACAGCTTTTAAGAATCCAAGTGACAACTTCTGTTTTGAAAAGTACATAAAATCAACTTGGCATTTTTACTTAATCAACTGCCATTAGAACATAATTAAATAATACACTATAGATTATGGACCACTCAAACTCAGGCTGTGTTAGCTGAAGAATCATCAGTTCACAAAAGTACTGCAGCAGCAGCTTTTCTCTGCTGCCAAGGAGTTTTTATTTGGAACCTTCTCACTTGAGATGGCTATCAGGCTGCAAGTGCCTCCAGGCAGGCAGCCCTTTGAACTCTCCACACACTAGAATTTAACTACACCTATGTAGTTTGTCTTTTGTCTTTGGAAAAGAACAGATCTTCCATAACATCATGATTCACAGTAAGTACAACAGGCATGAAATACCCACTTCCAGTTTCAGGGGCAAACTGAAAGGCTCCAGGACAGAAGAGTGTAATGTGAGTTATTTTGTACACTTATTGTCTGGCTTAAAGGCCATTAAAGATAAGCCAGATAGTTTGGTTATGTACCAGTATTGCTGTTACGTAGAAGAGTGGGTTTCAAACTGCTCTGATCTCCTTAGCAAAAAGTATGGAAAAAATGAAGCCCCTTTAAGATATTCTGAAGGAGCTAACATTTGGTCACCTTAACCTCAGACTTGCAATTAAATACACCTCGTGCATCACTCCTGGAGGTTTGCAGTATGCTTTTCAGGTGCAAACCAAGTCATAACAGTACTAAGGGAAAAAGACAGCAAGTTACTGAAGCCAGGAAGAACATGAAACCAGAAATCCCCTCCCCTTTCTTACCGTACTGTTCAAGTGCATCATCATTGTTTTCCATTCAAAAAGCACATGAAAGAAAGAACACAAAAAACCACATTAGGTTCTTTTATAATTACATAGACAGAAGCGTACCATAAATAGAAGACAGGCAGAAGTCAGGAAGCTGTCCTGGCATTAACTTTGATCAATGTATTAGTGTTAAAAAAAAAATCCCATTTCCCACAAGAGCTGTCACTGTGACAAGTGTTTGCTGCTCTCCTTTTCCCAGCTACATAAAATCCCATTAGGGTCAGTGGAAGACATTCAACCCTTCACAGCGCCCAAGATACCACCCCAATTGGTTTAAAAGATGCCAAAAGACATCCAGCTTTGTCATGACAAAGCTAAACAGCTAAAATTCTTCAGTGAAAGCTTTGAAGTCACTTGGAATTCTCCGTATACCTCTGTAAGTAGGTCAAACCAAAGACTGCCAAATATCTTCCTGTCACGAAGTTCGGGCCAACTGTGGCTGTACCAAACATGAGCTCTAACACATTCTCAGTGATATAACCAATTACAATTCAGTTGAGTATGGGGGTCATTTAAGTGATCATCTAGGTACCAGTTTATGTAATAACTTAATGATCTATGCATGAAAGCTAGACTACAGCATACATGTAAAATTGTAACTAAGCTTTTGTTTCAGAACTTTTAAACACCTTCTTTCTAACAAAGATATTGATAAGACTTAGTTCTGAATTATGACTTAAAAGGAGGCATTTCTTATGAGAAATAGGTAAGCTAATAGAAAGCCTAGCACTGCTCTGAGTTGCAGAACACTTTGTAACTATCACTTCCCTCACATTGATTTCCATGTTCTTAGATCACCGTTTTATAAATAGCTATGGTAAGGGAACAGTCAGGTCTACTTACAAAATCATACAGGATATGGATTTCAGTGAGTCTTTGCTACAAGCCACAGTTGGTTCAAGGTGCTTTGTTAGGATACTCTTGACTAGTCTAGCCACTTCTTTTTTGTTTTCTTTTTAACTGGTTGGCAGCAATAATTGACTGAAGTTCGCAAGACAAGTGTACACCTAAATTTTTTCATAAAACCCTAACTAAATAAGTTCAGATATGTCTCCTGGCACCACATTTTCGCACCAATAGAAGTCAGCCTTAATTTTTGAAGTGTAAGTTGTTTCCAGGGAAGAGAAAGCCTAAAATAGAATCAAACTGATACTGCTTTAACAGAGTAGGCAGCTCTGGCTAAGGTCTTACAAGGTTGTCCTTACAATCACATGGGAGTGGAACAGTTATTATACTTCTAGAAGAGGGCAAATCAAGGGCATACAGACTCTTCCAGGAAACAGGCATCCAGCCCCCAAGCTCTGCAGCCAAGAGAGTTGCAACAAATGCACCATGTCCAATAGTGAGGATACTGCACCATGTGCACGCACCTATTTCTGAAGCGACTCCATTCCAAATTAGTAGTTTCCAAGAACTTCAAGAACTACATTCAGTCCCTGGACAAAGGAAACATTGGACTAATGTTTTCAGAACTGTGGACAACAATTGTTGGATTTACTCACTCAGTTTCCAAGTGTCAGCTTTCTGTTTAAATGTCTAGATGTCACAAGAGGAACCCAGGCCTGTTCAATACCTTGTATCAGTACTAAGTTCATTCCATAAAGGCTGTAGTGGGAAAGATTTCGTTTTCTAAAATTTCTACACATACTTTCCTCATTCTGGCAATAAGAATATTAATAGGCCAGAGACCATTCTGCAAATATAGGTGAACTGTCACTATTTGTTTTCCCCATACTGCCATCCTTTAAGTGGAAAAGGCACTACCCTTCTGCAAAGGGCAGATTGTTCAGTTCCTAGAGCACACAAGACAAGCAGGTGCTGTGTCCTTCAGTTTCTAGCACAGATCACAGAGGACTTTTTATTTTAAAGTTTTTATGTCCTCTTGTTTAAAGATTTACAAAAGAGAACTGAAGATCAGCTAATTCTAGTTCTATTACTGATGCTAACTCCTCTTAAGTTTGTTTCAATTAAAAGAAAGTTCCTAGACAGCTCACATCAATTTAAGTGCTCAGGCTTTCCAGGGAATGAACTATCTCTATTTCAAAGCCCTCTATATTAACAGAGTCACTACATTTGCATTACTGATCAGGAAGAGACATTTCAGAAGTGCCCCAGCAGACTGCAATCTCCATGCTTATTTTGCTATTGCCAGGAGATTTTTGGATTCCTTAGAATTCATTAAAAAAGCGATTTCGGCTTCTACCACAAGAAAATGACAGCTTGTCTAGAATTATGTCTTCTCTCTTAAAAGAGGAGGAAAGCTGTTTTATTGGATGTTTTTCAGAAGATATTTTAAATCAATAGGATAGGAAGTAAGAGGATGCAGCTGCCTACTATTAGTGGCTTAGATAATATGACTTCAGTGACAGCTGCCATTTTTAGAATCTTGAGAAAAAATGCAACTTCAGGTTCACAATACGCAGAGCTACCAGACTTTAATATGCTAATCAGCTAGTTTTAAATTAACATTACTGCTGCATTTTACAAGAAGCAGGGAAAGTCGACCTACAGCTCATGTTCTTACTGTGCTCATTTTGAAGCATTAAGACACAGTTAGGGTAAGTTTGTATTTATATGATTTACAGTCATTCAGATCCCTATTAATCACCACTAGAGAAAAGTCAGATGTGAAACTGGCAGAAAAATAATTTTTAATGACAGTTTTAAAAGCAGTTTCTCCTGTTTCTTTGTGCAAGATCCAAAAGCTAAGCTATGGCATCATAAAGCAATTCTAATGCCAGATACATCCACCTGAGCAAAGCAGCATGCATTCATTAGGCTGCTTTCATGGTTGCAGGTTATGAAGCTGAAATTGAAGCCACTTATTCCAACAGAAGTCTGCAAGTTTTGACTGCCGCAAGCCATAGTAATAGAGCACTTAATTCACCACCTTGGGTAACTTCACTTATTCTATTGAGGGTCAAGTAATCTAAAGCCTAACACTGGTATCCCTAACAATATTTAATTCATTAATTCCAACAAAAAAGTTTCACATTTATAAAGCCTTGATTCCCTGCAGTGATTAGAAGCTGGTTTTTAGAACAGACACCATAGCCTCAGAGCCTTAAGGACACTTTTGCTCTAGGAGCAAAGAAAGAAATGGACTTTTTTCAGGATAGAGTCCTGTAGTCTGGGGGAGAAATCACCTTCAGGAAGAAATGCAAAGAGATAACTCCCCATTTCTTCTATGGAAAAGACAGACAAGTCTTTTATTGACAGCTATTTAAATTTTAAATGCAACATAAAGCCAATAACTTGGACACTTACCTCCTAGTAAGCAAGAAACAATGCTGAAAGGCCAGAGCAGATGGAGCAACTGACTTTAGCCCTTCCTGACACACCCAGTAACAGAAGGACAAAGTGAGCAGGTATCTTTGTATACAGCAAAGCAAAACACATTCCATCCACAATGGTAGAAACCTGTGGAATGTTCTTTTTATTGCAATACAGTCATATATACAGCTTGTTTTTGAAGACTAGATTAAATACATCTGAAAGTTGTTTTTTTTTTAAAAACCTTCTCAGTCTTGGGTGAGGAAAGATACTTCCAGTAACTGTGGTGGCATTAGGATGCAGCTGTTATCTCACCTGGACGTTTGTTTTTCTAATTATGAAGCAGATTACTGTTTTAATGGCCATTTACATGCTTCACATGAATCCTGTTACAATTAACTAAATGTTAACACTAATATGCATCTATCAAGCTTACATGACATCCTCAAGACTTTCAAAAGGAATCACAAAAGCCTAATCTGGACTTTTTGTTTTGCTTCAAGGTTGTTCTCTTCCTTCTTGTATTTTTGTCCCACTGTTTCTGTGGATCTTGATTTTGTGAATGCCAAACGAACCCTTCACTTAGAATCACAGAATGGTTTGGGTTGGAAAAAATGTTAAAGATTATCGAGTTCCAACCCTTCTGCCATGGGCAGGGACACCTTCCACTTAACCAGGTTGNAGATCCAAAAGCTAAGCTATGGCATCATAAAGCAATTCTAATGCCAGATACATCCACCTGAGCAAAGCAGCATGCATTCATTAGGCTGCTTTCATGGTTGCAGGTTATGAAGCTGAAATTGAAGCCACTTATTCCAACAGAAGTCTGCAAGTTTTGACTGCCGCAAGCCATAGTAATAGAGCACTTAATTCACCACCTTGGGTAACTTCACTTATTCTATTGAGGGTCAAGTAATCTAAAGCCTAACACTGGTATCCCTAACAATATTTAATTCATTAATTCCAACAAAAAAGTTTCACATTTATAAAGCCTTGATTCCCTGCAGTGATTAGAAGCTGGTTTTTAGAACAGACACCATAGCCTCAGAGCCTTAAGGACACTTTTGCTCTAGGAGCAAAGAAAGAAATGGACTTTTTTCAGGATAGAGTCCTGTAGTCTGGGGGAGAAATCACCTTCAGGAAGAAATGCAAAGAGATAACTCCCCATTTCTTCTATGGAAAAGACAGACAAGTCTTTTATTGACAGCTATTTAAATTTTAAATGCAACATAAAGCCAATAACTTGGACACTTACCTCCTAGTAAGCAAGAAACAATGCTGAAAGGCCAGAGCAGATGGAGCAACTGACTTTAGCCCTTCCTGACACACCCAGTAACAGAAGGACAAAGTGAGCAGGTATCTTTGTATACAGCAAAGCAAAACACATTCCATCCACAATGGTAGAAACCTGTGGAATGTTCTTTTTATTGCAATACAGTCATATATACAGCTTGTTTTTGAAGACTAGATTAAATACATCTGAAAGTTGTTTTTTTTTTAAAAACCTTCTCAGTCTTGGGTGAGGAAAGATACTTCCAGTAACTGTGGTGGCATTAGGATGCAGCTGTTATCTCACCTGGACGTTTGTTTTTCTAATTATGAAGCAGATTACTGTTTTAATGGCCATTTACATGCTTCACATGAATCCTGTTACAATTAACTAAATGTTAACACTAATATGCATCTATCAAGCTTACATGACATCCTCAAGACTTTCAAAAGGAATCACAAAAGCCTAATCTGGACTTTTTGTTTTGCTTCAAGGTTGTTCTCTTCCTTCTTGTATTTTTGTCCCACTGTTTCTGTGGATCTTGATTTTGTGAATGCCAAACGAACCCTTCACTTAGAATCACAGAATGGTTTGGGTTGGAAAAAATGTTAAAGATTATCGAGTTCCAACCCTTCTGCCATGGGCAGGGACACCTTCCACTTAACCAGGTTGCTCAAAGCCTCATCCAGCCTGGATCTGAACACTTCCAGGGATGGGTCCATAACCTCATTGGGCAAACTTTCCAGTGCCTCACCATCCTCACAGTAAAGCATTTTTTCCTAATATCTGATCTAAGTCTATCCTCCTGAAGTTTAAGGCTTTACTGAGCCTTTGTTTTATAATCCCTCGTCCACACAGGCTTACACCATCTCCTGCTACTTCAACCAAGACTACGTTTCTCAGATAAACAGATGTCCTCCTACATACTTGCTCAACATCAAACACCAGTTGCAATAGATGTAGGTAAAATAGCGAGCAACAGCTATAGCGAAAAGTTGCTCAACCACCTTTATTAGAAGAGACCATTTTTATTTGTTTAGTTTTGTCAAACAGCCTATCAGCCAGAGAAACTTCAGCCTGCCTACTCGAGACTGCTCCTGCACAGTGGTTCAACCAGATTTAAGTATGCCAAAACTGTTCTTTAAGGCAGTCTTGTAGTTTCAGTCCAGAGTGCCATATCCCTTACCACAGCACGCACGACAAAGCTTGACACAAGCACTGAACTGTCTGGAAGGTGACTTAAGCCACATTCCACGACACTGGGGCTCTAACAAGCCTCTGAAAAGAGGTACCTACTTACATATTCTCAGAGATTCAAATAACCGATCTTCAGACTGCATCCGTGATCAAGCTCTCTTCTGCCCATAGCAGAGCAAAGCTCTTTCTGCCCTTGTGGCAGGCAGCAGTCAGACCGTCCTAGTCCCGGGCTCCTGTGCCCGCTGCCACCCCTGTGCCGCAGCGAGCCCCTGCCCGCGGCGGGGCGGCACTCGCGGCTGTCACAGCCGGGAGGGGAAGGTCACGGAGGGGCGCAGCTGCCACGGCAGCTTCAAAGCGCGCCGCGTCACTTCAAGGTCAAGGCCGGTTTACCCGGGCCGGGGCGGGACAGTGACAGCCCCGACCGCTCCTCGGGCCGAGGTGACGACAGGCGAGACAAGGGGAGCGACGAGACCACCACACCTCCGAGCCGGCTCCTCGCTTCCTTCTCCCCCCCGCCCAGCCGCCGGCGAGGGCGAGCTCGCCAGGGGTCAATCGGTGCCAACCGTCCGAACCCGTCCCGAGCGCCGCGAGGCTGCGGGGCTC